>VZSZ01002353.1:129649-207495 GCA_013398815.1 Ibidorhyncha struthersii | reverse complement strand
CTGATCGCTTCTGCGGCTTGCGCGTACTTTGGCGTGCAGCAGCGCCTTGTAGGTGAGGTGATTAGGTTTTCCGGTGTGGCAGATCAGTCTCGTAGGAATTACAGGGCTAAACCTAGAGCTTCTTCTCTCTTCAGCTTGAGAGAAGCTTGCTCAAACCTCACCTGGAAGGGGGTAGGTTCATAAACAGACAACCGTGAAATTACACGGTGTGCCTTTCTCAGTTCTGTGGGAGCTCGGCTGAAATAGCCCCTCTGTTTGGCATGGTGTCGTAGTTTCAACAATGTAGTTGATCAACTAATGCCTTTAAACCAATCCTGTAAAAAGCAAACCCTCCCTGCTTCACCCCTTCTTTTTTTTGTATCACCCTGACCGTTAATATTAGTACAGATTTGCAGTCTCCTCGACAAAACAGAAGTGGCTTTAAAACTGAATTGATGCCTCAGTGTGATTTCTTGTGCTGCTTTGTAAGTGCTTGTGCCTGCTGAAGGAGGAGACTGGTCCCGCTCATCTAAGGAATGATGGGATGACCTTAAGAAGCAAGATCGATTTGGATCGATCAGGGATTAGTGCTGTAAATGAATAACTGTTTGGTTTATAGGTATTTTTTTTCCCTCCGTTTTAATAATGTGATGAAGGGCACTCTTTGCTATGGGATTATAGTTTCTGTGACCATTTTTAGATTTTGGTGTCACTTGGTTTGGAAACTGCTCAGTGAGCAGCAACGTAATAAAAGACAATGTATAGCTGTGGCAGTTAGGGCTGTAGTTGTCTGAGCTGATTGCTGTCTCTTATAACTATTATGAGATAGTAATGCTTGAACTGCAAACTATTGGAAAGTAAAACTTGTTAGCCTTGGTAGCTCAGTGAGATTGGCCTTCATGTGTTAAAGGCAGAGCTACTTTTATGGCCTAGTCTGGGAGCCCTCAAGAATCAACCACAGGGAATACTGATTCACATCCTTTCTTATTGCAGCCTGAAGTTTTACACATGATTTACATGAGAATCCTGCAGAAGGTATATGGAATCCGCCTGGAGCATTTCTACATGGTACGTCTGTAGTGACAGGTGTAATGAAATGTGAAATGAAAAAAAAAATGTTGTACTTGACAAACTAAATGTTGAAGTATCTCCCTCCTGTCTTCTCACTAGCAAATGGCAAGTAGCTTACTGTTTTGTATGTTGTAATTGCATGATTAGGAGCTTAGAAATTTTGCCTCTGTTGCAGAAAACTTGTGTGGGAGATGTTGTATACCCATGGGCATTTGTGCTCAGGGAGGCAAGTAGTCTGTTTGCTTAAGCAGGAATGAGAGTGCAGTACTGCAGTGCAGTCATCAGCATGGGTCATTTACCAGAGGTAAATGAGCCTGGGAGCATCATCTGTGGGTTGTTGCTGAGGCTTTGCTCGTTATATCTGAGAAGTTGCTTTGATAATTGTTCCTGGTCTAGAAGTTGGCTTAACCTCGGGATACTTGTAGAAATAATGGTTCTGTATGTGTGCTGCCTCTGGATTTTTTTTCTTTTTTTTTTTTTTTCTCCCCCTTGGAGAGGAGACTTTCTTCTCCACTACAGGAACTAGCAGGCATGAAAAGGAGCTCACTTACTGCTGTAAGGAAAAGCTCTGTGGAGAGCCCTCTCCTTTTGCAGTTAAGCTGTGAAATCTTTTCTTTGAGATGCTGCAGGTGCCAGAAATGTCTGTAAGGTCTGGGACAGATTGGACAAGCTTATGAAGGGATGCTATCTCTGGCCTTGAATGCACATACTGTCTTCTTGGGCATCTGCCTTTGACCGTGACTGGAGGAGCGTCTCTGCTTAGATGTTAGACTGGTCTAGAAGGAAAGCAAGCATTGCTTTTAATGTTTGATCATCTCCATGAGGTTTAAAATATCAGAAAAGGTGACAGCATACCACTACCTTCTCTGACTTCTTCATAAAACAGTTGAGTGTGAATTTCAGGGTGTTTAAAGAGTGAGCTTCTTGTTATTAGGTGTGTAATGGAGAGACCGCCCTTCTGCACCAGTTTTGAACAAATTAAAATAGGGTTTAGATTGAATTCCAGGGTTTGTAATGTGGCTTCTTTAGTTATTATTGTCTTTTTATATTTTGTCTAGCCAAAATTGACATTTAAAATAGTCTGCTGATTAACTTGACATTTTTCAGCCTCTAACGCGTTCCCTGTGGATGGGGAGACCATCCTCAGTGTGTTTAACCTATTTGAATTATCTTATGCTGTGGAAACAAACCTGTGTATTTTTGAGTATTTTCTACTTATGCATTAACTGTCTTTACTCTTTAGATGCCAGTCAACGTTGACATAATGTATGCACAGATATTTGAAGGCTTTCTACCCGTTTGTAATTTGTATATTCATATGTAAGTAGAAGATGCTGCATCTGTTCTGTTGCTATTCCTTGCAAAGGTCCATTTTACTAGAAATAGTGGGGCTTTATGCCTTTTTGCTGATGGTGCTTCCACTGCTTGTTGGCTCTGAGAAAAGCAAAATTTGCAGATGAACAGGGGACAGCAATGTTTAATAGAGTAAAATTCTCAGGAGGCAGCTATCTTGTCAAAATGAATGTATTAACTAAATAATATAGCCTCACCAAGACAGAGCACGAATCTATACTTTGAATCACTAGCAGGTCATCATTACACCTAGAAGAAGGTTCTCAAGTACCTGTTGTGCAAATTTGCTGTCTGAATTTTATGTAGATATCGTTGTTGAATGAGGTAAGTGTTAGATTTTAAGCTTCATTTCGGTTGTAGGGGGAGGACTGGCTAACAGTTAAGTGTAGGAGTTCCCTAATTAATCTGAAAAGTTGTTCTACAGGCAAGTATTTTGTCTATAGAAATCTTTGCGAGATGCTGTAAGAATACAAATTTTAATGCTGATCTGTGTGTGGAGTCCTACTGTGTTACTCTTCTGAGACTTACTGTTGTTAGGTGCTTGCTGTGTGTATGCTCTGGGATGAGAGGACAAGATCCGTTTTTTAGTAAATGGATACATTACAAAACCTGAGTAGTAATCACTGCAGATAAGACTGTATTTTGTTTTCCTTGCAGGGAGCGCTTACTTCCAGTGTGCCGGATTAATGATTTTCAAATTGCTGATGTTTTAAACCCAAGTAAGCAAGTGCATTGTAATCTTTGTGTTTCCTGGGGTGGTGGGTGTCACTTGATATCCAAGAGGTTTTTCTCATTTGGCTCAGTCAGATGGGCATCTAGTACGGAGAACTGTCCCTGGCTTCCAGCTACTCTTCTGACCCTTACTGTGGCCATTAAACAAGCTGGTTCTAATGAGCAGTTAGCCTGCATAAGGAATAAGGAGATCTAGTTAAATAACTGAGGGGAGTTTTGAATGCCACGAGTCTGTTGAACTGCTGGTCTGGAGAGCGGACTGTGACATACTTCTAGTGTAAGAATAGATGGCAATGAAAATTATCCTGGCAACTCTGGAATGCTACAGGATTTCTTAGGCTATTCATGTGCCTATGTAGGAAGCGACTGATTTTTTGCTTCACCCATTTCAGTACTCAGCTGTGGTGATTCTGGTGCAACACAAACAACTCAGAAAAGGCTATTCTGAAGAACTTTTTCACTTCAGGCTCTTTTTTTTGTCAAAGACATTCAAGGCCTTTGTAATCAAATTCCACAAAGCTTGCTTGAAATATAGCCACAAAGTCCCTGCAGTTCAAACTGCTGTCTTCGGTTAGCCTGATAGTTACAATGAAGTTCTGTCTTCAGAACTGTAGTTGAAGGTTGACACTTTCTCCCTGACTTCTGTTTTAATGGGAGGCTATATTTTAATAGTCTAGGTGTCATTTTCATTTGTTAAATTGTATAGAATTGCTAAGACAGTGTAAGTTCATAACTTGGTACTAGTTTTTGTGTAGTGTGTCAGATCTTTCCCCTGCTCTCCCTGCAACAACTGATTTGGATTCTGTTGTTTTGTAATTCTTGTCTCTTCTCTGAATTATGTTTTGTGCAACTTTTTCTATGCAATGCATGTGGAAACCAGAATAGTGATGGCTTGCCATTCCTATTTCAGAAACAAAGAGGACAGCTCGCTTCTTGAGTGGCATTCTCAACTTTGTAAATTTCAGAGAATTACGACGTGAGGTCTACTTGGAGTTACAGCTGAACTATGTAAGATTGGGTTCCATGTTACTCCAAATACCTACTTAACTGTAATTAATGTTAACCTAGAACTAGGAGCATAAAGGCTGTGTTTTTTTTAACTGCATGTTTAAATAACACATTGGAATCTTAAATGTAGCCAAGTAATACAGGAAGGTATCAGTTTAATATTGTGTAAAACTTGTACAGCTATATTACACATTATAAGCATACACAGCCACTGTAAATGTTTTAAGAAAAACCTTTGCGAAGCCCTAAGGAAACATGTCAGTTTACAAGAGTGGATGAGCTTCTCAATATTGTAAAGGTTTCTGTGTAACCATGACCAAGTTATTACTTAGGCTATTATCTTAAGTTTTCTTCCAATAACTTATTCGGGAGTTTAGCCTGGTAAATGAAGGTTTGACACCTTGCATCGTTTTGAGAAAAGTTAGATGTAGCAGTCAGTGGGCTGAAGCTAGAATTGCAGGTGGCTTCTCTTCTGAATATCTCATAGTTCAGAGGTGGTGCATTTTGTGTGAAATAATAAGCAGGGCTCTAATAGAAGCCCAGAGAAAAAAACAATTCTGCTAAAATTAAAAATATCTCAATACTTAATTTGCAGAAATTGGCAATGGAGAAACACCAACAACTGGAGACCGCAAATCGGGAGGCAGCAGTGAAGCTGGAGAAACTGAAGTGAGTATGAGGAGTAAGCACTGTGAGATACACTACTTGACTTGGCAGACTTTCCTGTTTAGTGCACGCAGTCTGGACAGGCTGGATCAACGGGCTGAGGCCAATCGTATGAGACTCAACAAGGCTATGTGCCGAGTCTCTCACTTGGGTTATAACATCTGCATGCAACCTATATAGGTTTGGGGAAGAGCGGCTGGAAAACTGCCCAGCAGAAAAGGACCAGGGGACGTTTGTCAACGGCTGGCTGAATATGAGCCAGCAGTGTGCCCAGGTGGCCAAGAAGGCCAATAGTATTCTGGCTTGTATCAGAAATAATGTGGCCAGCAGCACCAGGGAAATGATTGTCCCCCTGCACTTGGCACTGGTGAGGCCATGCCTTGAATATTGTTTGGTTTTGGGCCCCTCGCTACAAGAAAGACATCGAGGTTCTGGAGCATGTCCAGAGAAGGGCAACAAAGCTGGTGAGGGGTCTAGAGCACAAGCCTTATGAGGAGCAGCTGAGGGAACTGGGGTTGTTTAGTCTGGAGGAAAGGAAGCTCAGGGGAGACATTATAGTTCTCTACAACTACCTGAAAAGAGGTTGTAGCGAGGTGGGTGTCAACCCCTTCACCCAAGTAGCAGGTGATAGAACAAGAGGAAGTGGTCTCAAGTTGTGGCAGGGGAGGTTTAGATTGGATATTAGGAAAAAATTCTTCACAGAAAGGGTTGACAAGCATTGGAATGGGCTGCCCTGGGAAGTGGTGGAGTCGCCATCTTTGGAGCTATTTAAAAGGTGTAGCTGTGGTGCTTAGGGGTGTGGCTTAGTGGTGGACTTCGTAGTGTTAGGTTAACAGTTGGACTTGATTTTAATGGTCTCTAAATAATTCTATATGGGGTGTCTAAACAGGAACTGAGTAGTTAAGCTGTGTGATTTGACAGAATTGTTTGATAAGTCTGCTCAAGTTAAAAGTTCCTGCAGGAGCTGACTTCTCCTTTGGCCCTTGTCTGACTCTGTTGCTGGTTAGCCTTCCTGAGAAGTAAGCTAGAAAACAGAGGTGTTGCTGTTGGGTTGCTCTCAGAGTTACAGAAGTAGCACTACTGGTGTTAGGCTAGATGAGCTGCTGGCAGAAAACAAAAATGTGACTTTGGGAGTATACGGTTGCTTTGGGAGAATGCTGTATTTTGTGTGTTGGGGACTATGGTGAAACTCTTTGCTGTTATAGTTAATTTTTAGTGATATGTCTTTCTCTTCAATAGCTGCATGACACCCATCTTTAACTTAATAGATGGGTAAAGTTGTCTTCCCTAGTTATTGGCATGTTTGCCCTGTTCTCCATTTCAGGCTATTTAGTTCTACTGCTTGTGTTTTTGCATCATTAAGTTTTGGTTTTGCTTGTGGAGAATAGGATTAAGAGATGGCTAGTTTCCAAGATAGCTTTCAAAACAAAGAGTTTTTTTCTCTGATAGCTGCTCTTGGTATGTGCTAGACAGGAGGTTCTCTAGCTGGCTATAGCTCTACCCTAATACAAGCTGTTTCTATGGCGGGTAATAGTATGCAAATTTCATAAAGGAAAAATCACCACAAAAATTGATAGGAGTGTTGGTCTTTTGTGCTTTGCTTAACTTAGTCCTCTGTTATGCTTGTACCACTTCTTGCCAAAATAACACTTTATATTATGCTTCAATTACAAAGATCTTGCAAGCAAAGGAAAATAAGATGTATTAATTTGAGACTGTCTTGCCCTGATTACTAAAGTTACTGGTTGTAACTCTGTGGAGAAAGCGATTGTTTTATCTACTGTACTCTGACCTGTTTATAACGATGCTGCAACTGTCTGATGTTTTTATTTTTTTTGCTTAGCACGGTTCCAGTTGAACATCAAGCAGAGGTCAGGCAACTGACAGATAACATTCGAGAACTGGAGCAACTACTAAGGCAAGACTATCGTCGGAAACAAGTATGATCTTTTTTTATATACTGCTCTGAAATGCTGCGATGACTTCCGATCATGGGTGTTCCTTATTTCTGTTGATTTTGTTCTCCTCGTCCTACTCCTACAGAGAATAAAGGGGGCTTTTCTGATTTAAAGCAAAGGTCATTGCAACAAAATGTCATGTCTAATCCCTAGCCTCAACTCTTCATTTCGATATAAGGAATGTGAAATGTACTTGAAATCAGACTTAAGGAATACAGACGTGTATTTGGCTCTTTTGTTTTGAAATGCATTACTGCAATAACATGGGAGATACCTGTGTTACTGTTCAGAATTGTCATGTGTGTGTTTTCCTGCTTTGTTTTCCACCTGGATTCAAAGAATTGGAACTGGAGGTGAGCCATAGCAGGAAATGAGGCCTAAGAAGGGTCACCCAAGGGAATGCCTGGCAAAAAGAGTAGGGTTGATTGCAGAGGTAACTTTCCAGCAATGGCAACTTACCTCTAAGGTGTCATAGGTAACCTTTTCAGATTTTTTTAATGGGGAAAAAAAAAATAATCTGTGCGGTGGTGTGGTTTTCTTTTCTTTTTGTTACATTAAGTCCTGTCTCTACTATTAATATTATTAACCATGTGCCTGACTTCTATATTATTTGGGACCTCATATTAACATAGGTTTTATTCTCAAGAACAGTGCCTCTCATGGAGAAGGTTGTGTGTATAATGCTGCCAGGGTCAGTAAGAATAGAGGTAGTCCATCTCCTATCCCTGTTCCTAGTTACCTACTGCTGGCTAGTGCTCCCAGTGGCTTTTGTGACAATGTTCTCCTTCCCTGTCTCTTAAATCTTAGACTGTGATTTTGGCTGCTAGTTATGGCACTCCAAAGAAACCATAAATGGGATTTCTCTTGTAGACAGCTCTTTGATAGAAGGGTAGTTGTAGAGGTGGTTATTTAAAGTTTGTTGCCTTTTTTTTTTTTTAGACAGCTTTGCAAGAAGTGATTTCACAAAAGAAGTCAGATATTGCAGAGAGTACCCGAAAACTGGTAAGTACACCTCTCTGTAGATGTAGGCTGTAGCTTGCATCTCAGATCAACTAATAGATAATCTTGCTTGCTAGGATCAAATTATTTTTGAAGCTGGGTAATGTTCAGGCGGTGATTATGAGTTTTTTAAAAAACTGATTTGGCTTCATTTTTCCACCCCCCCCTATGGAACTTTTACTGCAGTAGCTTGTTTTGTTGTTAACTTTAAATATGACACAACTCTGCAATGTAAAGTTCTGTCTGTGTTCAGGAAGCTGACCTGTTAAAGGGCAAGACATCTGGACTTCCGAGAAGCTATGGGCTTACCTTAGGTGCACAGAATGGCTTAGGTGGTCACTGACCTGATGGGCACAAAACAGGAGGTTTTTGAGAGGTTGCACAAGAAGGTTGTTGCTTTTCTACCAGGTTGATACAGCTGGCTTTGAACCCTGCAGTGGCTGCCTGGGTTGCCCTTGGGTGAGGGGTTCTGGAGGAGAGGCACGCTAGTAATATGTATTAGCTGGCAGGCTTTTTGTGGAGTACTAGTTAAATGCTGTTCTTGTGACTTAGTATCGCACCCCTGGATGTATGTTCAGGGAGCAAAATGGACTGTTAACTGCTTTGATTGGGAATATTAATGCTGTTCAGAGGAATTTATTTTTAAAACAAAATTCCTAATGAGGAATGACTTACAACAGAGAAAAGAACCGATCTAGTCATAAGATCCTGGCAAACCATGCCTCACAATTCCTCTTTACTCACCTAATTGCTAATATTGAAAGTGTGTTTGTCTTGTTAACTAGAATGAGCTTAAAGTGACAATGGCTACTTTGAAAGAAGAACAAGAGCAGCTGAAATCAAAAATTGTTGAGAGTCCAGAGGAACTGAAAAATTACAAAGAACTGATGAAAGAGACTGTTAAGAAACTCAAGAAATCCAAGGTGAGGTTTTCATCTGTCCACGCAAGGAGGTATTCTATCAGAAAAAGCGTATGCCTTACTGAACTCTCATCTAGAACTGCTTCTTGAATGACTTATGTTTCTATTCAAAAATCAACAGAGTAGTGGTTAGTCTGAAATGAAATTACAACCTCAGAGAAAACTGAAGGCTTGTTTTGGGGTTGAGTTTTTTGGTTTTTTTTTTGTTTGTTTTGTTTGTGTTAGTGACTTCTTCGTGTTTGGTTTTTTTTTTTTTTTTTAAAGCAAGATTCCAGTCACTGCTGCTTTGTCCTTGATGAGTAACTGTTTGTTTGTGAAACTAGGTGTAGAACTCTTGAACCTATACTATACTTGTCTGGCTGTTTGCTCTCAAGAGTTGACAACATTTTGGCTGCTCACAACTGTCCTTGGTTTTAGAACACGTGCTTCGTAGGGTTTCTGTTATCATTCACTGTTTTCTGTAATTAATGGCTGTTTCCACTAGTACATGAACACTGAGTTCCCTTCCTAGCTTTCTGTGTGATTTTTCTTTTTTTTTATAGTAATGTCTAGTCTTAAATGTTTGTAGTTCATGATTGCTAAAACATCAGTGAAGTAACTTTGTCTCCCTAGGTATTTTTGTTCCAAAGATGTAAACTTTATTGCTGTAACTCCAGACATCTGTCTTTATGATGCTTTATATAACTCCTTTTTTACCAGTATCGAATTTCTTCACCATATAGCTTTTTTTTCTGTCCTGAAAGCTCTTATAACAAGCTAGTTATTTAAGTGTAAAACACTTGCATGTCACTTTTACTGTGCTTTCCAAATCCATGCGTTGTTGGGTGTTTTTTTTTTTTTTACAAACTGAAGATCTAATTTCAGTAACTACTAAATATTAATTCCAGTGTATGTTAAACAATGGGGGAACAGGTACAAAATTCAATATGCATTGTTACTATACAAAAGAACTGCTGAACTCCAAAACTGTTTTATTAATAGTCTTTTTTTTTTTAAAGCAAGAAGTTATTGAGAAATATGAAAGTTACAGAGACCTAGTTGAGGTTCTGCCGTCATGCCAACTGGAGGTGCAGTTGTATCAAAAGAAGATGGAAAGACAGGGAGCAAATGTGGAGAGACTGGCCAGTGTATTATCAGAGGTTTGTATTATCTGAATTATATCTGCTTAGGGAGAGAGCTTAATGTCTAAGCAAGATAGGTGATCATCAGTAAATGTCTGTATTTTGAAAGTTCCCATGTCTCCTCTGTCCCCGAAAGAAAGAATTTGGATAAATCTCATTCTTAAAAATATCAGTAAAGCATTCCTGCTGCTTTGCTGCATGCCACTAGCTAATGTACTATTGACCACTTTTAATAGTCAAAGCCTTTGTTGCCATAGAAACCTGACCTAAAATAGTTTGAACTGTCTTGGGGTTGTTGGTAGGAAATGATGGAAGAAAAGAAGTGAGATCCAGTTTCTTCTGCCTAGAGAGCAGAAACTAAGAGCAAAAAAATTACTACTTCAAGAAGAATAGTGTCTTAAGTGCCTTTAACTATTAATACTACTAAGCCAGCCTTTCCCTGATGAAATGTTTGTCACAATACAGTACCTTGCTCTCTGCTACTCAGTTCTGGGAGAGCACAATTGTTAGGAGCGTTTGAAAAATGCCATGTAGTCTTTTGGGTTATAGCACGTGTTCAAATTACCCTTGGTTAAGAGCTACTGCAGAACTCATAGTGACTCCTGAAAAATCATTTCAAGTGATGGGATCTTGTCCATTTGGATGTATTTAAAATCAGATAAAGACTAGGGAACTGGGGTTTAATTGGGAGAATCAGATCTTCAAAAAGCAGGAAGCTAGTTCTAATCTTAATAAACTAACAGGGTATGTTGTTTTGGTTATATATATCTATTCCCCCCCCATTTAACTTATTTCAATACTTCTTACGTACTCTAGGTCAGAAATCTGGAGGACCAGCTTGAGAGTGCTCAGATAGAGCTGAAAAAGGGGAAGACAGATGAAATGTCCTTGAAGAGACTGGTTACTGCAAAACATGAGAAGCTGTCTACAGCTGAAATAAGGATAAAAAAGAAGCGTGAAGATGTTGAGCAATATAAGCACACTGTATTGGAGTATGGATGAGTTGACATTTCTGCCTGATGCTACTTTATGTCTTCGTTATGTGCTACCAAAGTTTGCGTCTGGTACAAACACGTAGCTTAGCAGTAAGAAGAAAATGAGCGATGTGGGATAGCTTTGTATGAAGACCAGTAATGCTGCGGGCAGGGACTTGGGGTCTCAAATCAATAATTGCAATGTGACTTGACAGCAATTCTTTTATTGGAGCACTAATTTAATTTATAATGCTTATTCTTGATTCTTTTATCTTCTTAAAGAGAATGTCACATTGGGATAATTTTCCAACTTATCAGACTTCAACAAAGCCCCATTTGCCTTTCATGAATTTTTCATAATTTCCCTTGCCACTTTTGCTCATTATCAAAGATGTTCAAGACCCATGGGGAAATGGGGCTTGTATCTCAGAGGAGTATTATCCTGACATGATGCTTCTAAAACAAAAGGAAAAGTGTCATTTGATCAAAGCCTCTTAGCCCATCTTCCTACAGTATGCTAAAGGCAAGTTGCAAGGCAGTGTTTACAGCACAGCAGTCACTTCTGCAGCAGCAAACTTCAGCTTTGTAAGGTCGTGGCTTCACTGTGAGATTAGAAGTGCTGAACTGTAATAGAGAAAGCTTACTATATAACATTTTTTTGGTACATGGATAGGAAAGGGAATATGGAATATTATTGGCTGGGTAGATTAACTAAGATGGAAGAGAGCTTTTTCTACATTGCTGAGGGAGTCAACTAAGATTTAGTCATGCTGTGTGGTATGTAGAATGGCAACAAGATTTGCAGGCTTCCTTTGCTCCTCATTTAGTGGATTGTGCCAGCTAAAGGAGATTAATTAAAAGCTACTTTTCATTCCAAATAAGAATGAAAATAATATAATCTAGTGCCCCTTTCTTTTAAAAGTTGCTGCCTATTTATCTGTTTTTAATGTGTTAGATATTTCTCTTAAGTGATAAAATTAGATGCTTTTATAAGCAAGAGGGGAAGGGAGGTAACCTTGGTTTGAAAGCAAGAGTTTTTGCTGGTGAATAAGAGAATGCATCCTGACTCTTCCCTTGAGGTAGGAAGATGTAAGTAGGCTCTTGCTAAGCATGAGTGATTTCAACTATTCTTTAGAGAAAGCAGCTGCTACAGTTCCAACTGTAATTATTGTACAAATGCTTAATACAAACTATGGTGTTTTTTGCACTTCAAGTCAGAGTAGATCTCCTGTTACTCCAGTAACCCTTTGCTGGTTACATGGCAGCCCATAGCTGGAGTTCTCTGAATTCATCTGCAAGCTGGGGAAATGCTATTTAGTCTTTGTTTGTGATGCAGTGAAATGATGGACTGGAAATTGCCGTTAACTTACGTAGATCTGTGGGCTTAGAGCTGTTACTTGGTGGGAGGGGATCTGAGGCTAAGGGAAATGTATGACTTTCAATTATGCTGAAACATCAAGTGCAGCTATGTTGCTTTTAACCTGGTCCAGCGGCTGGCCTTTAGGCAGAGCTCTCCACTGCCACCTGTGCTGCATTACTCAAAGGCAGGAAGATGCAGTGTCCAGCTGTCTGTTCGGTTGGTTCCACTGGAGTCACTTGAGTTGCCTTGATTGGCAGCAGCTGAGGATCTTCAACATATTCCCCTAACTCCACTTTGAGTTTCACTTCTTGTACCTGAGTTCTAATTTAAGAATTGGACAAATTTCTAAGCAATTAAATTCTATACAGCGTGGCTTCTAGAAGCTGTTAGTTTCATGCTCATAAAATGCAAGCTTTGCTTGTGGTGGGGTTAAGTTTAATCTGGAAGTAGTCAAATGGCTTAGTGCTAATTTTTTTTTCTCCCACCTTTAGATATTGTAACAGAGTTCAGGAGAAGAGGGGTGCTGTATATGATAAAGTGACAGCCATTCACAAGGAAATCCAACAGACAAGGTTCAAAATACAGCAGCTGAATGAGAATGCTGAAAAAGAAGAAATGAAAGCCAAGGTGAGGTTTTTTTCCCCTAAAGGAATCCTGTTTGGTATTCTCAAAACTGATTTTTAACTTGGGCTTTGTGGGTAAAGGAACAGTTATTGGCCCTAAAAATGAGTAGGCTGTGCAGGTTGTGGTTTGGGTGGATAGAGGGAGGGAGAGCACTTCTTGCTTGTGGTTCTGCTGGGTTGCTAGGCCTTGTGCTCATCTCTGCATGCTGTAGATGGCCTGCAGGAGAAGTGGGCTTTGGAGACCTGAGAGAAAAGACTCTGGAATGGTGTGATTGCCCAGTATTTTGGGAGGTGAAATTAAATTTGTCTTCCCCCCTGTGCTGCTAGCAGATACTATGGTAGTTCCATGAAATCTGTTTTTGTATTATGTTATTTCCAGCTCTAAGCAGTCAAATCCTTTTTTTTTTTTTTTTTTTTGTTTGGCCCCTGGGACCTGACCTGTGAGGCTTAACACTGGTGTTGTAGTGATGAGCAGTACTGTAGTCTTCTCAACAATATCCCTCAAATACAGGACTACTTGCCATGTCACAAAACCCTTTCTTCCTAGGGTTTCAGGAAGATAACTGTCCATCTTGGCTTTGGAAAGAGACAGAAATCCTGATGGGTTGGGAGCAGGGGATCACAGTCTGCCTGTAACGTCTCATCCTATCTGTTCATTACTGAAGTACTGTCCAGGCTGGGAGGACAATGGTGGAAGTCGGTGGCAGAGACCTTGGTGACACAGTTTAACACTGGGGGCAGTAGTAGGGTGATTATTGGGCTAGTGCTGGTGTTTCACTATATTAGTATTGTGACCACTAGAGTTAAACAGAATCATAATATTGGTATTTTGCTTGTGGCTGCTCTTATTCTTCTGACATTTTTTTAACTTACTTGTGTTCTGTGAATGCTGCTGCTTAAGCCAGGGGTAAGGTGCCTTTGAAATAACTTGACACCACCAGACCACTCTTACTTACATCCTTTATAAAGCGTAAATGGTAACATTGATGGGTTTTTCACCCCCTCCTTTTATCTCATTTTTGTAGGAAATATACCTAAATCTGAAGGCTGGATTGGAGAAGCGTCATGACTCTCTCATTAAGATGGCGAAGAGTTATGCAGCCTCAAGAGAAGATAAAATGGCTGAACTGAAGAAGGGGCTGCTTAAAGTTCAGAATCCTGGAAGTAGTTCTTAGACTTGTCTTCACTTGTATTCCTCTTTCATTATGTTTATGTACCTGAACTCAAGAGCTTGTGCTTTGTATGGGATGGATATTTATTCCAGGCGAAAGCCAGCTTTCTCAAAAACCATGTTGGAACACATTCAGCTTTCTAGGACAGATCCCGATGTCACGACCTCACTAATGTGGATAAGAAAACACTTGGTTTAGCCTGTTTCTATTGCTGCAGTCAGTATCTGACTTTTAGTGGTAATAACACAAGTCTTGCTAACACCTAATTGCTTGATGTTTAGACAGAATCCTGCTTTTTGTAGAAACTGTTCTGCAAACTTCGATCTGGAAAGACCTGGCACATTGGTCTGGCCTGAATGGACACACTGTTCAAGATAAGTCAGTAATAGGTGATATTCCACTACCATTATTCAACTAAGATTAAATCCTGAGGGAGCAGTAGCATCTGTATAAATGCCAACTTACTCTCATCATGAATATTGGTGACTGTAAACGCTCAAGAGTATAATTTTAGTTAACAGTACAGTGCCTCTAGATGCTTGAATTCACTGTTTCTGCTCTGTGGGGTATTGAACCCTCATCTGTTTATTAGACAGTCTGTGTTTGGGTGCTCAGTACTATGAAAAAAATTTACATAGATGAGTATTTTCTACCTTGACTCGTGATGGCACTCAGTTTGCCACAGTGTTTTCAATTATTTCCAGAAATAAGATGTTAATTTTTAACATGGATATAACGATATTTAACCCGATTTCTCTTATGTTTTTTCCCTCCCCACTCTGCCAACTGACTTGGCATAACATTCCAATTTAAAAAAACTTTGGTTTGTATGCTTGTAGGAATGTGTACTACTAAAAGTTTTCTTTTTTTTTATAACTAAGGGAGGAGGACTCAAGCCTGTATAGATAATTTTTATGGTTTTATTTAATTCTTCAACTTCTCTTATTAGCTAGAGGTGCTAGCAAGTCAGTTGGGAACAGCAGGTGATCATTGCTCCTACAGATCTTACTGAGGCATGTTTTCCTTTGATTTTTTTTTTTTTCTTCTTAAGTTGTAGCACGTGAGACATTTTGGTGAAAGTCTGTTAACCTGCAAATCTTAACATAGTACAAAGCTTCTTATACAGTTTTCCAATTTCCACCAAATAGTCTGTGTGGTAGGTGTGTGTGTGTGTAACACACCTTTGTGGCTTGAAGTGAGTGTACTCTTCATCCCAACAGTTCTGCAATGTCGTACAGCAGCATCTGGTGTAGAGACTAGTGAAAGCATAACTGCTAAGGTAGCTGTTTTTTTCCCAGGAGCTGAAGATGTTAAGTACATGCAAGGCACAGAAAAACTCTTTATGGATTTCATGCACTAGGCCACATATGGAATAATTAGTGATGTTTTGGATATCGTGCTTTTGAAGTAAGTTTTCTAATTAATCTTTCCTTTTGTGCTGTGTGTTAAAACATTATGTTCTTCGTGTTCAGATGTGCTCTGTTCCCTTTGCTGTAACATAGATTCTAGTGTGACACAGATACTATCTACAAGAAGATGTTGCTTGTCATTGGCAGTACTTGCTGATGAACTTGATGTCTGTGCAAAACTGTGTGATAATTTTTAGGTATTTCTGGACTTAAAATACTATTAAATTCTTGGAGAGACAGCAAGGCTTGTGTAGAGTTTTCCCTGAGCTTTCTTGAGATATCCCTGCTTCTCATGTCAGTCTAGCCTATATCCTATCTTGACAAAAAATAGGAAGCCAAGCATTCCTTTGTTTAACTTCTCTGAGAACTGTGGGGGGTGGCTTCTTTCATTTTTTTTTTATTTTTTTTTTTTGGATGATGCTATAGATATTCAAAGTAAACTCATGTGACTTGGTATTCTATAAATATAACAGTAGTATCTGCTTTTTCATTAAGACTGGTTGGAGGTTGTGTTCCGTAGCCTGGACGTTACAGTAGCTCTAGGGAAAGATTCCCAAAAGCTTCAAATAAATACTGCAAGGGATTACTCCAGCAAGCAGATGATTCTGATGGTATTAGCTTACTGTCATTCAGGAAAATGCATTTAAAGATCAAGATTCTTAGGCTAGCGAGATCATGCTTGCGTAGCTCAGCGATTCGGAATTTGCAGGACAAAGAAAATGCTAGATTCTGGTTCCTGCTCTTGGGTTTTGCAATACCAACTGTTGGGTAAAATAAAAGGCCGCAATTCACGAAGAAACAAAACTTCTGATTTCCAGGGACTGGTTTATGTATTTACAATAGGCTCTTTGCCTTTGGTGTGGCCTATCTGGTTGTTTGTACCTAAAATACCTATAAATAAAACACAATCAAAACTGTATTTTCTCTAGAGATAATTGATTCCTAGGTGTGAGTCTACTGCTGCTTTTCAACAACTTCTGCTGGTCTTGTACCATATGGCAACACAGTGGGGGCAGTTTTAGTGTGACTTGAATAGGAGTGAAGGGAGGATGGCTTTGTGAAGGTGGTACAGCTCAACTTCCCTCAAGAGGGCAGTGTTACTCAAGGTTTTATCTTTTTTTTTTTTGTTGTTGGCACACCTGTCTAAATGTGTAGCTCATTCTGCCAAGGCCTAAATCAAAGAAAACTGCAGAACTCCTTTATTTTGAGATGCTGGTGTGAAATAGCGATGGACATCTATCATGAAGCTGATAGAAGGGAATAGCCAGGCTAGAATTAGTGGAATGAAACCTTCAGAGCCACCTCTGTGGTCTACCTGTGATAGTAGCTGCTATACAGCTTGGCATAACACTGTTTAAATGTGTTTGATTTTTTTTTTTTCATGCACCTCAGTATTTCATATATTACATAAAGCTTGTAGCAAACTTGCATTGTACTGCTTGAGCTGCAGTAAAGTTAGGTGATCTTTGGGAAACAGGTCAGGGTGTAGCGCTGATCTGAGCATGCTAACCTATGTGGGAGATTTAACGTCTGCTCCATCTGTGTGTAAGTATCCTGTAAACTTGGCTCGACACCTCTGCTTGTATGCTTGAGTAACCAGGTAACTCTGCCAATTCAGGTTAATACAGAGCAAAGCTCAAGCACTTGCTTTTGTGCTCTGATTTAGCATGGGCTGGGTCTTATTGGAGCTTTTCTTTAGGGAACCTACATAGATTAGGCAGTAGCTTAGATCACCCAGAATGTCACTATAAATATAGGTTACTACTCAGAAGGTCACCTTCCAGCAGCAGGAAACTTAAGATGGATTGTCTGTCAGCTTGTCCAGAGCTCGTTCCCAAATCTCCTTCCTTAAGAGCTGAACGGTTTTAGCTTAAAATTTAAAAAGAAAAGTGCGTATGTGAGGAAGTAGGTAGAGTAGAGGGGAGGGCATGGAACTTATCAGCAGAGTTCTCGTATGCAGCTGGGAGAGAGTGCTGTACATTAATGCAGAGATGAAAATACCTCCTCTTACAAGCTCAGACACATGAATGTTCAGAATATATGTATGGACAGCGCAGCTTGAACTTCCTGTTATTTGTAAGTATTCTTCCTTTGCACATAATCTATTCCATAAACTATTAAAAAGGAAGGTGTGTCTCCTGCCCACAAGGATATGTTGTCTCTGAGAGAGGACAGAGCTTTCTTCCTTTTTTTTTTTTTTTTTTTAAGAATTTAAACCAACTTCAGTATCTTTGCAAGTAGAAAAAGTAGTAATGGGTAAGATGGGAAATGGGTGGGCAACTTAAATTTTGGCTTAGCACAGTATGTGAACAGGAACAAAACTTTTAAGAGGTTGTATGATATACCTCTTCCTCTGCTGGTAAGCCTTGCTGCTGCTTTCCTTTTGAAGGAAAGAAGCCCCTTTTTCACTCCCCTGTTTTGCCTTTACTCAAAAGTCTTGCCAAAAAGATCTTCAGAACTTTGTCTTGGAAGCCCTTTTTCTGTTAGGCTTTGGGTAAAGTGAGTGGGGCTGGGTTAGGTTAACAAGGTTTGTATTTTTCAACAGTGCTTTGTGAAACCGTTCTGCTTTGGATGGAAGATGAACTGGAAGAGGAGATGTAGGTGCGTTTGGCCACTTGGTGGGGCTGTTGGTATAGATAGTGGTGGTGAATTCACTTTGTTTCTACCACAGCTTTGCTGAGGAAGCCAAAGGAAACTTGCTGAATCTGCAGCCCCAGAATAAAAACTTTGCAGCTTGACATTCATATATTCTAGGATTAGCCAAGACCAGGTAAACTAAAAGGGTGTGTTTTTTTTTTTTTAATATAAAGACTTCAGACAGCTGATGGTCAGTTTTGTGTGAAGACTATCCAAACAACTGCAAAAAGCTGTTGTGTCCTTCTTGGTGGTGGTGTTGTCTGACTGGAGGGTATGAAGGGTGTGTTGAGGTTGTCAGTGCCTATGAAATCATGTTGCATTATACAGTAGAGGGATTCAGCTTTGAAGTGCCCTTTTAACTTTAGTAAAGCTTGTTCAGGCACTGAAGCCACCTTTAGCTGGCACTGAGTCTCGAAAGCTTACAGACTGGATACAGAGAGAGTAAAATAAATGGCAAGATACCAGGGGAAAAAAAAAAAACAAGGAAAACTTTGAGCCAAATATCCAGATTCTCCTTGCCTGTGAAATGCCTTGTTTTCCAAAGTGAAAAAGGGAATGGTTTGTTTCTTGAGACCTAAATGGGGACAGAACTGTAAGTGACATGATGAAACTACATAATATTAACACTTAGTTGGTCTCTTCTGTGGCATTCAAGGGACTCTATTAATTTACGGTATTTTTAGTGCTAAAATTTCTATGAAAATGTTTGCAGAATATTGATTGTGCTGGATTTTCTTGATGCCAGTGGATGCAAGAAAATAAATGGTAGATATGTATCATCACCGCTGCGATACACATCTGTTTCTTCAACCTAGAAAGTGCTCTCCTGCTGTTCTGCGGTGCATTGCCCTATAACAGTAGGGTGAATCCAGAGTGGCAAAACTCACTCAGTAGTAGTTCTTAAAAAATGCACTAGTGTCTGGCAAGATAGAGACCAAGCTTTTATTTTGTGTGTGTGTGTGATCTGATGGGGGTCGGAATGCATTTGTTCCCCTCATTCTTTATCGCCTTGTGTCACTTCTGGTTTTGTAGTGCCAACGGGCCAGAATCAGGTTTGGCTCTTGCTGTGCTGTGTATCGTATAACGCTCCCTGATGGTCTCTGCTCTGCAGTGCTGACAATCTAAAAGAGACAGTCTGACAGAAACTGAAACAACCCTTCCAGGGTTTCACCGCCTATGTGTGATTCTTTGCCAGTTGTAGTAGTACTGATAGTTTCTCATTCTGACATCCTCAAGTTGTATACGTGTATAGTTGCTGATGAGGCCTGGGCTATCTAACGCAAGAATCCACAGGACTTTGCTTTGTTCCTCACTATATTCCTTGCTTTGATGTGGCTGTCTGACCCTACTGCAAATACAAAGTCCGTTTCTAGGGGTTTTAGGCTTCTTTTGGAGTTTGGTCTCACTTGGTTGGACTTGATGATCTTAAAGGTCCCTTCCAACCTCAACAATTCTATGATTTTCTATGTGGAAAGTTGTGGTCAGAGCTGTTTCAATTTGGGAGTAAACGCCTGCAATGCCAAGAGTGAGACAGGTCCTTACAAGTACTAAAACACAATTGCTAGAGGTGCACATTGCTGACTCGGAGACGGGAGGTTGCAGATGTGGTTTCTCCCTGAATGAAGTCCAAGAAGGCTCAGTTTTATTACCATGAGGCTTTTCTCCCTTTTTCCCCCCAGGCAGAGAGGAAGGTGTCTAGGAGCTGAGTTTTCTAATGGGTAGCAAATTACACAGTACTTACTGCAAAAGAAGAGTTTAGAGGCTGGAGCAGTGATATTGTGAAAGGCTATGTACCGAAAAATATACTTGCGAAGACAAGTAGACATTAGAAAAAAAAAAATTGATTTTGCAAGCTGCAAGCCCCACTGGAGGGGGTTGGGAGAGGCCAGTGTTTGTAGAAAATGAACAAACAAAAGGAGGGAAAACCCGGGTTATGTTGAGGTTTCCATAGCAACGCAATACTTTTCCTGGAAATCTCAAATGATGAGGTCTAATCTATCTGCTATTTAACTCTTGCATGCAAAGCCTTCTCCTTTCTCAACTTACGTGCTGTCCTTCACAGCATCCTCTCTGGTGATGGGTGTACCGTCAGTACACAATGGTGGTCTGCGTGGTTAACGATGTTCCTGGGACAAGGCTGTTCCTGTTCTGTTCCCTCTGTTCCAAAGCACATAGAAAAGGAAAAGCTTACGAAGCAGAAGCATTGTGTGTGCGAGGGCTGTATGTAGGAATGACTTACTGGCTGTGCTGATCTTGAGAAACTTCTGTTTCCTGCAGGTCCCAGAGAGGATGGTGTAAGCTGGTACTAAGAGCGGAGTTGCCAGGCAAGTACATTGCGGAGATGTTCCATAGCCGGCAGGGTTTACTGCATAAGGATGTGTCCTCCTTGGAAATGATGCCACTTAGAGCCTGAGATTTGTGGGAAAACTTCCTGTGGATATTTAAAGAGTTCATCAAAGTAGCCTGACTTAAATTTGTACCTAGCAGTCTGTCCTTTGTCTGAAGAATCTCAGATTTGGGAATCCTTGATGGCAGGGGAAGCTTTTTGTGGAGGGAGGTGGAAGGGTGGCAGTTTTTACCTGATAAAAAGAACAACTGAGAGAGTGAGCAGCATGACAAAAGTCCATGAAATCACTAGTGGTCTCAAAAATGTAGAAAGGAGTGTCTGTTCTTCCTTTCTTGTGGAGAGAAACCCTGAGTGGATGTGAAAGACCCTGTTCTGGTACAACACTGAGGAAACAGATTCTGTTCCCTGCCTCCTGCCCATAGCGGTGACACCCTTGCTCCATCCTCCTTCTTGCCTGTGATGCAGCCCCTGGCAGGCAGGGCAGAGCAAGCTTTGGCCAGATAGGCTTCCGTTGGAGGAGACAGCTTCCTGCAGCAGGATATAGGATGGTGGTGGCGGCTGACTGGCATGAGGGTGGGTGTCCTGGAGGTCATGGCCCATTGCCTTAACAGAAATGGTCACAATGGCTGTGGGGATGTCCTGCAATCGCTGACCGCTGTCCTGCTGCTTGGATCTTGCTCTTTGGAACTGCCAGCTTTGCCCCACTCCAACAGTATGGTGTTTATATCTCACTGTGGAAGTAATTGTGAACCTGTGATGCTTGCCTGGCCAGGGAGAGCGCCTGGGCCTGCTTCAGCAGTAGCCAAGTGCAGCTGATTTAACTGTTCAGGTCATTTAGCTCTTTTCCTTGCATCCCCCCTGCTTTTTAGCCTGTTTGGCTGTTAGTGGAAGATGGAAAAATGTGTGTGGTTTTGTGTGTGTGTGTTTTTTTTNAAAATGTGTGGTTTTGTGTGTGTGTTTTTTTTTTTTTTTTTTCCTTTCTTTCCTTTCTACCATCTCACCATTGTATCTGAGGTCTCCTGCATGGTACCTAGTTAGGAGAGCATGGTGAGAGAAGACAGGTTCTCCTAATGACGCTGTATGTATACGTATATACCTTTTATCAACTACATTTGGGCTGGAAGAGTTCTTAACCTTACAAAGGAGTGAAATTTGGAAACTAGCTTGCAAGCTGCCTAGTTGAAGGCACTTGGATAAACCATGGAAAGAATGAAGAGGAGACTCCTTTAGAAGGAAACTCAGTCTGGTGAGGAGAGGCTTAGAAGGAACTTGTGTTGCTGTTCGTGCCACGAGTTCTGTGATGGAGGATTTCTCCTGGACACCCTTTGCATGTAGAAGAGTCCCTTTCCACCCTGCCAACTTTATCCATTAACTAAGCTTCTGAGGTTTTCTTCCCCAGAATCCGTAGGAATTGGGTGTGATACAGGCAGGGTATTAGTGCATCCTGCTTGTGAACTCAGTGCTAAACTGATCGCTAAATTTCTGAGTTCCCATCAGACGACAATGACAGACACTTGTTTTACCCCTTTCTAGCAGGGCATATGAGCTGAGGGCATGTGAAGACTTGGGGAGACTTTTGCCTATTTCTGAGAACACTTCTACTTATCTTTTCTGCATTTGTGTTGGTGAAAGCCGGAGTGTTGATGCTTTGTCGCATGCTATGGCCTTTGTTTTTATTGCAAGTCTTAGGACTTTGGTGAAGTGCTGTGGTGCGTGGTATGCATGCCGTGTAGGCTATTTTCGGTCTCTTCTGTTAAGAGACCTGTTGCTTGGCTGGCCATAAGTGCAGCAGAGGGAGTTCAGTAGCCTGTGTGATCTCCCCGGTTCTGTGATTCTTTGGCTTTGAGAGGAAAGAAGAGCCTACAGAGTATGATGTACAGCATGACATAGGGCTTCTGTATTTAGATGTATTGTGTTACAGCCTTGTTAAGGGCCTGACTGTGGCCAAGCCCTGCAATATTCAGCAAAAGCAATATTCTGTCTTAATAGGTGGGCTTTCACACTCTTTTTTTTTTTTTTTTGGCTCTGACTGTTGTTCTGTTATTAACCTGTTAATGCTTATTGAACCCTGAAGATTTCTGGATAGCAAACAACCATCAATGCAATATTAGAAGAAAACAGTTCAGAGGGTCTCAAAGAACAGTAATCCAGGTATGTGCCAATAAATAGGAAGCAGTACTTAAATATCTCTTAGCAAACCATCCCCCATCTTTAAACATTTATTATATTTCCCAGTATTTCTCCTGACAGCCACCTGTTCAACTTCTGACCTGTTTGTAAAAATCTGCACACCATCTATCAGAGGGATACGTGCACTTACAAACTTCTGTTCTGTAGGCATTAAGTAAATTATTTCTTTAAGATCATATGGCAGATCTATAATTAATTAAACCCTCCATGATATTAGCGCAAAATAATTTAGCCTTTCTAAAAAGGTAAATGTAATTTGCCGATCTCGTATTTGGAAGAATGCTTTCCCCAAAATCAATTCCTTTAGTTTCCAGAGAATAGAAATGAGAAGCAATCTCATTTTAATTATATCTCTTTATTGCTAACAAAGGAATGATTTATGCAATTAAATTAACTGGCTAGAAAATTATTCTCAGCTGGGCTGTCCTAATTCTTTGCTTTCTGAATTGCAGGCTCTTACACTTCTCTATGTAGATTAATTTTTCTGATATGCAAACAATGCTCCTTGTGTTCATTTTTAACATTTTTTATTCACAGCTCCCCTTTTCTTAGTGTCAATGACATGAGTAATATTTGTGCACTGCTGGGCTCTGATTCAGGCCTTTTTTTATGTAGAAAGATTGGAAAAAATCTTTTCTTTTGAATCTCATTATTGCCAGCGCAGAGCAAGGTTTTTGAAGTTTTCTTATCTATTGCTGAGAAACAGCAGCAGGAACATGGAGGGACTGCAAAGATGTCAAAGGATGCAAACTTTTGAAGGAAAATGTATCAGCATTGAGGAGACAAGTGAATTTGCAGCTGGTGTTAAGAAAGTATTTTTTTTGTTATTATTTTTTTCCTCTTAAACCCCTGTCTCATTACAGCCAGGCAAAAAGCTGGAACTCAAGGAAAAAAATAAATCTGCTTATGTTGTACACAGATTTAATAGGGAAAGAATTTTGGATTTTCTTTCTGCCTGGGATTACCTTGCAGGGGCTGGCCAGAATGTTAGCTAATAATATTTGGACTGAGGGGAAAATTACCATGTAATAACACACTGTGACCATGTGCCAACACAGTCTGACATCTTCTGAATGGGGCATTGGTGTAATCTACTGTTTTAAAACAGCAGTGAACATATTGTGGAGCACGTGTTAGCTCCGTCTGAGCTGTCCTGCCCTGTATCAGTAGAGATGTGTCAGCTGGTCAGTGTTTGCTGTGTTGGCACTCTTGCACTCTTGTGTTGCTATCAGATGGTTTTGAAATAAATAATAATAAAAAAAAAAACAAGCAGAGTTTTGTCTGGGTTGGTATGTGGTTCTTTGGGTGTGGAAAGGTCCATGCCATTGGGATTTAGAAGACTTTCGAACTGCCAGGTAGGAAGGATCCAGCTATGATGACTGGGGTGGGACAAGAAAGCACTCTGAGCCGGTTTCCTTTGAGGGTGGCTCATCCAAGGGGAATCTTCCTTCTGAGCTGGATAGCTGCTGGGTGGGTGCATGATGGGGTAGTTAGTGCAATGCCTGTTGACTGCAGCTGTTGGTCTTATCCTTGAGGACACCACTGTAAAAGCAGCATGAACTGAATTTTCTTAGAAAGTGGGATCACACTTATTGGAAGAACCTTTCTCAAAGAATAGTTGCCCTTGGCTTACTGTCAAAGAGTGATTTTTTTTTTTTTTATTTTTTTTTCCCCTCCCCCTAGTCCTGCAAGCTCTCTGCACTGGGTGGTACAGTTCTCCTCCATTAATACTTTGGCTTATAGAGGAAAAGATATCTTCGAATGCCTGAGGAGGCTGCTGTTGGGGGTGAGTTTACAAGCAGTCTGTAGAGCAGGCTTTGAGTTCAAAATGACCTAGACTGAAGCAATGGTTAGAAATCAATAAGATGAAATTCATACAAACATTACCTTTAGGGAGGAAACATTTGATTTAAAAAAAAAAAAAAAAAAGAGAAACAACTGCCTAGGCAAGCAGTACTGCAGGAAAGGATTTAGGTTCATAGTGAATCATGGCTAAGTGAGTCAGAGTGATGCTCCTTTACAAAGAAATCTTGTTCCTGGAAGTATTAGTAGGAATGTCATGTGCAAGTTGGGTTGGAGGAGAGCTATGACTACTCTGTTATTTGGTGAAACCTAGGCTGGCAGAACGTATCCAACTTCGCATGCTGCAAAAGCCAAAAATGGGAAAGAATTGGGAAATCGTGACCTGTGGAATAAGTAATGACAAGTCTTATAGAGGGAGAAAACCACACTTCCCTTATAGCAAGGGAGGATTAAGCTGGTCCCAGGAAAACCTTGACTATAAGCTTCAATGCTCACATATTAGCCTGCCAGAAAAAAACCTTGAATTCACTGATGTGTCCTTTGGTCCCCCAACTCCTCTTGCTTATATTCTTAACTCCGCAGGGCAGGAGCAAGCCCAGTTTGGCTGTTTAGTTGTGTTCCTACAGCCTGTATGTGTAGATGGTTTCATACCTCTTCCTCATCTTCCCTTAGCTCCTGTTCCCTGCTACCTGTTCATTCTACTTTGCCAGCAAATTCCAGTCAGGGCTGGTACTGAAAGCTGCTTCTAGTGTTGACTTAAGGAAAAGGTTTCACTTCTCTGTGCTAGAAATTCTCCATTCCTTTTGGAACAAGCAGTGAGTGTAAAGATGTAAGGAAAAAGATGTGCTCATAGTGGAAGGGAAATTAAAAAACAGAACACAAAAACAACCACCAAACAAAACCAAACCAAAACACCAACCAAAACCCCAACCAGCCAGCCAAAACCAACCACCACAAACAAACAAAACCCCAACCAAAACAGAAAACAGCCCTTTTCCTACAGTTGATAGCAACATGATGTTCCACTGGCATCTCAGATTGGTTCCCTTATGAAGGGCATACTGGGACCACTAGAAAGCTTTTAATGAGGGGCAGTGTACATTGTAAAAACAGGACAGTCCTTTGTTTTATTCTGTTGAAATGAGGGAGGTGAATGCTGTGGTACCAGGAAATGTCCAGTTGCAGGTACATCTCCATGGAGCTGCTATGGGAGGGGAGGGAGAGCCAGAGCAAAGCCCTCAAACTTCCAAAATGTTAGGAAATGCAGAGTCTAAAGTGCACTTCTTACAGGCACAGCCACATAATAGTAACCCTGCCAATGAAAGAGACAGTTTCAAGGATCAGCTTTAGAAGAAACTCTGCTACAGTCTGAATTCTGGACTCCTTTTCTGTTCCTTAACAAAAGAAATAAGAGTGAGTTCCCTCCAGATCCTGTAATAGAATTAATCACCTCTCCGTGGACCATTTCCCAAATGTGCCAGGATTTAATTTCACACCAAGTGATATCCAGATGAAAAGCTGTCTTTGGCAATACAGGGAATCTCTCCTTCTGTAAAGCAGATCTCTGTTACAGGTGGCTGTTCCCCCTTTGAGAAGATCCTCGCCCCTGGGCCTCACTTGTTGATTGATCCTACAGAGGCAGCTGCCTGGGAATGCTTTTCCCCTCTCAGATGACTTTTGGTGCTTTGTGACGCTACTGTAGGTGTGATCTCTGCATGTGCTTTTCTTCCAGAAGAGATGCTGGTGAGATATTAGTAAAACAACCAGGGGGTTACTGGCTTAAGAAAAGTGCGTGTACCAGGGAGGCGTGCAGCCAGGCTTGTGTTCTCTCTGGAAAACCAGGTGGAATTTGAGGACCTTGTCCATTTGTCCATGGTTTCCTTAAAACAGGAAAAAAGAGTCACTAGAAAGCCCCGTTTTGCTCTTGCTTCATTCTTTACTCTGCTGTTATGTTTTGCCCATAACTTTTTTAAAAAAGTCTAATATCATCTTCTACTTTTATTTCTGTTCAGATTCTCGTGAAGCAGGACCCAGCTAGATGCACCCAATGCTCGACTTGCTAACATCAGAGCAGTATTTCGATCAAAACAATTGTCATGTTTTTTTTTGTTTCATTGTAGACCATTAAAATGTTAATGAATATTTTAATAAATATTAAGAATAGTTAATATTTCATTTTAAATAACAATACTTCTGTTTATATCAGATTCTAGATATGAGTGCTAAAATCAGAAGGTAAAATAATCTGGCTCGCTACACTGAAAGAGATGCGAGTACTGCAAAGTTTTATGTTGGCCTTGTATCTTCATTTCTTCTGACTTTTAATTTCTAGTCTTTCCCATCTCCCAGTAAATTACTGAGATATAGCTCCTAGCTGCAGCTTATGAAGAGCAGAAGAAATGAAGCAATGTAAAATATTGATAATATGTACTGAACATACGGTATGTAATTAGGCTCTATAGTCGTGCACCTATGTGCTCTGTCTCATCGCATTTCAGAAACACTGTGTAACAGTGGGGTCAGAGGTTTTGTACTGTGGTCTTTTAAAATCTATTTTGTTGTTGTCTTCTTGGAAACAAGATCTAGTTTGGAGCTGGGTGATCTCCTTAAGGTCCCTTCCAACATGAATTACTTCATGCGTCTATGAAGATCTGTATGGCTCTTGTGTCCAAATTGGCAACAGCTGCATTGCTTCTGTGAAGCTTCGTACTGAAAGACAAAAACGAAACGGCTCGGTGAGGGTATTTGCTTCTGAATGTCATGAGGTTCCTGTCAACCTGCTGGACTCTCTGAAAATGGACTGGCATATGGACTTGCCCCCACTGTTGGTGTTGGCCGCCTACCTGCTGAGACTGCTCTGTCCCATCATATAGGCTGTTAATAAGGCCATTAAACAATATCAGTCCCAGTCGCCATCCGTTAGGGATGCCTCTGGTAACAGACTATCAGTTGGGCTCTGTTCTGCTGATCACCAGGCCCAGCCAGATTTCCGCCCACCTTATGTGTTCTTTCTGCCCACCCTGAATTTCCTTTTCTGTCCCCCCCCCCCTTTTTTTTTTTGAGCCAAATGAACTCTTTCTACAGGAATCTTAGTGTCTAGAGCTGTCTTGGCAAAGAATTGGCCGCTCCATTGATTCTAAAGGGCTTCTGCAAAATTTTAAATATGCAAATAATAATAATAATTATTGCTGGTAATAATGGGAGCAGCATGGGATTTCTTTTTTTTTTCTTTAGATTTCTCTGTCCTCTGCAGATGCCACTTTAATGCAAATCAAACTTTGCGGATTGTGTTACCTATTGAAAAATAGTTTCAATTAGAAATTCAATTACACTGTCTTGGGGGGATGGAACTGACAGTTTCTTTGAATTTTGCACGTTATAGAGGGCTCCAAAGTGCCATAAATCTGCTAATTGATTTCTGTACCTGTAATGTTTGATTAGGTGTATTTTATTGTCTTCTTGGTTTTAATTAACCCCAGGCTTGTCAAAATGCTTCCACTGACAAAGGATATATGATGAACTGAGATAAACTCTATTAACAGAGGCTGACTTTTGTCAGTAATTGCTATCATGCATGAGAGTTATTAGAAATTATCACACACAAAAAGAAACTGTACTTTTGGTAACAACTTTTATGGGCTGCTATAAATCTGTTGATTGCCCCCTACATGCAGGAGATAAGCAACTGTGAACGACAAGGGGTCCGAAGGAAAATCAATCATTTGCTAGGTGTCTTATAAATATTAAGAGTGACAAAATGGGAAAGAGTTATGAAGTCTAAGTGCTAAAAATTGCATGGATGCTAATGCGCCTAAACTTGTTCCCATTAGAGACTGTGAGGGCTGTCGAGACAAGGGCGCAACTGCCTCAGGAAGCTCTTGGTTTTAGTGAAGCAGAACGTGTCACCTTGGCTGCAGAGCTCTGAAAGACCAAAGCGACACCGTGCCTTTGCTTCTGGGCCCTTGGTGGGAGTTCGAGTCTGGGCTGTTACCACCTGGAGGCTGTCCACCGCCTTAGAGGGCAGGCACCCACCAGGGTCACGTCACTAGTGTTTGGGGACAGAGGCGAGCAGAAGGATTGACTGGCTGATGATGCACAGGTTTTACCCAAGAAGCAATTGCAGAGACTGTGGTTGAGATGTTTTTGCTGAGCACAGAGGTACTTTGTGATGCTGCGTGCCGTTTGTGCGGTCTGCTTTTGGAAATCTTTTATCCAGGAATACAATAGCAATCCTGACAAACCATCTCTCGGACAAATGGGGAAAGAAGGGTTAATATCCTCATTTTTACTAATGTATCCACCTGTAAGGACTTGGTTTATGCAAGATCTTTAGATAGTAACATATATAAACACATGTGAAAGTCTGTGCATAAGTGTTTTTGGCTGAACTGCAACTTCACCTGTTGCAGATCTCTGCCCTTCTTTGGTCTCTGGACCTTATGATTGTCTGGAGCTCTGTTTGAATGGGGTGTTAATTGAAGTGTAGTCCTGTGAACTCAACTGAAATAATATTGTGCATATAAACAGAGCAGTAATTAGACTGTACAGAGGTGTAAAAGTATGTGACACACTTTCCTGAATGTAGTTGTTAAAGTTGATATGACTACCTCCTAGAAACCTATACAAAACATAAGTTTATACAGTGTAAGGCAATGTTTGTCAATTCTTTTTTTTTTTTTTTTTTTTTAAATATACGTGGGGAGAGCACATACAATCCTCAGAAGCTGCAGAGACCTGTTTGCTGTTTTCTGTCAACTTCTGTCTAAGCTTTGGACACTCTTGACTGCAGCAATTTTAAAGTTGCTTAATAGATCTTCTGTCTTACTCAAAATGGTTAATTTTAGATTGATTTTTATCTATAGTTGACAGGGTATTTTTAAACTGACTTTTATTTTCTTCGCTGCTTTTCCTAAGAATTGTCAAAATGACTTAATAGTATGCTTTGGGTGAGTGTGCATGTAGAAAGGAGCAGAGTGGAACCTTCCCATGCAGAGTCACGTGGAGTCCTAAAAGCTGTTTGATCTAATAGTGTTAGGATATTTAGCTTATTAATGTTTTGGGGAGCTTTAAAACACCTCTGGAGCTTGCGAGGTGTGAGATTCTCACTTAGTTTAGTGCAAAACAAATGCTTGGGGCTTTTTGGAGCAGTCCTTTTTCTTCCTAGGCACTGGCCACCGGAGCGTTTGAATGGGCTGGAGTGGATCTGCTGCTGTGTGGCTGCGTGGACATGCTGGGGTGGAGAGGCACAGCTGCCCCCAGGGAAGTGCTGCTGTGGTCGCATCCCTCGGTTCCCAGCAACGTAGCTGGGAACTACACGCATTTCCCCATAGCCTGCTGATCCTCATGGATGAGGCAAGAAGCCCCATCGTGCCTGAATCCCAGTTTCCTGTGGATCGTTCCCATGCAGGACACTCAGGGAAGGTATTTCACAGCATGCCAAGTTCCTAAGGAGTACGTGCGTTTAAGTGAGTTGCTAGAGTGAGAACTGCATCACTGGTTTCTGCAGTGCGGTGGGGGAACTTGGTGCTGGACCCCTGGCATGTCATAGGTGGGATTCCCTATGGGATTCCCCCCTCTCGGTTGCTACGAGAGTGGGGAACTCTAGTAGCTGAGAGTTGTGATCTGGCTTGATGTTTTGTGGGATATAGGAAGAGTTTTAGGCATTCCATAAGTAGTGAAAAATGTGAGCTGAGACCAGCAGAGGAGGGAGGTGCAGAGAGGACTAACGATGCCCTGCATTGAGGAGGTGAGACAGATCTTTTGGTCATGGTGTACTGGGAATGGTTCTGCAGGCTGGCCAGTTCAGGCTGACTTGCTGTGTGTGGTGTTGGAGTGCTGCATCACGGTGTTGCAGCTCTCCTGCCGCACTTGTTAACTCCCCCCAGCCTTTGGGGGCAGGTTGGTAAGTTTAATAGCTGCACCCTTCTCTTTGTTTGTCTTAGTTACACAGCTCTGTTTAAGAGTTTCCATGCAAGTCTCGCGTGAGTGCGAGAGTGTGCACATGTATCTATATTCCCTCTTGGGGCATGCTGAAAACAATCCATTTACAAACCAGGTGTCCTTGTCTCTCTTGGCATCTGGTTAAATATCAGCCAAATAGGAGAAGGTAAATTCTAGGATGCTTTAACAACTGCTTGGGCTGTGAAGCCCTCGGCTCCATCTGATGGGATTTGAAGGTCACGGTGGTTGCCCACATGTGAAAGATGTGTACTTTATTCCCAATAGATAAAACAGACCAAATTGATCTATCTTAAGGTGTCCCTAAACTGAGCTGGTAAGAGACATGTGCGTTTCAGTCTGCTGAGACCAGAGGTCGCTGTTTAACTGGAAATGGAGACCCCCTCGCTTCTCCAGGGCCACCTTCTCTCTGTTGTGTCCAGCTCTTAACCTGCTCTGTGATACCTCAGGCTGCTTTTCCCTTACAAAAAGACTTCTCTCAAAACAACACTAGGCTTCTGCAAATGAGGGGCTGAATGATGCAGCCAGAGGAGAGTGTAGGACAGCGTGGTTAAACTGTTTCTCTGCGATTAACTCTTGCCCCGTGCACTTATCAACATGTCCTGCAAATACACCCCAGTCTTAATCTGCAGCTCCTCCATTTAATTCATTCCTGGTTTCTGGCACAGCCTCGTTTGTAGCAGACGTCTCCTCTTTTAGCCCTGGTTGCTGCCTCTGAAAGGAGAAATGTATGTATTGTTGAGCGGCGGAGTAGCAAGCAGCCAAGGCAGTGTGACAGTGATGGTCTAAGAATGAGGGGGCATGGACTTTGGAGGTGGTGTGATCTCCCTCATGTCTGCAAGTCTGGAAGAATGAGACAGGACAGAACCAGACATGCCTTTGGGTAACGCGGCCCTCCTGAAAGTGAGATGCTCTACCAGGGGAGCACATACAAGAGCCATCCCCAACGTCTGTGTTTAGGTGGGCAGTACGGTATTTTGGGTGGGATTTGGAGGCTGTATGCCATGGCCCTTCCCGCCACACAACTGAACTGACTGTGCATGAGCAGGAGATTCAGTACGGCTCAGAAACCTCCTTGCATGTGGGCTCTGCGGGTGAGTCCATCTCAGCCATACTCTGCTGGAATAGCTGTTTGTCAGGCACGTCTTGTTAGGTGGACAGGTGGCAGTTGTGTGGGTCCTGGTGAAAACTTGTTCTGAGGAGCAGCGCTGCAGGGAAACCCATTTTGAAGCTCATTGAGCCCCTTTTGGCTGTACTGGAGGTTAACCTACTGCTGCTACACACAAGTGCACTCCTGCAGAGGTGTATCACCCTCTCCCGTGCAGGCCTCTGGCAGGAGGCATAGCACTGCACCACTGGTAGCACCAAGGCTGAACCATTGAGCCCAGCTGACCGTGACCTGGCTGTGAGTATGTCTGCACCAAGTCTGTTCCCAGATGAGGAGAGCTGGCTTGAAAATGCTAAGCTCCTTTTATTAATCTCCGTAAAGTCCCACAGGTCACAATTTTCTGCGAGTTGCACAGGTGAATTAGCATCTTTTGTCACCGTTCTTTACTGCTTGAAAACACCTTGGCTTTTAATTGCATTGCTTCACTCTAGAGAAAAAGTGAGAGCTTCCGGCAGAGATGATGGATACTTGTACCTTTCTTCAGGAGAATGGTCAGGAATGCACAGGCGTGACAAGGTGGGATATCCATGGCAGCAACAGCCTGGGAAGCAAACAAACTGTGCTTCACATCACTCTACTAATTCCGTATTCACAGCAGACTGAGATCCAGCAGTACGTTCTCAATTGGTTTATTATAGTCAATACTTATTATTAATAGATATGAAACAGACAAGATCCGAGCCTTTTGATGTTGTAAATCGATATATATCTTCTCACTACCCCAAACTGCAGCCTAGTCTCAGCAGAGCCACAAATCCTTAGTTAAAACTTCAGTCTTTTGCCTAGACCTGTAAACTTATTGTGGATACCTTTGTCTTGGCAGAAAGAGGTCTCTCGTTAGTCCTGCTATCCCAGTACACGTGGGAAATAAGCTATCCAGGAGAAGGCACTGTTTGGCTAGAAAGATTAGCATGGTGTGGGTTTTTTGGCAAATGCCATGCAGCTAGCCAATACAGTCACAACAGCGGAGCTGTGACATTGAGCATTACCTGTATTTGGGTGGACTTGAGTTGTGCCCCTCTTTCTTTGGGAGCAGAACTGCATTCAAAGCAGTGGGAGTGTAGGAAACACTCTAGTGTCTACATAACTTGCAACATCCCGTAATGTTACTGCACAAAAGGTCTGAGTTAATGATCCAGTTGATTTACAAGTCGACTGCATGACAACAGAAATTAATATTCGCTGATGAGCCAAAGTGAGAGGCCTTGATTTATTTATTTATTTATTTATCCTTCCTCTCTAATCGTTTTGTGTCAAATCCGTGGGTAAGTTCATACACCTGTGTATGGAGCATAGGGTGTCTGGGGATATGTAGCATTTGATTAACTTCTGGGATATCCTGGAAAATCCAGTGCAAGAAATCTTGAATGAAACTAGTCGAGTACTGTGCTGTTCTGAAAATATCATCTAGTACCAGTGAATTGAGTAGATGGAAAAAGAGATTCCTGATCAAATGTGGCTTTGCTTAGGGGGCAAAATGTAAGAAGCTGAGGCCAGATTCTGCTCTCATTTTCTGATTTATACCCAGTTGAGTTGCACCATTGTAAAATCACAGTGAGAGAAAAACTATGGTTACTGGGGGAGGAAGGCAACACTTTTCTTTAACTGATTTGTAGTTAAAAACGGGCTTGCTGAGTGAAAGCTGCTGGCTGTGGCAAGTCTCCCTGCAGCAGAAGGCTGTATGGAGGGGACTTCTGTCTAGCATACTAGTAGTCAGAAGTGGCTGCTTACTTAAACTCTGTGTTTAAACCAAAGAACTGTAGTGTCAATCGCCTGCCCACGGATGGATGTTGGCTGGCTGAGAGCAGTTCCTTGACACCTGTAAGAATGGCTTTGGACATCTCTGCTTTTAAGGTTTTTTTTTCTCCTTCCTTAGGTTGGGCTGAGCTGAACTGACTGATGTCCTGTGCTGTGCCTGAGGCAAGAAGTTGCCATGAACTGTTCCCCATCAACCCTGGGCCATGTGGGAGATAAGGATCTCCAGGGACGAACCATCCTTCCTCCCTCCTTGCGCTGAACATGTGTTTTTCTCAGAGAAAACCGGGAGATGGGCTTGTCTGATCTTTGTTCTGCTGCTCAGCGTTAGCAGGGACATGGGTGCAGATGCCTTGTCAAAGGGGCATATGATATGGAGCTCCTGGCCCTGCTTTCTGCTCTCCAAGGCCCAGTAAGGTCTGTAACATCCCCAGGCTGTCCGTCTCCTGTAGCTTCTCTTGCAGAGCCAGTACTTAGCAAAACTCCTCTAATAGCCTTTATGGTCTTAACCCAATTTCCTTCAAAACCGCCATATGCTGTGAGCTTTGGGAGGGATTAAGAACATGAGAAGGCTGCTCTTTTAAATCTCATGGAAAGGAGGAAATGTAGCATTTTGAGTGCCTGCAGGCAAGGAATAGAGGAATCTCATCACTTTTGTTTTGGGGCAGAAAAAAAATTACACCCTTACCAAACTTGAGACTGCCTCTTTCAGCAAGCATTTTTCCTAATCGGAGGAAATGTGAGGGAAGTCTCACTTGCTGTTTTGTTATGTGTGGTGATGCTCCAAGTTGCTTCTAAAACTTGTGAAGAAACGAGACCACGTAGAGGGTGATGAACTCCAAGGAAGAACCAGATGCTGCAGAGATGGAGTAGAGTCTCCTGCTGAGTAACCACTTCCCTCTCTATCAGCACGAGGTCTATCCCAGCTGTTAGACTTTTTCAGGGTAGTGAGCCAGCCAGGTGCTGTTTTCTGAATCTCTGTTGTGGTATGTGATGGGAGGTAATACTTAATTTGGGAGTTAAAACACCTGATACTAGGGATGGCCCTTCAGACTGGACAAGATAAGGCAGATTTCAGATGCCGGGTGAGAGACAACCTCCTGGCAGCCATGCTGGGAAGTTGGTGATCCTGGAGTTAGGCTTGGAGGGTCTACATGTGATAGGCTCAACCTTTTCAGGATTTGTGGAGTAGTACCGAAATCCATGGGCTCTCATGGAGCGGGGCACTCTTTCCAGATGGCTTAGTACTAATGTGTGCTGGTCCTCAGTCCAGATCAGCTTGTGAGGCTCTGGTGCCTGCCACCTGGAGTGAAGTCCTGGCTGGATCAGGCTAGGGAGCAGTGCCCTGTGGCCAGAATGCCTCCGTCTGGGTAAGAAAGAAAAGTCTGTCTTTGTAGCCATGGGTAGACTTCATGCAATGAAGCTGAAATACCAGAAGGTGGGCATTTCTTACATATGCGTAGAGAGCCTGTGTGCAGTGCAGAATGACTGGAAGTATTTTTTCCACCTGGAACACCTGATCTTTGATCCTGTGGGTTTTGTAGCCCTTTGCAGGGAGGGTTGCATCACAGCACTGGGGTAATGAGCGAGATGGACCCTTTCTCCTGCTTTGGAGGGCTACACGATGAGTTTATTCTGCATTAGAGAGTGCCTGAGAACCTTTGTTGCAAGCTGTGGTTGAAGGACAAAGTGCAGTGATGGAAACAGTTCTGAGAAGCTGGATCCAGAGGTCAATTAGTGAATGAGCAGGGATAAGAAAATGGAGGTTGAAAAAGAGTCAAAGATATTTACAGCCTGCATGGCCTTCCCTCTCCTTGTGCTTTATTTTTAATGGCTTGCTGCTTTTACCTCTCTTTGTTTAATGAATATGTTGCTGAGTTATTGGAAGCACAAACTGCATCCAAAAGCAGGACACTCAGGGTTTATTATATTCATATAACTCAAAAACAGCCAAATTGATTTTTTTTTTTTTCTCCCCCTCCTTCTCCACCTCATCTTTAAATCTTGCAGCGGGTTTAGTGGTAGTGACAGGTGTGAGACTGACAGCACTGGAGATGGAAAAGCTGTGTTTAGGTAATGACCTCAGCCGTGGGTGGGGAGAGTGCCCTCTCCTCCTCACCTGATGCTTGCTCCCCCTCCAACCACCTCTCCTCGTGGCTTGGGGCAGATGCAATCCTTGGCTGCCTTGCTTGATATTCTGGTCTCCGCTGCTGCTGGAATGGCTTTGAGAAGCTGGGCCTGTCTTTTTCCTCCCGTTACCAGCATGGCTTCATGCCAGCGTGATCGTCTGCTCTCCCTGTGACCCAGGAGTGGAGGTAGTAGGCATCCTCATTCATCGCAGCACAGTGTGAACTTGCAGCTCTGCGAAGGCTGTTGGCCCTGGACCCCCTGGGGTGGCTTCAGCTCCCCTTGCCGCAGGAGATGAGTAACTTGTGGGAAGAAACACATGAAACGGTTGTTATGGCTGGTCTTTTTATCTAAGGGGAGTCCCCACTGATCATCAGGCTCAGTCCAGGTAATACTTTCTGTGAAGTGGCAGAGGGGGTGTGTGTGGTGGCTTCTGCCCTCTTTAGGGCAGCCTGCATAGTCCTGTGGTCTGCCTGCTGTCTCCTGGGGGTATTCCCCTTGCTAGCACACAGGTGGACGTGGCAGCAAAAGTGTAGGGCAGTCCTTGGAGCCACACTAGCTGCTGGACGCGGGGACTTTGCCCTGCAGCTACCCCACCTGTCTGATGGGATTGGGCTTCACAGGCACCCCGGCGCTGTCTTCCCAGGATGGAAAAGGGGCAGAAGAGGAAACCAGGCAGGTAGGGGGATCTCTGCTCCTGGAGAGAAATAAAGGACCCCACCCTCAGTATGAAACAGCAAGAGGTTTTCATCTCAGCCCTGGTTAATGAGGGCATTTTGATCTACAATTGTTGACTGCAGAAAGAGCCTCCCTGATAAAGGGGGAAGGGATGTCCTGGGGGAGAGGGTCGCTGAATATGCATGGCCCCGGGTCTCTTTGTTTAGCTGATATCTGACTATATTTATTCTTCTAGATTACACATTCTGACTGCGGAACAAAGGGCTGGCAGGAGCTGCTCTCTTGTGCTTAATAATTTGAGTGAATTTACATTTCAATGCAGCCCTGCGCCACTTCCCACCCTCCATGGAAAGAGCAGAATTTCCCTGTTGCGGGGTGGGGGGAAAAGAAACTCCCACCCCAGTGGCCAGGCTGGAAGATTTATTGATATTCTTCCCTGAATTTATTCCTCGTGAATCCTGTACGTGTGTGCCCACCTGCCTGATGCAGAGATGTTTTCTTCCCTGCCACCCTACTCCATGACTTGCTCAGATAAGACTGTTTGCCCCACCTCCCTGCTGAGCAGTGTGATTCATCGTCAAGTAATTAACCATCAGCAGTACAGAAAGTACCTGGCTAGGCAGAAGTGTGAAAACACATCTACACCTAATGGGAACTGGAGGGAAGATTTCCAGGTTGAGTGACACCCAGGGAGCTGCAAAGTGACAAAAAGACGGAGTTAGCCATTGCCAAAACTCCCCAAACGTGCTCTGGTTTCTATGTAATGTCCTTTTCACTCTTCTTTGGGGCCTGAAAGTGCAAAAAAATCATTTGCTGAGTCAGAGTTAGAGTCATGGGGGGTCTAGAGGTGGCAGTTTCTCACTTGTCTGTCTGACCGGCCTTGGATCGCTGCCTGTAGCGAATGGTCTGACCGCAGGGCTTGTGTCGTCTTTCAGCTGAACTTTCCCTGTACTGCACCCCCAAGCTTATGTAGAGGTATGGTTTTGTGTCCCTGCATAGGATCCTGGGCCTCGTGTGCACAAGTGTCCTGTGCTAGCTGCCACCCAGCACTTACTGAGCGACAGGCCTGTGACTTCGTGCTGGGACAGCTGCATACTTTGTCTTTTGCCCACCTGATGATAACCTTGCAGGGGTGCTGATTAAACCCCAGCATGCTGCACTGTATTCGGGTCTCTTACCGCTACTGCTCTGCGTCAGCCCATTATAACAAATGTTCAATTATAGCAACAGATCCTCTTTGCTGTTGCAGAGGACATCTCTGCACGTCTTGAGCCACTGAGGAGGTGGGTTGAGAGCCCGTGTTGTGGTTTAACCCCAGGTAGCAACTAAGTACCACGCAGCTGCTTGCTCACCCCCCCAGGTGACATGGAGAAGAGAATCAGAAGAGTAAAAATGAGGAAAAAAAAAAACCCTCATGGGTTGAGATAAAGACAGTTTAGTAGGTAGAGCAAAAGCCACGCATGCAAGCAAAGTGAAACAAGGAATTAATTCACTGCTTCCCATGGGCAGGCGGGTGTTCAGCCATCTCCAGGAAAGCAGTGCTCCATCACACATAACGGTTACCTGGGAAGCCAAGCACTGTAATTCCGAACGTCCCCCTCTTTCCCCCATCTTCCCCCAGGTTTTGTATGCTGAGCATGACATTGTATGGTATGGTCATTTGGGGTCAGCTGTCCCAGCTGTGTCTCCTCCCAACTTCTTGTGCCCTTCCAGCCTGCTTGCTGCCAGAGCGGTGTAAGGACCAGAAACAACCAAAACCACCAGTGCACTATCGCACTATTCCCATCCCAAATTGAAAGCATAGCCCTCTACCAGCTGCTAGTAAGAAAGTTAACTCTGTCCCAACTGAAACCACGACAGTCTGTGAGCATAGGACTTTGCTGGGTGGGATCTATGTTGGGTGCATCAAGTAATACTGTTCTCCCGTTTGGTCCTCTTCTCTCTAGTCCCACATTGTCTCACAGTTTGCAAAATGAGAGACCCTCACTGCTCTTGAGACTGAAGGAGCAGGACACGATGGAAGAGGCAGCTTCAGACGTGCCTGAGACCAGCAGCAGCCTCTTCCACAACCTTGTTGCATCTGCACTGGCACTTTGGGCAGCCAGGAGAGAGGTACTTCTGTTCTGAATCCTTTTCTTGCAACCTTTTTCCTTTTGAGTCTGAAGACCTGTGTGCAGTGTGAGGGAGATGCGAGTTCTTGAGCAGAGCTGCAGAGTGCCTCCATGTGCAAGGGAAGCCCCCTTCTAGCTAGCTCTAGATGTGTGACCGGTGGCCTTTTACACTTTCAGTTCAGGCTTTCTTTCCAACCTGAACTGCAGAAGAACATGGAAACGGGTTTTATTGCCAAGTTTCACCATTTCGGTGTATGTTAGTGTGTCAGGCTCTCCATGGATGCGGTTCCTTATCCTGTTCAGAGCAACAAGGCTGAACTCTTTTATCTGCGGAAAGCAGTGCAGTGATCCTAACCTAGTCACTTGTCCTGCTTATAAAGTGAGAGCTTGTGCATGATGCTGCTTTTCTTGTCACTAAACTTTCTCCATGTAGTTGTTCAGCTTTACAGAATATAATGGCCAAGGAACATGGGCACAACCAGGACCTTGCGCTGTGTCCCACTTGAGCACAACAGAAGGAATTTCCTGCTCTACAGAGCTTCAGTCTAGAGGGTGACACAGTGGGTGGTTGTCAGAAATCATCTGAAACACCTGCTGGAACAGGTAACTATGCTGATTTTAATGCAGAAATGTACACAGTCGTTATTTTTATTCAGTTTGCATTGTGTACGTGCATAAATGTGGAAACATACATATGTATGTTCCATATCACACATATATAAACAGTCTGTAATATACATGAACACAATGCAGCATTAAATCAGGGGGTTTCGCTTCTCTTAATTACCTAATTATATTGATTTTTACATTCTGTACGTCTTGGTTTTATCTGAACTTTACAGAAGGTGTAAGCAATACACATCTTGTCACATCCCATTTTCACACTAGCGCTGTTGCTGTATGAACCATTGCTAGAAATAAAACACGACTAGAATAGTCAGCCATCTGTCTGGAAAGCACATGCGGTCCCAGATGGCAGTTTCTCTCCCGCTCGCTGGTAGCAAAGTCCTCTGTCTAAGGAACACAGCAGAAACGTGTAACAATTCAGCGGGGATATGTATAACGTGCAGCCCTCCCCCAGGCTGGGGCTGAGGGCCCTCCAGCAATGGAAGAGGAGGGAAACTTTGAGCACTGAGCCCATCCCTACCGGGGCAGGTGTTCACCTCCTGCCGAGCAGAGAGATTGGCATCCAGAGCAAGCTAACTCCACAGCTACCCCCTCTGCCCCTCAGCTCTGTATGAAGGATGTTCCTCACCCCGTCTTTCTCTGTGTGTGAATATTCCTTTGGAAGGGTACGGTGGGGAGCGGACAGGAGAGAGTCAGCAGGACCTCAGCAGGTAAAGCTGGAGGGAGATGTCCACGTCAAAGGCCCCCAAACTACCTTCAAAACCCGCCTCTCTCAGCCAAGGAGTTGCTCAGTATTGTTCAGAGCAATTGCACTGTGGCATCATTGCCTGCTCTTAGTTGGTGCCACTTGTGAAAAGACAGCATGGGAATGTCTTTCCTGCCAACAGAGGTGAATGGGTGATGAAGCACCTCTAGTTAGCAAAGCGTGGTCATTTCTGCTGGACTTGGCCTCTGAGGGCCTCAAAATGAGCAGAAAAAGCCCAAGAATGTGAAAATTGTCGAAGTCTGGGAGTGACTCAGTAAGAATGCAGCTTCATCATCCTTTGAACTCTTCGCCCCTTCATGCAGTTTTGAATCTGGCCTGCGGGAGGGATAAAGGATAACAGAACAGGTTTCTACAGAACTGAGGAATACGGAAGAAATCATCACAAAAAGAACAGCAGCACTCTGTGCCTTTGGGAGAGGCATCCAAAACCTCTTGGCTGTGACTTTCACTCTAGGAGCCTTTAGAAGAGCTAAACAGTGGTCCTGTGAAACGATTCCGAATTTCCTTGTCTCCTGATCATTTTTCCTTGCAAAAACATCTCTTTTGTGGGGTCCAGTTTTCAGGAATATCCTTCAAGCCTGTCTGCATTCCCAGAAACGTCTTTGCACCTTCTACCAACTTTTTAACCTCATGTTATCTGTCCCCACCTGCTGTTTTTCCACTGGGAGACTCATGGATGTGGTGGTGTACTGCAGAGGGTGGCGCAAGTCCTTTTGTAGAGGAGAAAGCTGCTGTGTGGGCTCTGTGAAACCTTCAGGAGATGGCACAGTTTTGTTTCAAAACCTGTCCTGTGCTGGGGTGTCCTCTGTCTGGAGAGCAACCAGCTGTTTGCTCTCAGTGCCAAGCGAGGGCTGACAAGGAGCCCTCCCACCGTGGTGGCACAGCAATGATGGCGTGTGCAGGGGATGTCACGAGTGGTGTGGTCATCTACTGCAGTGCTTCCCTCCACCGGGCCTTTACGGGAGCAGCGGAGATGCCCACCCCATGCAGCTATGGAAGACTGCAGCCACCTGAGCTGCTGGTTCCCAACAATGTCCTTTGCACTCGTGTGGTTGGGAGGAAAAGACAGAAAAGGTCCTGCTGAGAATGAGCAAAGGGTCGGATTGTTTTGGAGGCAGGAGAAAAACAACCGCTCCTTCCTTCCTCACGGAAACGATTTTGCCTTGGCCCAGCCTTTGCAAAATGGAATTAAAAAGCCTTGCTGAGTGTTGGGAGCTGGCGGGAGCCGTCACCCAGCCAACTCATCATAATAGGAGCCTGGTATCTAATAAGCAGGTAATAAATGCGCTAAGTATCCACCTTTAACTGGCCTGCGTGCCTCCTCATGGAGGCAGACCTTGGGCTGCAGCTGCTGGCGAGGAGACATCACCCTGCCTGATAAGCAGATGATGTCAGGCCTGCAGGAGCGATAGCTGTCTGGCTTTTCTCTCCCAGCCACCGGGCACGGAAGGGGAGCACATGAGCTCTGCAGGGCAAGGAGCGGGGTGGCAGAGGCAGGTTAGGGCATGAAAGCCTCATCCGATGTTAAAGCAGCCCTCGAGGCAGTGGGGCCTGTCTGATTTCTGCAAGTCATGCAGCAGGTTGTCATAGGGAGCAGGTAGGGTTTCACTTTGTCGTAAAAAAAAAAACCCAAAACAACGCAACAAAAAAACAAACTAAAAAACCCCCAAACCAACTTCATGTCTTTGGTTGAGGTGCTAAAATTGTGATCTTTCCAGTTTTGTTTTAAGTGCATGAGATGATGGACAACGGACAACTAGAGGGGAAGATGCTTAGGAAGTACAAGATATTGAGTAGAGAAGCATAGGGTGATGGTCCCCCTGCTCTGAGAAGACAGATGTAGAGCACACAGCTTATGTTATAGTACCAGGAGGACCCAGGCCTAGGTTTGGGGTCAGAGAAGCTCCAGGGAAGAACCTTCCTCCCAGGGATGGGCAATTCCCACCTTCCCCGCTGTGCCTCAGTGGGTGGCTGTTCTTGCAGTGGATGTGAAGAAGTGATCCTGCAGGTGACAAGTCTAGAGGAACAGGTCCTCCTCTAACTTCAGGGAAACCCAGGTCCAAAGTGGCAGTCAGTGTGGATGCATGGACCCCTAAGGGCCTTTTATGGCATCGGGCAGCAGGGACTGGGCCACAGGAGTGGTCTCTCTGGTGTAACTGTGACTAGGTTTGGCTGGAGGAGAATGTAGGAAGGGCAGGAGACAAAGACCCCTTTCCATCCTCGAAGTGAGAAGGACCTGCTAGGATATAAGCTCTGGGGCCACCACCTGTGATTGACAGGTCCCTGTGCTGTCAGTTTTCTGTGCTTGCTGGGGCTCATCCCAGGGCACCCACGAGCTCATGGGGGATGCTCCTCTCCCTGGTTTCTGCTGGCTCCTGCCCGTCCAGGCTCCAAGCAGCCACTGGCAAGGAGGTCGTTATCGCTGGGCTCCGCTCAGCAAAGCGGGGAAGTCCGTCCCTATTTGTCACTGAGCGTCGGGGCCTTGGAGGTGAATCAGATGCACTGTATTAATAGATCTAATCATCGCAAGCCTTGGTCGTGCCGTATGTAGCAATCTGTTTCCTGGCTGACAGCGTTGCTCGCTGCTAGCAGGAGGGAGAGACGGAGGAAGAAGCATCGCCCGTCCGCAGCTTTGCGGGGCAGGACCTTGAAGGCAGCTGAAGGGAGTTTCTTTTCACGTGTTGGGTGGGTGAAATTCTGGTCTCAGGCTCGTTGATAGCAAATCTGCCCACAGGAGCGGATCGTGGCCAGGGAGACTTTGGGATTTGGAGAACTTCCCATGCTCTCAGGACCGGGGTTTCTCTCTTTCCTGGGCATCCTTGAAAAAAGAGGTCTGCTTCTCCTTTTAGCTTGTTGGCAGCCCCTTATTTTGCATTTGTCTTCCTTGCTAGCACTGGTGGCTGGTGCCACTGCTGGCTGGTGTTTCAGACCAGCCTGAGATCAATAGGGGAGCACTAGCTAGCATCATATTAATTAGTCTTATGCTGAGAGCCCTTGTGCTATTGATTGTAACAGTAACTTCAGCTGGAATTTGGGAAGTGCTTACTTGAAGTCTAAAAAATGAGAAGAAAGCAGAATGCTGGGTGATTGAATTGACTTCATTTCCAGTGGATTACACTGTAATAATTGCGTATGTCCAGTCTGCTTTCATTACTTGTCCCTCTAATAAAAGTACCAGGAATGCTTTCAAATTTCAATATGCAGGATTACAGGGCTTGCTTGGAGCAAGCACCAGAGTACACTGGACAGGAGCAATATGAGAGACTTTATCTTAATAACCGGCAGAAGATACCCATTCACCCTGCTGTCTGCCCCATTCACATCCTTTTCTTTGCTTTCCTTCCTCTAAAAAAAGGAAACAAAAATGCCAATTACTGACTGAGAACATGAATTTTTCATTGACCTCCTGTAATTCCCCACAAAGCTGAGGAGCCTGGAAGGTAATGAAATGAGATTTCTTCAAAGAACAAATGAACGAGAGGAGATGACTGCCTGAACCAAACGCCCGGTGAGAGGAGGGCATCGTCAAGGGTCTGTCTTTGGGGTGAGGGAAGGACAGAGATGCTTTTGGGGTCAGGAGGGATAAGAAGGGGTGGCTGAAGGCTCATCATGCATCATTGCTTTTCCTGCCAGCCCAGGGGTAGCCCTCTCTCTAAGCAACTGCTGAGACTATGGGATGGTGTGGGCTCCCCTCAGGGGTTGGGGCAACCTTAGTTTGAGTGTACAGGGCTGTTGTTGGCTTGTTTCTTGTGGGCTTCCCCCTCCCCCCCGCGATGTACAGCCTTCCACTATCACTCTTGGTGTGGGGCAAAGTATCCCAAGTGCACACAGGCTGAGGGTGCTTTGGCTGTCAAATGTCTTGCCTTGTTTTGCAGAGCTCTTTGTGCAGGGGCCCTGCTTGCTCGTGGCTCCAGGCTTGCTGGGGTCTTGCCACCCTGCTGGGGCTTTCTAGGACTTTTGTTGTTTTTAATATGCTGCTTTAAAAAAAAACAGCAAAACCTGCTCTCAAACTCATTTATTATTTTTTATAAAGGCCCCCCCCTTTTTTTTTTTTTAAAAGATGCTGTCAAATTGCACTTCTTAAGATTCATGGTGGATCTCCTCTGCCTGACTCTATTACCCAATTTAAATACACAACAGCAAGAGGGGTTGAATGCCACTATGTTAACACAGTGCCAGAGACCTCCGTGAGGTTGTTTGTTAAAAGCAAATTGTACCTGTTAAGGGGCTGGGAAGGGGAGCACAGCTGCTGTTAACTGCTTTACCAAATTGACTCTGACTCATTCGTTTCAAATGAAAATTGAAATGCTTTTGACTTCTTCTTTTTCTTCTTTTTTTTCCGTCCTTCCAGTGGCAAATTTGCTTTACTTAACGCTAAGTGGGGATCATTTCTTGTGATTACTGAAAAATGCATCATAACTTTTGATTACGCTGCTATTAAGGATGCAGAATGGCAATTTCTGCTGCTTGCAGAGAGGGAGAGAGAGGAAACGCTGCTGGAAGAGCTGGTGTAACCCTTTGCTGTGCTGAGCGCTGCAGAGAAGGTGTAACTGCTGTAGGTCTGGGGCTGCGTACTGGCAAGGCAGGACCTAGGGGCTGAATTCAGGCTTGCGTGCGAGCAGATGAACGCAGGTGACCTCAGAGGGATGAAGCGAGGGCTGGAGCATCACTGAACTGCCATGAAGTTTGGGGCTTCTGCAGGGGCTAATGATCCTCTCTTTAAAAGGAAACACCTTGGGAAGACGGGCTATTGTTTGGAAGAAGGGAATGTTTTTGGGGATGGAGAGGGAATGTCCCTAGCAGCAGGATAAAGAGCACACATCCCAAGGTTGTAAAGCCCCTCCCCCCCCAGCAGTGGGATGGAAGTTCATGGCAAGGGGATTCTGATTTACAGTGGGGGAATGGGGAGAGTGATGCAGACAGCCTAGGAGGTGCGGCAGGAGAGGGACTGTGGTGGAGTCCCCAAGGACATTGCCTCCCACGCTGAGGAAACTGAGGCAGGGAAAAGAAGGTGTGAGGATGAATCGCTTTACATTGCATTGTGTTTTTCACGCAGACATTTCTTGTGTTTTGGAAGCACCTGCTCTGCCATAGGGAACGTTTGCCTGCCCTTGTCTGTGAAGGTCCCCAGGGTTTGCGTGGAGCACAGGGAGGTGATGGAGTATCTGAAATGCTGTGCGTTGGAACCGGTCAGCCCTGCTCCTGGGGCAGTGGAGCTGCAGAGCAGCAGCAAAGGCTTGACCTGAAGATAAGTGCCAGTGAAGCCGATGAGCATACTGGAGGTAATGCCCACGTGGATGGGGAAAATACTGTGGGCTGCTGCAGAGAGCCCTTTCCTGGCTTTGGAAAGGTGTAATCAATGTTTTGCTCATGCTACTCAGCACGACGGGCTATAAACAGAGCTTGTGTGGACTGGTGTAAACCTGTGTGTGTCCAGTGTCACACAGGATTTGGACAGTTACCTGACCTGGGGGTTGAGGAAAGAAGTGGACGTTCTGATTTTGCACTGTCAGCCGACAGATGTCTTGTCGGAGGGGCCGCTAGCAGTGAGGCAGGGAGTTTTGGTGGCCTATTGCTGAGATGCTTACTTGTTTGTGGCCACTTCCCAAGGGGTCTTGCTTTGTTATTTTTACTGCCCTTTTTGTAGCTCTCCCAGGGCACCACCTGCTCCCTGTGGCTGATTTAGCCCTGTTTTTCCACTGGAAACTACGTTTCCCAGAGTTCCTACTCTTAAAGGACTGAAGCACTGACACACACAGCGCTGAGCTGCCTCTGAGGAGACATAACAAGAACAAGAAATGTTGGAAGTGAGGCTGAACTTAATTGAATAATAAGCAGAGAAGAGCAGTCATAGCAGACATTTGTGACAGGTTTGGAAGATAAGATTCTCTTAAGAATAAGGGAAGGAACCCTTTCTTTCTGCTGCAGTCCTTGTTGCTGTGGGGGATGCTGTGGCCAGCTGCAAACAGCTGGTTCTGCCTTCTGCCTTGGAATAGGAGAGCTGTTAGTGGGAGTGAAAGCATAGGCTGAGTTACAGAGGCTGTGTTTGTAAGCAAGCACTGAGAGGCTCTCAGCATACTCAGGAAGAGGTTTCTGCCTGAGAAATACTTGCCTGTAAGCCTCCTAAAAACAGGAGCAGTGCTTCGCTGATCCTGCAAGGCTGGAAAAGTTAAAGGTGTATCAAGGACAGAAATGCGTGGAATGATCAGATGCAGAGATCCATCTGCAGAGCTACGAAGGAAGAAATGTAACAGCTAGCAGTATTGATGAGACAGGTTGTGATTTCTGCTTTGTTTTCTTCCTCTCTGTGCACCAAACTGAGCTAGATAGCAGAACGTACTTGGCTGGTCTACCCATTGAAATCTGGTTACAGGAAGAGGTTTGCTTAGAAAGCACTGGCAGCTGCGTTAATTGGATTTCTTGGCTATAAAGCTCTCGGGGGATCATACCTTTACCAGCTCACCACTGAGCCCATCTCCAGTTGGAGGGGACCGAAAGCAGTTCTTGCAGCCCACCCACCTGCCACCTCTGACACGGGCAAGTAGGGGTTGGCTTTGTCCTGGGAGAACGGGGACCCTCACGCCAGAGGCTGTGGCTTGGCAATCCGCCGAAGGTCAACCAGTCTCAGCATTCCCAAAAGTATATATGTGCACACATACTTATAGATATACATATATATATGTGTGTATATATATAAAATACATATATATATTTTTTGCTGGCAGCTGAGATAAAAGGGATATAATGAAAATGTAAACGAAAAACTTTACACCAGGCATGGCCTGACAGAGGGAAGATTGATATCCCATGATGCTTTGTCTTGATGAGACAATGAAAAATAACCACCACGGCAGCTGTGTCAATATCAGACTTGGTAATGCACCACTAGCTGTGGGTTTTTATTTAATCCGCTTTGCTTTAAGATGATAACGGTTGTTACTTTTCAATGCCTGTCTGTCAGCACCCTGGCATTGCAATATTCCTCCGCAGCTTTGCGAGCGGGTTTCATTTATTTTAAAATACCATTTCACACACTGCTGACTTTTAACAGTGTTCCATGTGAGTTTGGGAGATTGAATAGTGACAGAAACAACACTTTTTATGAGAATACAGAATATTAAAAATGGGGCACAATATACAGATGGCAGTTTTCACTACAGCTTGTTTTTTTCCCCCCAACCTGCTTCTGCTACTCAGCTTCCCACTGAATGCATTTGTAGTAACACCATAAATGTCACTTTCGCTGACTGCCTTTTGGCATTTTATTTAAATGGGAATTCGGCTCTTGCTGCTGCCGCCACTGCATTTGCAGGAGTGCCACTGTGCACGGTCCTCTTGCATCCTGTGCACTTTTGATCAGCCGCATCCAGGGGCTGCCAAAATAGCAACCCCAGCTGTGGCAGTGTGACGGTGTGTGCATCTGTGTGTACACACCTGTGTATCTCTGGGAAGACTGGGAAGGTCACTGAAAGCCATCCGAGAGTGCTTTCTACTTGGTGAAATACTTTTCTTTCTGCTTGGCTTCTCTAAGACTCTCTTCTTGCCAGGAAAATGCAAAATCATTTGCTGCTGTGATGGCACCAAGAAGCAGATGATATCTGGAGTTAGTAACTCTTGATTTTAACTCCTGGGGCTCTTTTGGCTGCTTTCTGCCTAAAATCTGGCTGTTTGCTTTAGCTCAGTTGCTGTGGTGTTGAAGGAGCCCTGTCCCCTCCAGATTTCCTGGGGCAAATAATAGTAAAGGCTTCCTAGATGGGGATGCGGTCACATGGCAAATCCCTCTGTGGGCCTAGTTGGTGCTCCTATAGCCATGTAGATCTCAAAGGCTTGATGTATGAAGAACTGTGATGGGTGACAGTCTTTGGCAGTCCTGATCTGTCTCCTGTCACAGGGCTGGAGACCGCTGCGGGTCTGTAAGTGCTTTCCTGAGGGACCATATAGATTGAAAAGCAACAGGGAAGGGGGTAAACTGAGGACTTGTTTTGATTTTGTCCTCCAAAACATTTGTGTCTCAGGGCAGCTGGAGATGACCAACGACCTCCTGAAACATCTCTCCTCATTGGGAACAGACAAGCATTTTGGTGGTTTTTACCCCATCGTGGCCATGGAGGGAAGAGAGCGTGAACCACTGCTTGTGTCCTGGATGCTACGGCTCCCTTTGCTGACCTCAAACAGCTCTGCTCCCTCCTCTTCCTGCACACTAGCTCTCTGGGCTGTGATTCCGTAAACGCAGGAGGACGCTACACCCAGCACCGTGCATGTCCTCTATCGGAACATAATTCCTTCTGCTGGAAAAGCTGGTGCAAGCCTTATCCTTGTATTTCTTGTCCTTGTTCCCACTGCCAACAGCCCTATTGATAGTCTACTCTCTGTGATAACTCACTGTCCTCTAAACACAGCTGCGGGAGGGATGGGTTGCGCTCCTGTCTTCATCTTCTAATTTTACAAGACACCAAAGTGTTTCTGAAGACATGTAATTGCCTGGTTCTCCCTGTTCTTTGCATACCTTTGGAAATGTCTAAGCCTCTGCACATCTGGGCTGGAACGGTTTGGCTGAGTTGGAGGGGATGATTGTGGCAGAGCCAGGAATTCTGCAGCCTGATGGACAGAAAAATGTTTTTGTTCGAAAATGGAAATATTTATTTTGCTTAACATGGGAGATAAGATTATGTTAAATAATGTTAAATAAAGACACAGCACTTTTTTTTTTTGGTGATTTTGAGGCGATGGCTGGTTGCAGGAAAGTATTTCTTTGTTTCCTACCCATGTACCCTGTAGGGGTCCTTGAAGTCACCAAATGCTTCATAAAGTTGTTTTAGTGTTTTGGAAAATGATAGATGTAAGATTATTACTTTCATCTCTGTAAAATGCTTTTATTTTAATCTTCGAGCTGGAGGTTCGTCGTACAGATATACAAGGACATTATATAAAATATAATGACCTGAAACAATACTGTTCCCTCCTCCCTGCAATATTTTTGCTGTTACAGATTCTGTTACTGCAGGACTAAGTGCACCTGCATACCTTGAGCCCTTCTGGGAGGCTGGAAATTTGTCCTTTTCTATTCCACTGGGACAAAGCTGCTATTTCTGGCTTTGTAGGTTGCAACGGCATCAGACTTACAAGTGGTGATATTTTAATGTACATAAAGCTGTTTTCCAGTGCAGGCTGAATCTTCTCCCCTCTTGGCCCCAAGGGAGCACGTAGCAGGGGGTGGGAGGAGCAGGATGAGCCATTACTGAACAGGTTGACTTTTTAAAGAAAATGTGAGCTGTTTGAAAATGCTCCTACATGTGCAATGTTCCAGGCAATCCTGGGAGATGGATGAGCAGTGAGAGTGCAGGTGAGGCAGGCAGAGGCAGGGGAGAAAATGTTGCTTTCGTGTCTCTGTCCCAACAGGAATAATTTCCACATAAATAGCACCTATCTGTTATTGAACACTTAAATCATCAAAGTGTCCATCAACACGGGGCTCTTTTGTGCTGGGTGCTCCACAAATATAAAAGTGTGTGAATGGGGAAGCACGGAGATGGTTTATGGCTCCTCTTTTAGAGCAAGGAGATGGTGCAGGTGACCTCTTCAGAGCCCTTACGCCCCATTATCTATTCATCATCTATTATAACTCTTCCTTGTCGCACAAAGTTTATCCTACATTTCATTGGGTAGGAGCCTGGTGCACACAAATCAGATCGATGGTCTGGTTTCCTAGAGTTAACTTAGGGAAGCTAAACTTTCCTCTTGGTGTCTGGGTAAAAATCACTCAACTGCACTTGTGTATGTGTTGGCATTGTGTAAGTCAATAGTAATGCTCTATTTGCATGGTCCATCAGGAAAAAAAAACTGTGTAACTTTAGCCTGATCCCTTCTGGATCCCTTGGACATGAGGCAAGATGGATAACAGGGACAACAGTCTTCATTTTTGTAAGACTAATGCCAGCTCTGCATGTTTTGGCCCTACTCTAGCATTTCCTAAAAATGTTGCTTTCCTGTTTCCCAGAGCCACGGTGTTTGCATATTACAAATGGCTGCCAATGTTAATTTAGTGGTCTCCAGCCTTTACCTGGCATGGCTGTGCCAGGGGATATCGCTGAACTCCAGTGTCGTGTATGACTTGCTCCTCACAGCTCAGCAAAGCAGCTCCTTGAACAGGCAGAATGGATTATTTAATCTGAGATAAAGAAAGGAGGTTCTTTAACGTGTGTGTGTGTCTTGTTTTTCATCTGTGGGGCTGGGCAGTGACACTTCATGTGAAACAAATGGAAAAGTGCGCTGGGTAAGGGGATGTCGCTAAGGCTGGATGAATTATAGTGATGTGGGAGTCATGGGTCACATCAGTGTCTCAACCGTGCACCTCAGGAATGTGTCTTTCTAGTGACGGACGGCATGCCCCATGTGCCCTGGACACCTGTGTGCTCCCAGTGTGGCATTTTTTGAGCATCAGGGAAGCAGGAGGAGCACCGGATAACAGGATTTTCTAAGACCAAGTGGAAGGGATGCTAAGGCATCTCCTAGTTTGAGCTCTCTCCATTGGTAGGTGCAGCTTACCTGTGTGAGGTGGTTATAAGGGCTTCCCCGTATCTTGCAGGTGAGCATGGTTTTGCTTGTCATGCAGAGGCCTTATTTTGTCTCTGAGGATACTCGTCCTCCTTGGAGGAGCTATGGCAAGTAGCAGAGGAATGTGTCCCATTGCATTATTTCTTCAACAGGAGGCAGGTTTTTTAACACAGAACTATTGGTGTGGGTAGGAGGTTGAGACTTCTGAAAGTGGGGCTCAGCATGCCTTTCTGCATGAACTGCTGGGTTTGTGGGTACAGGACAACCCTGACAAGCTTTGTTAGGCACTTCTGGCACCTCTGTGACAAAACATCCATGCCTCATGTGGTGTCCTGGCTGCCTGGCTACTTCTGCTTATCCGTTCCAACCCCTTTGGCGTATGGAGTCCCATGGGTTTTTACTTTCCACAAATAGAGTCCGAGACCATTTAGAGGTCCCAAGCCATGGAGTGACAGTGTCTGCCTGGGTGGCAGCAGCAGGAATAGCCAGCAAGATCTGCCCAGAAGGGCCAGCTGCCTTCCTATCATGCAGGTATGCAGCTGCACTGATGGACTCCAGCTTTTGAGGGGGGCAATCAGAGGGCGTTTCAACTTTCTGTGGTGTTTCTCTTCTCTCTCCAGGTGAATCCGTTCAGGTCCGCGCACTGGGTCAATTCACCATTGCTTCCAAGGATTTAGGTTTGTGTCTCCACTAGGTGGGAGAAAGGACTCACTTTCAGACTTAATGTTTGTAACATCAGCATAACACTTTTGTGTTTCTAGTGGCTGAGCTGGTGGATGGCTCTCTGTGTGCCTGTGTTCATTGTGTGGAGGGCAGATGGGCGTTGTGGCTTCTCTGTTGCACCACCTAACCAAGGTGACTCGTTTTGTTACTTTTCCTCAGTTGGAAATAGCTCATGCCTGCTGCTGATCTGCTGTGTGCTACAGGGCATGGCACAGTTGGCTGGTCTGCAAGTCTATCCTGTTGAGACTTATTCTTGCTGTCCCTCAGAGAAGGTGACTTCATCCAAGGAGCAGCAACACTGGAGTATGGAGAACCTCAGAAGGAAATGAGTAGATCCCAATTGTGTTTCTGTTGATAGCATGGTCTGGCATGTTGGCCTTGGTCTCTACTGTGTCACACTGACACCGAGTCTTCTCAGAGTGATGCTAGTATCTCCTTTTTTTTTTTTTTTTTTTGAAGATGATGATGGCTGAGGTGAATGTGGATAGGCTCTCAGGGTGGTAGACTTGGATGTAACTGGCCTCCACTAACTTGGGTAGTGAGGTAATGTCTGGGTATGTGGAGTGGTACGTGGAAGAATGTCCCGTGTGATTACTCAGAGTTGTGGGGGCCAGAAGGTCAATTCAGTATGCAAATAGGCATGGATATAGGATGGGATGTGATTCTTTGCAGACCCCAAGATGGGACTTGTTCTGGGATTTCCGGAGCAGGAGGTGGCAATTTCATTCCAGGCCTGGTGCTGCAATTGCTGATTTTCTATGTATCCTTCGCATATGCCCCCTAATTTTGCTTGGGCTGTGTAGACTATAGGTGCCAAGTCTTGTGCAAGGGTGAGAGAGTTGTGAGGAGAGCACTGAGTGAATCGTGGGTGGTCAGTGGGTTGGATGGGTGGGATTAACCCTACTCCTGCAATTTCCGTGCATTGTGCTTGCCTGGTGAAAGAATGGGAGGTGACTGTGCAACAGCCCCTGAAGGGCTGGCAGATCACCTGCGCTGTGGTCCCTCCGCTGCATCTCACCCTTCCAACATCCCATAGCAAACTTCACACTGTCACAACTATAATGTGTGAACAAAGACAACCTGCAAGGGTCCTGAGCTGCATGCAGGGGTTACTAGCTCTCTGCACAGAGCATTGAATACCATTGGGAGTTTCCAGCACTTCCATCTTCTGTTGCAATACCGTTTTTATTATGGATAGCAATATCTGTACCTGGTAACTCTTTCGTGGCAGTTGCTGTTTCAGAGGCTATTAAGCTTGCAGATGAACAGTTCTTTGTCTAAGTTAGCGCCTAATCTTTCACATGACAATATCTTTACAGCTATACCCATCTGGAGTCTGAGTCAAAATCAGATTCGCTTTCTGTTAAAACTGCAGATTTGGAGAATTACACTGTGTCAGCAGGGGAGGGGGGAGAGATTTTTGGTAAGATGATAAAGGAGATGTGGATACAAAATGGCAGTATTAAATCTTTGTCAAGGGATCTTAGGGATAATGGCTTGCTACATTAAAAAAAAAAGGCAAAACAGGGATAATGGACACTTATGTGAAAGCAAATGATACATGATTTTTGAACATGCTGGAATTTTCTCTGGGTAGTGGACTACTTGTTCAGATGTCATCTTTTAAGTTCATTAGCTTTGTTCCACCCTCCACTTGGTATTTTAATATATATTCTAAAACACTACTTGCATTATATTTCTATTCCTGTGTTTCAAAATATTGGCTAGGACAGCTTTAGTTACCCTTGTATTATCTCTTGCTTTAGATCTGAGTATTAATATGATTTGGAGGATGAAATACCAGTTCACATATTTTCCATGCTGCTCACTGTAGAGCTAGGAAATTACTAACTTGACACCTTCCGTTTGTCTCTACGTTTTCAGTTGTGTGATGCTCCCTGCCAAACGGGGGTGAGTTATAGACGGGAAGTGTTGGGGTTTTAATCTTTGATGCTGTAGGCAGAGTTTTCAAAGGGCTCTGGGGCTGTATTTCTGATGAGAGTTTTGCTATTCAAGTAGGGTTGTGCTGGAGAAATACCCCCCCCCCAGTCTGTCCTTAGCCCTCTAAGTTTCTCTTTCTCTCCAAATATTCTTTTTTTTCTTCTTTCTTTCTCTCTCTCTCTCATGCCCCACGATCACCAAGGTCCTGCTCCTGGAAACAGCCTGCTGGAAACCACAACAATGCTTCTAGAAGGAAATGTGCGCAAAACTGAGGGGATGCATAGACGGGATGGCACTGGAATGGCATTAAGCAGTGGAAGATTACAAACAGTTCCTGAATATGAATAATTCCTCCTGCCCTTTGTGGTTTCTTTTTCTAGATTGATTGTATTCAGATTACTTAAAAAAAAAAAAAATCATCTCTCTCCAAATACTAGGTTTTATACTCCTACTTGATCTCTTCATCACTCGTGAATCCTGTTTTTTCTCATTGTGGTTTTGTTGTCTATTTTAATTTCTATTAAGGTGAAGAATTTCTAAATGGTATAGCAAGGTCTTTTTTTTTTTTTTCTTACATGCCTCTATTTGTATTGGAAGACAACTTGTAAAACGTGGTGCAAAAATGCCCTCACATTTTCTAGTTATGCTATATCTGTCTTTTGCTGTGGTGACCCTCTGACCAAATAATATCCTCAGCCACTTAGATACCCTCATTATAACCATTAAGTTAAATGCTGAGGACAAAATGTGTATACTATACCTTAAGTTTCTAATCACAATGGCAGAGTTTAGATTGGTACTATCTTTTTTTTTTTTTAATGACAAGCAATTCAGTTTCTTGGGTGAGGTAGTTAATTGTTTCTTTATTGTCTATTGCCTGGGCAAAGCTTTTCTTTTTTTACTTTTTGTTTGTGAAAACCTCTTATCCTCTACTTCTAGTGTTATCTTTTGTCTAGAGAAAAGGCAAAAAAAAATTCTGCAAAATGCATGTGTTTTTGTGGGGATTTTGATCTAAAAATCATTTTTGCAGTGCAATGAAAAATCCCAACAAAGCAAGCATCTGTAAACGAATCAAACTCCAGCTGAGCTCTGAGTCATGACTGTAAGTCCTAAGGTGAGGAGAAGGGGCCATTGGGGGTTACGTGGGGGAGTGAAATTTAAAGAAAATTCCATTAGAGACTTTCCATTTGTTTTTCTGCTGGTTTCATGGACTTCACAGCCACAGAGGTTAGCAACTTATAATTACCCTGTAGCACAATTACTATGTGTCTCATATGGTCACTTGCCACCAGCAGCTGAAGCTTGGAAAAAAGCTCCTAAAATATTTTAAGACGAGGAAATCATGAGGATTTAGGAATATTGCATTAGGTTCCTGAACTGTTTGGAAGTACCGGGGAACTGCTACTTCGTGGATTTGGCCTGGGGTGCCAGGTGAGTAGGAGGGCTGAGACATTTGTATACGTGGAGTAACTGCAAAGCAACCTGTTTCATACTAAAATATGAACTACAGAGTCACGCAGTACACTTAGATGTGGGGTACGGTGTGTTGGTTGTCTAAGAAAAATCTTGCAAACGGGGGAACCCGCAGTCAGATGAGCTGAACATGATCTAATGTTCCTGCAGAGCTGTGGAAATGAAGGCAGGCGTGGACACGCCAGTTAGTGAGCACGATCCCAGTTTAGTGCCTGAGCGCCAACCTTGTAACTGGAGGTTGCCAAAACTCACTCTAATTTTCTTTGGGTGGTGGAGGAGGGGGGTTTCAAATGTTGAAGTGCCTGTTTGATTGAGAAGGTGACGCTGGGGACACTGCTTCATTACGGACTGCCGAGGGCAGGAAATGCCGGGGCTGCACTTTCACCTTTCGGAGTTGAGGTTGTTTTCCCTTCTAATCAAATTGAGGTCGTCCAGGTCTACTCCAAGCTGTGGGCTCCAGCCTTGAGAAACCTATTCCTTGTGGGTCACTAATTTTGGGGAGGGGGGAGGCCTGACATCTCTCTCCTGGGAGACATGGTGGAAAGGTCATGTGCAAAACAGGGAGAAATATATTTGTTCCTTTTGCCAGGTAGTCATTTGATGTGTAAGCACTCCTGAGCTCATTTAGCATGGGTGTTTATTGATGGTGAATCTAGCCCTTGGAAGTCTGTCGCTGTATTAACTTTTTGGAAAGAGTTGCGTATGGGTTTGGGTTCCTGCAGACGCAGAAGCCACTGTGAAAATATGGCGAGTCCTCAAAAGAATGAACCCAAGCTCTGAAAGGACTTAGTTTGCTGGGAGTCTAAGTATTGGTGCTGGGGATGTAATGAGTCCTCGTACCTCAGTGAGTTGGTCTTAAGACTCGTTGATAAAGTTGTATTAGAATAAAGTGATGATGGAATTGGCGTAAGACAGGGAAAATTACTGCACGGTATTATTTTACAGAGAAATAGTGTAGGATGAAGCGTATGGTAAAGCATCAGCGTCTTGGGTCAGGTTTCAAGGAGGACAGTGTGTGAGGGGAGCAGGCAGGGGAAGAAACCTTGGAGGGGGCCAAAGGCGTTAGCAGAAGGAGCCTGCCTGGCTGAGCTGCCCACAGGAGCGGAGCTGCCTGATCCTCCTTGTAGCCTGGACTGGCCCTAACGTGCCGGGGAGCCTGATGTCCTCTCAGACTGCTGGAGAAGCACCTCCGTAGCTGTGGGCAGGTCTGAGCCTCACAAGGGAGCAGCTATGCAGAGGATGACATGCAGAGGACCTGCCTTCCAGCCCGACTGCTTCCTATGTGGTCTCTGTAGGAACTTCTCTTTGCATATGTAAGCCCGGGGTAGAGAAGCTGGTTTGCAGTCATTCTTAGCCCCACAGGGAGCTATGAACACTTATGTTAGCTGTGCTTACAGCACGTTATTCCTTAGCTCTGCACTTACACAGCACCACTAAGCACCTGCTAATGCTCTGGAGGATTTTTAACCATGCATAGCTTGATTAAATACAAACTGAGCCAGATATGCAAGGAAAATGTGGCTGTAGTCACAGAAAATCTGCATACCTGTAGCTAGATGTATGTGACCGTTATGTGGGTGTTTCTTATCCAAGCAAGCTCCTGGTGTTATTGTCACATTTGCTACCTGTGGTTGTCATTGTTGGAACTGGGTAGGGCAAATGCTCCCTCCAGGCATTAAAAATTTCCTTGATGCTTTACAGAGATTAAACAAAAGCAAGGGATGTGTTTCCTGATCACAGGCAAGTCCCTCTGATTTACAGCCATGTGGGCAAGAGCAGAGCCACTTACACTTGGAGATCAATTTATAGAAGGAGCACAACGGCGATGAAACAGCTCTGGACTCTGCAAGGTGCTGATGAAATGCCTCCCTTGCACTCCGTTCCCACTGTGATCTGCTCCCATAGCTACTGTGTAAGTTGTTTGAAAATCCTACCGGCTTTGTTGAGGCTTAGGAGCAGGTATATGCGAAGGGCTGGTGGCCCCAGGCTCATAGGGAAAGGGGTCGTTTCACTGGAAATCCCCAGATGCTGGGTTCAGCCTGCCCCTGGGCTCTGCTGAGATGGCAAGTACTGCTGAGGCTGGGCTGGGGACGTTCCTCCCTGGGAAAAGGCCATCTGAATTGCATGTGAGGGCCAAGGCGAGAGAAGAGCGTCATTCTAAGTAAATTGTCAGCCGCCTTTCTGTGTGTCCTCCCCTCGCTCCCGCTTTCTCCTCACCGACATATCAGCGATGTTTATTAAGAGATGACAAGTCTATCAGGCCTCATAAGCAGCCTTTCACAAGGAGGAGATCTTATATCCAGAGAGCATCATCAATCTTGTCTTTGCTCTGCTCTTCTGAGCAGCTGATAGCGAACAAGGCTCCATCCTCTTCCCCCCCTCCTTCCCACCCCTTCCCCTCTCCTCCCCTCCACCAACCCTCTGCAGCACAGCGGGAGCCAGCAAAAGAGAGATTTGATTTGCATAAAGTGTTTCTGGTAAAGAGAGGGAAGAAGCAGAAAGAAACCCAGCTTCTCTTGATATGCAGCGCTGCTCTGGGAAGGCCTCCCCCACTGCCTGGATCGGGGGTGGTCCAAGGATGCACGGTGAAAGGCACCCCAACCCGCCGCCCATGCAGCATGCAGCTCGAAGGCTGGTTAATTCGGGGGGGATCAGCACGGAGCAGGGTCAGTGGATAGGTAGAGACTAGAAAATCCCCCTCCCTAGCTGAGGCTGATGCCGTACCAGTGGGGACAAGGTGTAGGAATGAGGCTGTGGTCCAGCTGTGCCTTCGTGAGCACCTGTCCCTGCTGCCCCAGGAAGGGCCACGCAGACCTGTTGTGGCACATCCCTACAGCTCAGCAATCTCTGCTGAGAGCTATGGCTGCTGACTGGGGGTGTGGGCTGGTGGAAAGGGTGTGCTGTGCAGGGCAAATGGGTAGAGCAGACATGCTACCCTTTAGTATGCAAGAGGAAGAGCCAAAATCCAGGAAATAATGTGCAAGGGGTCAGAAATCCCATCTCGGAGCAGGAATCATCGCTTTTGTTTCTATTTTACTAAATTAATCCTATCTTATAAATAGCTTTTTTTTTTTTTTTGCACGTTCTCCACATGTGACACTTCTGGTGAGCTGATGTGTTGGAAAACCAAGGTTACTTATTCTCCCTAACCAAATTAATTTTCTAGTTCTTTTTTCCCCCTCCCTGTTCTCTACTTCCTTCTTTTTTATTCTTTTTCTTTTTTTTTTTTTAAATTCCTTTCCTCACCTCCGCTTTTATCTAAAGACCATGACTGTTTATGACTAGATTTTGTGTGCCAATTCAGTCCTGAAAAGTAAAGATACATTAAGAAAAACCACCCAGTGCCTCTTTGCAGTTGTCCTTCCACGGCTCTGCTCATGCTGGCAATGCTCAGGTCTCTGGGGAGAAGACATGGATTTACTTTTGGGAGCTTGTTAGGTAGCATAGCAGTGAGCTTACGCAATGAAGATTTTTACTCCCTGGTGTTTCTGAGAGTTTTGCCGTGGTGTTTATGGCAGCGAGAGAGGAATGAGAGATCCGTGGGGGAGTGGGTTTTAGCCCGTGGCAGCTCTGAGCTGAGCCCCGTATGAGCTCTTAGCTCCCTGCCTCCCATTGCAACAGACAGCTACAAAATCACCTTTATCAAATATATATATAAAATCCCACAACCAAGGATTTAGGCTATCAGGCCTGCAAGTGTGGGACAAATGTTGACACATCATGGTTAAAAATGTTGCTAAAACTTGCATATATGATGTGCTTTCCTTTTTAAACTAAAAACTGTAGACGGTGCCCCAGATATAATCATGATGCACCTCACCAAGTTTTGCATAGACAAACAGTTTCTGTCTGAAGATGTATCAGAAAAGCTGGCATTTTCAAGGAGTTCCCATTAAAACTTTATGATGAGAAATTGAACACAAACCTCACGGAATATTCAAAGCATTAAAACTAACCCTGTGTGAAATTTCCCACCGATCCCTCTAGGAGGACATGTACTTCCAGAGGAGGCAGAGGTTTATGCTCCATTTTAAGACTCCTCGAGCACAGCCCCGACCAGGATGGCAGCAGAAACTGCCTGTGTTAACAGATCCTCATGGGACATGCGGTGGAGAGAAATACGAGGCTTTCTTGGAGGCATTTGAAGTCTGATCTCGCTCCCTTGAGCTCGGTGGGAAATCTGGTAGCGCGCATAGCGCAGACTCGAGTGTGATGAGAGCTGGCGGGTGCGGGGAGGACTGTGTGGCTTGGCGTATGTACCTGTGTGTTGGCGCTTGGACCCCAAACTGCCAAACTAATTTGGCTTGGATCGGAAAAAATGGCCGAGATAAAGAATTGGGAAGAGGAGAGGAGGAGGCAGAAAATGGCTCTCAAGTGAAAAAGGGCCTGTTAGAAAGGAAACGATTTGCCATGCTAATTATTTAGGCATGAAGTTGCATGGCAGGAGTTGCACCAAGATCTGTATGACTCAGTCTGGTGTTTGTGGTGGCTCCAGCACTGGGTGTTTTAGTGGAAGGTGGAGGAAATTGTAGAGCAGGTGGCTGTGGGGGTAACTTATTCCCATTCTTCTCTGTCTTTCAAAGGTCATTCAAAGCCCAAGGCTTTATGTTGCTTCTGAAATTCTGTAGCATTATTATTAGGCGCCATTAAACTTGCTGCCCATAATATGCTAACATTACCCTTTCAATGAATACACATTCCCCTCCTGTCCCCTTCCTCGGGAGCCAGGGGCTGAACAGCCTGACACATCCGTCCTCTGTCTTGCTCTGCCCTGTGCTCCCTGGATCCGAGGACAGGCAGCGTCAGCGCTGCGAGTCCAGGTTTGCTTGCTGCGCTAGGGAGACCACAACCAATGCCGCAGGTTCTGTTTTTATGAGGTCTGTATTTTCCCAAAGGAAGCTGCTAGTTAATAGTGGACGTTTTGGAGGCAAAGATGCTCGTTCCTGGCTTTGTGGGAAGAGCTAGACTTGCTGCGGCCTTGCAGCATCATTTCACCGAGAGGTACGCTGCATCCACTGGCCGGTCGCTCCACTGTGGCTCAGCCTGGGCCACCAGCCAGAAGGGCAGGTAGCACTGAGGGAAATTATGTATTGCAGATTCTCCATCACCATTGCACCTTTGTTTTGGTATTCAAGTGGCGTCATGTGCTTGATAGCACAAAGGGGAATGGCTTCCAACTGGAAGAAGGCAGATTTAGGTTAAGTATTAGGAAGAAATGTTTCACTTTGAGGGCAGTGGGGCACTGGAACAGGTTGCCCAGAGACGCTGTGGGTGCTCCATCTCTGGAGATGTTCAAGGCCAGGCTGGATGGGACTTTGAGCAACCTGGTCTAGTGGGAGGTGTCCCTCCCCATGGCAGGGGGGGTGGAACTAGATGATCTTCAAGGTCAGTTCCAACCTAAACCATTCTATGATTCTGATTCGTGTCTCTTCCCCTGGAGTAAAGAGGGACAGGGCTTTTGTTACACCCATGCCTAAGGGTCATCACTGGAAAGATGCTGAAGATACCCAGTGCAAAACTGGGAAAAGGCAAGGCTGGGCTGTGAGCGTGGTGGTGGGAAGTGGAGGGTGGGAAGGAAAGTGGTGGAAAAGGAATGAAAAAGGAAAGAAAAAAAAATGCTTTTTTTTATCTGTGGGCTGTGCACAGGACACAAACAGGAGTGCCGGTTTGATGCTGAGGCCAGCACTGCAGGGCTTGGTAGTACAAGCTGATCCGGCATCTGTCCTTATGGCAACAGCCACCCTCTGCCTAGGGGCTGAGCTGGGGACCTGCACCTCCTCTAGTTGGAGTGGTGACGGGTCAGTATGGGAAAGACCCGTCCCTGAGGGTGGCATATAAATACACATATCCTTGGGCAGAGGTTTGCCTGCCAGTTAAAAACTGTGCTTTGTTATTCCCAAGGCACAGGAGGGGCTGTGCCATGCCAGCCACGTTGTCTTACCCTGCAGACCTTTCTGTCTCCATGCTGCTGCAAGTTGCTTTCCTTGGCAGCTGCATGGCAAAGGGCTGTCCTGCGCCGCAGGAGACTCTGCGGGCCACAGGGAGACCCTGCCCTACGTACACGAGGTCTGAGGAGCACGTGCAACTGCAGGGAGACCCTGATTTTTGTGGAGCGGCAGCTCTCTTGAGACAAAATGTCTTTTTCCTGGGAAGTACCACTGCTGCAGAAGTTGGTACGGCTTCTAAAGCTGTTCCCCAGCTACTATGTGAAATCTTACAGTTTTTGTCTTGCTGCCGTTAATAAGGAGGAGATGAGAGTTTGCTCCATCACTTTCTGTTAGCTCTAAAACACACATTGACTCAGGAGAAAGGCCCTTCCTGTATTAGACATGCCACAGCGACGAGCAAGCCAACTTCATGGCTGGTTTTTACTCAGTGTCTGAAGTTTGAGCACAGCGTTGGGGCTCTGGCTTCAAACACCAGCGTGGCTGTGGTTGTGCTATGGCTGATGGACTCCTCAGCCATTAATGAGATCGCGGGAGCACTCCTCTCTCCTCCGAAACGCTGTGACTCACGTCCGACCGTGGAGAGGAGCAGCTGCAGCCTCCAGGAGAGCCTGTAATGAGGCCAGGATCTCCAGCACGGGGCCTGCTTTCTGTCAGCTCTTGGAGGAGACCGTGGGTAATTACCTCTCCTGTCTGCTCTTCTCCGCTGCCGGCTTCGCTTCAGGTTCAAACGCTCACTGACAGGGAGAAGGGTTTTCAGATACATAATTTAAAATTCTGATGGCATGTTGTCAGGTCAACATGCTGCAACATGGGAAGAGATTTTACATCATAAGAATTCCAGTGTCACTCTTGGCTACACTGCTCGCCTGGCGCATTTCTACCTGTTTGAAGGGTACATGGTGGGTGGATTTCTGGCTGCCTTTGGGTTTCCCTGCAGTGGGGTTATAGCTGTGCATTGTCTCTTCTCGCCAGACCTTTTGAGGTCTGTGGTTGCCTCCTCAGTCTGGTTTCACGTTGGGGATTGTGCTGGTTGCCGGACTTTATTGTTCTGTATCAGGCTGGACGAGCTGGAAATGGCAGGGGCATCTTGGAAGAAAGAAGGGTTTGCTTTTGCCAAGGAAGGTTGGACCAGATGATCCTTGAGGTCCCTTCCTGGTATTCTATGATTCTAAGGTTGAGAGGAAAGAAATCCAGGCTAGAGATCACTATAAATTGCTGTAACCCTTCCTTTACCTGATGTTAGCAACTTTACAGTGGGGAAAACCTTTTGTAAGGGTTCAATATGATGTTTTATCAGGGTTTTTGTGTGTGTGCATGTGTGCACACAACATTGGCTTAAATCTGTGCTTTAATTGGCCTCTGTCTACTGCCAGAGTTGGGTGATGTACCCTTTATTGTGCAAAGTAGCATCAGCTGTGAAGGGCATTACCGGGTCATCAGAGAGAAGGATACTGGTGGTAGTCTCTCCACCTGTAGGACTGGGGAAGGACACTTTGCCGTGTAAACTGCATCTTGCCCTCCTCAAGGCAACCTAGGTGTTTTACACAGCCTTGTGGGAAAACATGCCTAATCAAATAGCAGGATCTGGCCTTGTTGTGGACTGAGGGAAATTTTTCCTGCTCTGTACTGATGGACCGAGGACCTTTCTATGGGATAACTGTGTCTTCCTTTCTTCTGGCCTAGAAGGGAGCAGTTCCTGGCTGTCCCAGTGTGACTTGAGCTGAGCAGACCATGGTAAAGGAATGGCACAGATCTTCTGCAGAGAAGGAAGAGCCCTGGTGTAAACAGTTGCAGAATTGGCTGAAACAGATGAATATTTTAAGATGGGGGAGTAGGATGGGTCTCTGCTGTCCGTGAGCCAAGTGCAAGTGGGAGCCAAAGGAAGTGTCCTCAAACCAGGCCATGGGGAAAGGAGAGTGCCAGCCTTTGCTTGCCTGAGTACAAAGGTTCAGCTTCTGTCTCGGTGTTTTACCTTGCCTGGCGGCCAGACACCTTCCCTGCCTCTGCATGGCGCGCTGGGCACGCACTGTGGCATCCGTGTCCACCTGCCTGCCTGTGACTTGGGGCATCTGGATGAAAGTCAGGGGTGAACGCACATAGCCCAGACGTGCCTACACTGGAGACGGGGTGGCAGGGCAGGCAGGGCTGCAGACAAAACTGTCTCCAACAGTAAGATCCCTCCTCTGTCCCAGATTTGGGGCCATGGTTAGGAGTGAGAGCAGGGTGGTGTCTCTGGAGTGAAGTGATGCTGAAACCTGATATGGAGGGGCATCACAGCTGTAAATCAAACGACTGGGATTTGGGGGTTGGTGTTGGGGTTTTTTTTTTGTTTTTTTTTTTTTTTTTTCTTTCCTTCCTCCCCTTCTTGCTTTTCTCCAGGACTGTTATCCTTTCAGCCAGGAGGTGGCTCTGGAGCACGCTGTGGAGCTGGGCACAGCTCAGCGTGCAGTAGCCAAAGCGACGGAGAGAATCTGCGACCGTCACCAGTTCGCGATGAAAGGCAGATGGCCTTCCTTCTAGCTTCCAGACGGGATGCGTGCGTGTCCTCTGACATACATATGCAGAGGCAGCTTCAATGCATTTCCAAATGCTTCTGACACTGCGTGCTCTGATGCAATGTTTAGGAAGTGGGGAACATGCTTCTGGTGCTGGTAACATAAGCTTGGCTCAGACTGTCCTTTGGGAGCAGGGATGACTCCAAACGCAGTGTCATACCAGATGTACGCTCTTCTCAAGAGCTCCAGACCTGCAGAGAAAGTTGTTGTGCGAGGCAGCCGTTCTGAACTATGGAAAAGAGGAACTGTCTTTGTGTTTGCCACAGCCCCCAGGGAGGATGTAGGACATGAGGGGCAAAGCAGGGAAAGCCTTGACAGAAGTAGCACAGGGGAGCATAACTGCTATCTAGGAAGATATTAGCATCCCAGGCTTCAGAGTCTGTGCCAAAACTTCTGCCTGGGACATACAGGGCTGCCAAGTTTAAATGACTTGCTCTCTGTCATCCTTGGGCAGCACTACACAGAGGAACACCTGACAAATGGAAAACTCTAGGCCTTAGTCCTCCTGTTTGAGGAGAACAAGATGGTAGCCCAGGGCTACCAAGAGCCCATGGTAGCCCAGTGCTCTCACGGTTGAAGCTTTGGGATGCCCTGGAAGCAGGGCGTCCCTGCTCTTCTGTCAGTACTGTGGTACAGCTCCTACTGGGCTCCTCGATGCTGAAGACTGTTGCCTGGAGAGAACTTGGCAAAACAAAGCCGCAAAAGAAATCCACAAAACCTGCCAGACGCACACCTTTATACATGCCCCCAGATGTGCTGCCCTTGGGTGTGCTTCTGCAAGAAATTTAGAGGAATTAGCCCTAGAAACCTAATTTACTCTGCACTTAGCTCCTCCCTAGTTGCTCAGAGAGGAGCTGGAGGGACCTTTGATGGTGAAATTGGAATTCTCACATTTCTCTCACCCCATGGGGAGAGTGGGCTATTAGGTGAGAAGCTCTGTCCCATGACAAAAGGCAGAAGGTTGTTGTGGGGGACATGGAAAAGCCAGAAGAAAGCATGGCAGCTTGAGACTGAGGTGTGCTGGCAAGAGCTGAGCTTTCAAGGATTTTGAAGTCTCTCCTTCCCAAACCTCTTGATTCCAGTGACCTACAAATGTCAAAGCAAATCTTGGTTCTTGCTTACACAGGACGCAAAATCTCCTGTCCTTGTGCTTGGCTGGGGCAGGAGGAGATGAGAGACTTTAAGGACATGTCCCTGACACTCGCTTGGCATGGTGGTTGTCCTGTCCCCACAGGGTCTGACCAACCCATGCAGCTCTAAGTGCAGCAGTTCATGGCTCTCAGCGTGCTGTGGCCTCCACTTATGTGTGAGATGCTGTTGGTGCTTTGTGCATGGGCTCTGAAGCCCTTGTCTCCTCCGACAATGGTGCTGGGTCAGGACAGTGCCTTGGGGCAGCTGCCTTCGCTGGCTGAACAGTTGCTTGTTCAGATGGGGACAAGTTGTGCTCAGCGTTGCCGTCAGCTGCCTGTGGGAACCCTGTGGTTTGGCATCAGTGTCCTTATTACCAGCTGCAGTGTTAGGCTGCCGCAATTAGGAACTGACTTGTGTGTGTGCGCCCTGGTCATAGGAATGGCCGGAAGTCATTAGGTCTGTTTTAGGTGGCTGTGTCATCAACAAAGCACAACGTGATCCCTCAGGCAAGATGTACGAGTGTGCCTAGACTTCTGCAGGCTGAAGAGACAACCTGTAGCAAGCAGAGGAGGGCAGAGTGTGCTCACTTAAACCACAGTCTCTTATGGAAATGCATAAATACAGTGCTGTTACTGAAGCAATGGGAGCCTTGCACACTTGAGGGCTTGTCATACTGCACACACAGACCGTCCTGCCCAGGAGAAGCTCTGACAAAGCTTTGTCTCTTTATCTCCAGTGGCCCAGCTGTGCTGTTGGCGGTGCAGGCCAGACATTTTGTTCCCTTTCCAATGTCTGGGATTAATGGGAAGTCTTGCACTGACTTTTTGGGCTTGGAGATAAGTTCAAAATGATTTGCCTGTTGACTTGCAGAAGTCTGCGGCAGGACTAAGGACTGCGGTTGAACCTCAGCTTTCTCTGCTGATTGCCCATCTGCAGCCAGTCTAGTCTGGCTGGGAGCCAGCGCCTGCAAATGGGCCCTGCTGTGAGCTACTGATTGTTTGCTCTTCATATCCTCTTTACGGAGGCGAAAGTTGAAGGAAGAGTACGGGCTTTAATTCAGCTCTAGAGCCTCTGTTGTCTACTGGCTTGTGCTTTGCCAGTGGTGTGTAGAGTGGAGCAGGAGGTTTGTTTCAGCACCGCTGGTCCTAGTCTGCAGTCTGGGAGAAGAGTTCTGAGGACAGACACCAACCCCAGGCCCTCACTTGCTAAATGAGTTGGATCTAGCATTATAGCTGTTCTGTTTCTCGTCGAGGTCTATAGGGTGAGACCTACCTCTGCGGTCTGAGATAAGTGGCAGCTATTGAACTGAAAAATCCAAACTTGTTGCCGTATTTCAAAGTGCGCAGTGAAGCCTGTCTGATTTCTACTTGTCTATGACTTCTTTCAGAGCTAGAGAGAAAGAGAAGAGATTCCCCAGGCTCCATGTGAGGTGCAAGTGTAATTCAGTCTGGGTTGCTGGATGCAGAGTCCGTTGGAGGACTACGTGCTCTGCTAGGGTTAAATGCTTACATGAAATCAATAGAAGTTTTATTGCCACCACGTGACTTCAGCTGGAACTCTGCCATCCGTAATAGAAGCTGTGTTAGGTCTCCCCCCTCCAACTACAGGACAGATATATTAGTCTAGACAACTGAAAAATAGCGGTATATTGGGAGGCTGCGTTTTCATTATGTAAATGGAGCTCTGCAGGAGGATTAATTGATTATTCAGTTACTGTGGATCTGTCTTGGATGCCCTGGCAAGATGAGAGAACCTGATGGAAGCTCTCCAGTGATGCTATATGGTAGTACAAAGGAGTCCTTGAGCATCCCCTGCTCCTCTCCAGACAATGCACAGCATGGGGACATTGCACATTGCTCTCCCTGTAAGAGGACTTGCTTCCCAGAATGGTGTAGGTGTCTTCATGCTTTATGACTGGTGATTGTATCCTGGTACAGGCAACAAAGACTTGCAACGGATGGCCAGAAACAACCTGTTTCAGCCTACAGTGTTGCTGTTTTGAGGGACTCGCCTCTTGACTACAGTCTTGCTGATGGCAGCTGGAGACCATCCAGAGGGCTCATGAGGAAATCTGTGCTGGGAGTCGTCTGAGATAAATCCACTTCTGGAGATTCGCTTCTAGCTGAATAGCAAGCGTAATGCATTGTCTTAGTCTCAGCCCAGCAGATGAGTGATACAGATACAGAGGGGCAATAATTTGGAAAGATAAGTTGGGGGAAGGAGAGCACCATAATGGATGGGGACAGGCCTGAAGAGATATTTCATGGACAGCCTGAGACCTCTTAAGAGGAGGTCTAGTGGACAACGTGACACTCCAGGTGAATATAGTACCATTTAGACGTCAAGGTCGGTGTCCACAGCTGACTTTAGGAGCAGGGATCAGCTGCTAATAGGAATGGCTACTGAGTGACCGGTGCTGCTGTTCTTCTGTCCTTTCTATGTTGCATCCATACGTGGTATTTTGAGGCAAAGAAAAGAATAGCTTTCCTGTACGCATGCTGAGGTCTCCACTGCTGTCTGCATCAGGCAGGGTGTCCAGGTGTGGGGAGCAGCTCTGCTCCCTCCAGGGCCACAGGGAGAGCAGTGTCTTTTTGTGGGTAAGCAAGCAGGGCTACCACATCTTTGTAACTAGATATGTCCCTTCTGGCCATGATAACACATTATAGCATAGAGAGTATTTTCTGCATTGGAAATACCTGTAGTGCCCTCCACAGTGGTGGGAAATAGATCTGCACAGTCTGTTGGACTCAGGTTGCTGGAGGAAGAAAGGACAGCTGTGGTGAGATGGATGCACTCACTTTCTGCTGTCCCGCTGCATGGGATATAATTGCTTTATTGTTCTCTGCTCTTCCAAAACCATTTTGATACTGCTGCCCAGATCAAATTTTGTGAAGAACATTTTAAAACAAATCTTAGCCTTTGGCCTGAAATATATCACCTGTAGAAAGTTTTACAAACAGTCCTGACATTTGGAGACTGCGTGTGGAAAAGCTGTGATGCTGGACAAATCGAAATTTAGATCCTGTTTCTTATGGGTAAGTGCAGATACTGGAACTGAGTGCAATGTATCCCCAAATTTGAGTGGGAAACAACTCTATGGGAGTTGAAAAGGCTCTAGCGTTGAAAGTACAGTATTTTCAGGAAGGCCTGCTTATGCTGGTGAAAGAAGAAAGCTTGCCTCTATTTCCATGTCTGTAAAATGGGGAAAAAATTTAAAATTCAGCTATGTCATTACATGCAACACACTCTTCCAGAAAGTTTGCAGAGCATCTTGCAGTCCTGCTGAGAACAGGGCAAGAAACTTCCTGGAGACCAAACTGAGGACCACAAGTGATGGAGATCCTCCTTTTTCTATGAGAAGAGAATAAACTCTGGTCAACTACCCTCTTCTCATGGGCGACAGGATTGCACTAGACTACTATCGTAATAGATATGAGGTGGCTTTTTACATGCACGTCCTGATGTTGTGAAGCCAGCAGAGGAGACTAATTGTTAGACTGGCAGGCTTTAGGTCAAGGCTTCCACTGAAGTTGGAATTTATATCATTTATTTCATTTATACTTGCTGATGCTTTGTATTGGGTATGTAAAGGCAGTTCAGTACGTGCTCTGTGTTGCTGGCCTGTCTTGTGCATCACTAGGTGTCTTTTGCTCTTTTTTTTTTGAAGTCACCAAGCACCAGTGATTTAAGTGCAGTGCAAAACTTTGCAGACATGAGGCTTGTTTGCAAGACAGAGATGCATTTCCACATCCTGTCTCATGGATTCCCGAACAAAGATGTTTACAGGAAAAAAAAAACCCAAGCACTAATGCTATACTAGGAGGGGGGAAGCATAATGTATTCTTCAAATGTTTGTATGTCAGCAAAATGCCTGCAAACCATTCAATAGATTAATCCTGTAGCTGGCCTAAAAGGAATGGATTTCTAGCCATAACTAAGATTGGGAAAAATTGATTTCCATGTTCTTGTTGACTGAATAAGATAAAAACAACTGCCTTGGCACTCATTACCGAGCCAAGAATTCAGATCTTTGCCTCCAAACTGCAGACTCGGGTTGAATACTAGAACCAGCTGTGCTAGTTTTGGCTCGGATAGAGTTAATTTTCTTCATAGTAGCTAGTATGAGGCTATGTTTTGGATTTGTGCTGGAAACAGTGTTGATAATACAGGGATGTTTTGGTTATTGTTGAGCAGTGCTCCCACCAGGGAGTAGGCTGGGGGATGCACAAGAAGTTGGGAGGGGACACAGCTGGGACAGTTGACCGCAAATGACCAAAGGGATATTCCATACCATATGACCTCATGCTCAGCATATAAAGCTGGGGGATGGAGGGGGATGTTCAGAGTTATGGTGTTTGTCTTCCCAAATAACCGTTACGCATGATGGAGCCCTGCTTTCCTGGAGATGGCTGAACACCTGCCTGCCGATGGGAAGTAGCGAATGAATTCCTTGTTTTGCTTTGCTTGTGTGCACAGTTTTTGCTTTACCTATTAAACTGTCTTTAGCTCAACCCACGAGTTTTCTCACTTTTATTCTTCTGATTCTCTCTCCCATCCCACCAGGGTGGAGTAAGTAAGCAGCTGCGTGGTGCTTAGTTACTGACTAGGGTTAAACCACGACACCAGCCCAAGGATGGATGAAAAGGGACTTTTCAGGATCCAAATCTTAAACCTTTCCCATTGCGGAAATAGGACTTGCAGCATAGCACAGTTGCTAAAATACCTGGTGGCTTTGGATAGGTGTATGGCTGGATGCTTTGGTCTTTCAGCCAGAACTATGAAGGTACTTCTGGTAAGCAGAAATGTGAGAATGGGGAGAGGACCTTGGCTAATCTTTCTACATCGGAGAGCTGCTGTGAGAGATGATGCACGCCTTGCCACCTCGAGCCTGTTTATTAATTTGAGCTCTTGAACAACATCTTAAGCTTTTTGGGATAACTACTGCTCTTTGGCACTCAGTGGTCCTTCACATCTGGATTTGGAAGAGGGAAATAGTGGCTGGTCTTTGTTACTGGTGAAAGTGCGAGAGTGCATACCATCCAGTGGATTTCTCTGAAGTTGTTTCCTCTAGCTCTAGATACACAGATTTCATTTCAAAAGGCAGTTCAAAAGAAGAAATTTAAAATGTGTTCAGGTTTCAGGAAGGATATTTGCTAGTTTCACTGTTAAGCAGCTCTTAGCAAGGGGAATAATGAGCTTATGCCATGACTGGGTTGGAAATGCTCATTGTTTTCCCTGACTCTGACAAAAGACAGTAGAAAAGATGGGAGAAAATACTGGGTAGGACAGGAGCTGACATCTGCAGGTGGGACAGCTGTGACACGCTCTCCAGACCCACCCGTGTTCCCCATGCATGGGGAGTGGCTGACTATGCTGGCTCGGTCTTTCCCAAGTTCTTCTAGGCTGGATGGGCTGCATCCTCCTGCTGGGGTGCCGTGTAGGAGAGCTGACCTCCAGCTGAGGGAGAGATGTGGGCAGCCATGGTGCCTGGATGGCTCTGGCTCAGTGGGTTGCAGCTGGTAGCATCACATGAAGGAAGTCCTGTACTTGGGAGAAGCGCAAAGCTCTGCAGTGCAAGAGATGCCACCTGGGAAATACTTTGCACCTTCTCTTTTGTTCGCCACAATGAGCAATGAACAGGATCTTTTCAGTTAAGCCTGGTATGCAGTGCATCAGTTCTGATTGATCAGTCTCCAAGTGTGACCAGGGAGTAGGACAACATGTTCAGTTTGGCCTAATTCTTTCCCCCCCTTTGTCTTGTTTTTAGAACAGTTGGGACAGTCTATAAAAATCAACACAACCATCTCTTCAAATGCTTGGGACTGAGGGAGATCTTCTGTGCTTTGTTATTACACTGTTTCAGGAGCCTTCCTTTTCCCCCCGGGGCTGGTTCCCCTTGCAGCACCCTCATGCAGAAAGCAGAGGAGGTAAGCAATACAAACTCGGTTTGAGGTCCTGCAAATCCAAACAAATGTCTTTCAGATCCCCAGTCTCTTGTGTTGTGGATTAGGCTCCTGTGAAATGGTAAATCCCTGTCCTAAAATTCCTCAGGCAAACTGGGAATCATGGCAGTTTCTGACTGACTGCAAACAGATCGCTTGATAACTCTCAGTCTTATTGACATAACTCTGAAAATACGCTGCAAAGTGTAAATAATAAATGTGTAGTATCTGCACTGGAGCAAGTAAACACCGCCTGATGTTGTCTGATATTTCACTGGCAAGGTGTCCTCAGCGATGCTCCAGCAGAATAATTTTCCAAACGAGTGACTTGCGTGACAGGTGGATGTGCTGAGCTAATGCAGCCGCGCACGGAGCTGGTTCTGGGAGAGGAGGCGCGTGGGGCCGGCATGGCTTTTTGCTGGAGACAGCAGCAAGCAGACCACCGTGGGTCCTCTTCTTCCGGCTCTCGGCAGCTCGGCGGGGAGGTGCGAGAAAGTGCCTGGCAAGCTCGCCTTGGGCTTGCTGACACGGGTGTGTTGCTAAAAGCTTTTTTCCTATGTGGTGTGGATATATCAGCTTCTGAGGCTGAATGACACGCTGATTAATAATTCATGCTGGCAGTATTGACTGTTGGGAGCTAATCTGAGAACGCCTCAGTGAAAGCCGTTAGTACACTTGCCCTGGGTGAAGAAGCTGTCTTCCTGCTCAGGTGCTGGGGTCATGCAGTAAAGACGGTCTCCTGATGGCAAGGTGGCTGCTGGTGTGCAGCCAAATCCTTTCCAGGCTGGCAATTATGGCAGCCAAGACTGTGCTCCTTATAACCCAGAGTGTGCTCCCATTCTCCTGCTTTCTGAGGTGTCTCAAGGTGGCTGGAGACCCAAACTGTTAAAGACCAGCTTTTACCATAGTTCATAACTTGCGGATGGACTCTTGTGCCTGCTGGGGTTTGAAATCCTTCTGTGACAGGATAGTCTCTGGGTCAACTCTGCAGTTGCTGCTCTGGCACATCGTTGCGTGTAGGCATAGTCTGTGATCTTCCCTGGGGGGCTGCAAGGCAGGAAAGCATGCACAGGCTGAGCTTGGCTGGCCAGTCTACCGAAAGATCCAGAGGTACCTTGGGAACTTTGCTAGCAACATGACCCCGGTGGAGTCACATCCACCAAGAAGTGGATGTGATTTCCAGGAACAATTTGCATAAATGTGGATTTTAAAGGAATGCATGGCTTTGAATGCTGCTGTGATCCTGGATGGAGGGTGCCATCCTCCATTGTGCCTGGTTGGCAGAGGTCTTACTTCCTTGACCACGTGAAGACAATGGAAAGTCTCTGAAGTTTCCCTGGGGCTGAACACCCTAGGGCTGTACAATAACAGTCTGCGATGTCTGTGTTCGTGAGTGGCAGACAGAGGAGACCAGTGATGTGTGTACAGGAGTCCTAGGGAAACTACACTTAGCTCAGCCATCACAGAACCCCACTAAGATCTGCCTTTGCTCTCCCCTTGTCCTAGTGCACAGTGCAACATTGCCCTGACTTTTCCAAATAAGATGTAAAACTGAGCTGATGGGCTTTTGCAAGCAAAGCTCTGTTAACAAGAGCAGGGATGTTAACCTTGGATCCCTGCCCAAATTGAAATGGATATAATCTCTAAATGGCTTATACCAAAATGAAATCCACTTACAAGGGAATGTTTGTTCCTCTCTCCCCTGCAGTGTTGATGTGTTGAGCACAGAGGAGGCAGCAAGTTGCGGGTGGGTGAATTTTGTGTTGAATGTGGTAGGGACTAAACCAGCCCTCTCTCCTTTCTGGATGGATATTGTTCTATCTTCAAGAAGATTTGACAAAAATGAGCTGGAATCCATCAAAAAAAAAAAAAAAAAAAAACAAAAAAACCCAGAACGGACCAGATCCTGATTGAATTATCTATTTTGATGGACTCTGGATTAGCTCTCAGCTGTGCTGTCGTTCACGGGAATATTTTATGCTCAGCCCTTGCTGAGATGCCACAGTTGCTGGACCAGGGTTGTGCTGTCATCCAGCTCTGTGTAATGGAGAGTGCTCTAGGCTGGAGTAAGACTCCGGAGTACTTGGCTCAGAGATGGTCTTCCTCTTTCCACTGTGGTTTGGGGGAAAGCAGCTGGGAACCTGGGGGCTGCAGTTAAAAGGAGCACTGGGGACTACTTACCACAAGTAAATGCTGTGCACCAGGTGCCTGGGGAAGGGCAGTGCCTTGCGCAACTGATAAGTTTTATTGCCTACCTGCACACCAGGATCAAGTTCCTCCATCACCCAGGAGGTGTCTGGTGGCATAGTTTGGAGATGCAGTACTGTGCTTCACCATGGCTTAACATCTGGGTAATGGAGAGTCCTTGCCTGTGTCAGATGTTTGTGTATGGACTGTAGCCCTGTGAAAAGGGATGCCATGGCAGCTGTTAGCCACTGGAGGAATATGAATGGGGGTGGAATGTCACATGCTGGCCTACAGAGAGTCCTGAGAGGCAGAGCAGGATGACGGGCCTGAGCACCACTGGGGAGAGAGCTATGGGATGAGCAGAGAGATAAGGTCACACTCAGACCTCGATGGGGCCAGAAGACTTCATTCTGAGAGACGGGAGAAGTCAGGACAACAGGCATCTCCATGCCACAGTGCAGCAGGAATAGGGTGGTGAACACAGCGTTGTGCTAGGTGATGCAGCTACGTATGTATGCATAGTAAGATGGAATAAGCTGGGTGTCTGAAATAGCAGTGCAAGCACTCACTGCTGGGCTCAGAAGGCGAACTGTGCTTGATATTGGGAGATGTGCTGTAGCAATGTAGGATCTCAATGTGTCGTGGTCATCTGGCAGGAACGGACAAAGTTCTGGGAAGATGCTTGCAGCTTCGGCTTCACCAAACGCTCGCTCTGGCTAGTGCAAATGTTGCTTTGGAGATGCTGAGAGGATTTTCTACCCCCCTTCTTTAAAAAGAGCATATGTTCTCACTACTAACAAGCAGGTTTGCGAAGAGTCTATTTTTAACATGATTACAGGGTATCAGTAGCTGTTCCAGTGTCAACTGTCGGTTTTGTTTCCTTGTCGGCAGTAAACTGTTGGCAGGTTTGTGCACCAGAGGTTTACTCCTTCCCAGCTGTAATTGCACAGCACAGAAATTATCACTTGCTCTGTGCATTCCTCTGCTGGTTTCTCCCTCTGAGCCTGCTGTTCACAAGCAGCTCCTCCAAGCGCTTTCTACCCCGTGAAGAGCTGTGTCGTGGCATCTCCTGCTGGCAAAAGGCAAGGCCTGGGTAGCTCTAAACAGCAGAGATGAGACTGAATGTGGCATTATAATACACATGTACTTGATACTGCTGCATCCCACTTTGTTGCACAGAGGAGGAGTCCAGACCCAGTTCCTCTCCCGGTAAGCCAAATGCAGGTTTTTGCAGGGAGTTTTCCCCCTGCGATATATAGAATTATACCTACAGCCCCAGCTGGGATCTTCAGGGTGTCGAGCATGGGTGATCTGGTGGCTGACCCTCCAGAGAGCTGGTCCTCTTCAGCTTGTGCATGTGTCTGGCACATAGCTCAGTCTTTCTGCACCTTGGATCCCCGTTTGACTGGCAGGCAGAACAGCATGGCCAGCCTCCGCCAGGCTTTTCTCCACGTGGCCACAGAGAATTTGAAGTCCTCTGATGCTCTTCTGAAAGAGGATGTGAAGTCCTTCTGCTACAGCATAAGCTGTGTTTGCTAGAGGGCACTGGAGTGTTAACTCACACCGTCCCTTTGTCCTGCTACCACACTGCTAAACCAGAGGTGACTTATGAAGGAGGAAGCAAATAGGATCCTTTATTGAGAATTAAGGAAATCACATTGTAAACGGTCGCATCCTTTCATTTTTTTCAAGAGTCTAAATAAACCCATGATTTGTGACTGCAGCTCTGTACACAGAGGTGACGAGGGAGTTCAGTGGGGAGCATCAGCTAAGGGGAGGAGGGCTCAGAAGCCCCTTTCCTTACACTGCAGGGCATGTCCAGTAGGAAACAGCCACTTGTAGTATACTTGTTCCTTTTTCCTTGACACAGTGGGCAGCTGGTGTCGCGACGATGCCTGGGTGTGAAGTCTGCTCCCTGTCGTTCAGTGCAAGTCCTTGGCACACCTCTGGGTTCAGACTCAGCCTTCTCCCCCACCCTGAAAGTTTCCAAGTGCCACCGAACCGATGGGAGAGAAACAATTGTTGTGTTTCCCAGGCTGACACCTCCCGCTGAGCAGCCTTCCCTGCAGGAACGGCAGTCCTCTCACGTTACTCTGGGGACACGACGCCTCGGTGCTGATGGGACCAGACAGGATCCGTCACTGTGCTGATGTGTCTCCTCCACAAAAAATCCTAAATGACACCAGTGTCTGAGAGACGAGGAACAAAGAACAAACAAACAAAAATATCTGTTCATTTTGCTCCCCTCTGGTCATCTGTCATCCAAATCTGGAGTGGGGACTGTGGGCTTCTCTTGCGGAGGAGGGCTTGGGTTTAGGGGTTCTGCTGGGGATATGAAATGGGTTAGCTTTTTTCACATGAGACCAACAAGCCTTGCGGGCCAGAATGCTGCTTCTACTGGACTGTGTTTATGGACTATCTGCCCCTGGTTTTAGCTTGTTTCTAGGGTACAGGCTCTTCTGACTGGTACCATAACCACCAGCCCCTTGCAACAGGGCAAAGAAGGGATGGGGTAGGGCCCAGTGGTGCTTGTGCGACAGCATAGTGCCACAGAGGAAGAGGCATCGGAAGGACCTTGCCAAGGTCGTGTGAGTCTGTCTCCCCGCCTAAGGTAATATCAACTCTACCTATGTCGTTTCTAGACTAATCTGTTTTTAAAGACCCTTGGGGATAGAGGTTGCTCAACCTCTCCCAGGGCTTCAAACAAGAATAATGTAACAAGCAAGTGTGGGTTTTGTTTTTTTTTCCTCCTCCCTCACCCCCGTCTGACCCAATCTTTGTTGCCTCAATTTTTAGTCTGTTGTTTATGTTCTGGGGTGGATGTGACTGGAAAAAAAACCCTTTGCCTTCCTATTTCTAGCAGGCTGTTTGAAAGCTGCTCTTGGATCAACGAGGACCAACTGGGATGGCTTTGCTCCTGTGCAATGCATGTGACGGATGTGTCACCTCTGGGCTCACTCTCTCCAAATGGTCCATTTCTGTCTCAAAACAAGTTGGCCAAAACCAGAACACCAGATTTATAATGAAAATAGCTCTTCATGGTGAGAACCTGAGCTACTCTTGCTTGAACAAGATGGATGGGGAACCTTGCCCAGCTGAGGATGCTGACATTAAGCCTGCAAGGCATTGTGGCCTCAGCTCTTGAGAACAATGTGTTTCATCCAGCTGGGTAAGGAGATTTCTTCCAGATGTGTTTTCTGGTTTTAAATTGCCTGGCAGAGTTTTCCCCTCTCTTTACATAGACAGCTGTTATTTTCTAGCTTCAGCAGTGAAGGTACTTTAAAGTTGGGTGGGTTAGTGCTTGTGAAACAGTCTAGGCTGTTTAGTTTCATAGGATTTAAGACTGACTTACTGTTTGTGTCTTGAATGTGCTAGGAAAATTCTTTGCTTTGCCTGGAGGCCATTTCACACTTGAATTGTTGTCTTGATTCTCCCTTTGTACAAGTTATTCAGGCAGAGAGTTGTGTGTTCTATAACAACTTCTTCTTGTCTGTGATAGCAGTATTTGGGGACCTGCCCTGATGGCACTTTCGAGTGGCACCACTCGAAATGTGCTGGAGCTACCTGTTTTGGAGAGAATGGAGGAGAGATGGCCAAGGCAACCAGAAGAGCGTGCTGTGGGAAATGGCAGTGCATCTAACTGAGGTAAGGAGACTACCAAGAACAGCACAGCCAGCCTAGAAACATACGAATTATGTAAGGATAGCTGGACTAAAACCTTGCCAAATAAAGTCTTTCTGGCCTTGTAGGCTATCCTCAGGCAAATGATTTTCTGTGGACCTCACAGAAGAGTTGTGAAGAACTGGCTGAGCAAAACAAAACACGAGTTCCATTAACCTGAGAAAACAAAACGTCCAGTTCTTTAAAAATGCCCCAGTCTGAGTAGCTGAAGGTCTGGAAAACAGTCTTAAAAATAAATAACCTGTAGCTTTAACTAATTACACAGTAAGGCTGTCACCTTCCCTTCCACTGGCAGATGAAGCAGTTTGGAAACTAAGGGTACTGGTGTGGTGGCAGCAGAGCTTGCGATGAAAGCACTGGGTCTTGTCCTTGGGCAGCCCCAGTTAAGAAAGAAATACATCCTCAGGCACCAAGTCTCCTGCCTGCTACTGGGACTGCTCACTGGTGATGACATCTCAAATATGTTTTAATAACCAGCGGCTGTTAATAAGCACTAGCTACTTCACCAGCTTAGATGCATCTCTTTAAATTTAAACAGGATTAGATAAGGTAGGGAGATTATTAAATACCCAAATGAACATTAAGCAGATATATTGGAGGCTTAACAACTCTGCAGCAGATTGTTAAATTGCTCTAAATATTTCCCTACTAGTCTGGGGGTATTTAATTAAAACAACCCCTCTAGTCCTCTGTAATGTGCCTAGCAGGCCTACAAGCCCCGCGCAGGGCGGGACCCTAATTGGCAGCGTTACCGTAAAGCTGAGCTGTGCTTGAGGACAATTAAAAAACCAACAGCCCCCCCTCCCCATCCCACCCCACAAACCACCCCAAGCCCCTCTAATTAGTGTGAGAAATGACGACAAAACAACTCTGAGTGTCTCCAGTGACAGGTGCACAAATAACAAGGCTGATGAAAGATTTTGCAATTAAGATTGCGCTATGAAGATTAATGGGATATTTTCATAAACTGATGTAAGATTGCCTATAACCCAGTCGCCTCCACGTAGCTCCATCTCCTTCTCACCAGCCCTTCCGTATCTCTTATTTCTCAGATTTCCTTTGCCCCATATTTTTCAGGTTTGTATGGGTTTTTGTTTCCAGCACTTTTTCAGGTTTCTGGTGGTGTCTAAACCTTGGGTTTCTTCTGTGTTTAAACTTCCTGGGTGGGGGTGGAAGTGGGGGTGTCCACATGGGACATCTATGCAGCATGACTCCATCGCAGGCTGTGTTTGCAGAGCACAGGGCAGTGGATGACTTGCAGGTCTTTTCGAGGTGGCTCAGCTCTGGTGCTGCTCGTGGTGTTGCTGCATTGCACAAAAGCGATTAGGGTATGCCAAACTGCCTTTCTAGACTGGTTTTCCAAGATGGTGACGTTTCTACTATTGTGCTCAGCAATTACTTCACCTTCCCATTAATTTTTTTGGGGGTGTTTTTTTTTTGGAGCTGCTGTTGAGTGGTTTCCCCAGCAGTGATGGATCATGATCTCAGAGGGATTAAGCTCCTGCTAGTCACGTGGAAATGCATGGCTGGGTAGCAAAGGGAAACTGTTAATACCCTACTGGGGAAGGGCGTACAGTGTATGATCGACCTTTATTAGCACCCTGAGGATCCAGCTGCAAAGCACACATCTGGCTCTAAAGCCGCCTGTGCCTGTGGCTTTCTGAGGCCCATGGGTCACGTTGCCTCTGCCTTTTCCCAACAATGTCTCCCTTGAGCGTACCAGCGATCCTATTAACCCAGATTAAATGTGATACAACCACTGCTTGATAGGAAGCATTAGACTGGCGGAGAAGTAAACCGAGAGCTGGACCAGACACCCCTTCCCACGCACTCTTCAAAGAGGGAGGGAGATTTGTACCTATCGCCCAAACCCACTCCTGTCCCAGACATGTTTGCCTGTTGCTGCTGTCATTGTTACTTCATTACTCCTAACTGCCTGTTACTTTCAATATCTCCGAGGCAGGCTAGTACACAGGGAATTTACATTTTTAATCTAGTGAAAGCAGTGATTGGACACACAGCCTCCGGTCCTGGTTTTCTTCCTCTCTCAATTGCTGCCATACACCAGGTTTGATGTCCAGCTCTCCAGTCTCTTTGTTCTTACTGCCCGCCTCTCCACCCTTGATTTTCCTTCCTGACCTTGTCCTCAGCCCGCCAGTTGCTTTTTGCTGTGACTTTGCCATGAGGCCTTGAAGGGTC
>VZSZ01002353.1:85454-129576 GCA_013398815.1 Ibidorhyncha struthersii | reverse complement strand
ATTGGTCCTGCCTGGCTGGAGGGGGCTCTTTCTCACCAGCCACGGTCCTCAAGGCTGCCCTGGACCTGCAGAGCTGGGGATGTGTAATCCCACATGCAGGGATTTCAGAATACTCATATGCAGGGCCCCGAAACCAGTACAACTGCTCCCACGCTGTACTGGTTGTTAACTCTTGCTGGGGAAGTGTGTAAACAAGACCCTAGTGAGTTACCGTTTGCCTTCTGATTCAGAGGCTCTCCTCTGTGTTTTCCCATGCCTCTATCCCCAGTGAAGGCACTGCAAATTCTCATTTCCCACAGTTTGTGAGCAGTCTTTAAACGAGAGTTAGTGCAGGGCCAGCTGCTTGTTTCAGCCATTTGTCTGTGCAGAGGGATGCTGTGCGCTCCAAGCTCTGACACACTTTCTGTAAGATCCATGTGAAAAACCTGGTCCAGCACAAAGGCAGGAGGATTTCAGTCTCCTGAGGAAGAGGCGCTAATTGGTGGTGACACAGAAATGTAGTTTTTCCTGAGCATGGTATCTGTCTGACAATATTCCGCTCACCAAAGCAAACAAGAAGAAATTAGGTCTCTCTGTCTCTTGTCCATGAGCCTTTTTGACTTGATATCTCATTGTTTCTACTCCCCTTTTAATTGCTCAGCTGTTGTCCTATTAGTGTCAACGCTTGGCGCAACGCAGGGGTTATAGCTGAAATGCTCTGGCTGGTGTTATGCGGGGTGTCAGCCTGGATAAACACAGTGGTTCTTCCTGTTCTCACAAAAATCTTCTTTCCCATCCCCTCCTCACCATCACAATGCTGAAAAAAGTCAGCAAAAAATTATTGCAGCCAGAAACTTAAAACATAGGTAGTCCTCCCTCACAGGTCCTTGACTTGCTGGTCCTTGCAACCGGATGCAGTGTGTTCCCACTGTGACAAGCTCTTTGGGGCTCGTTGTCATCATTGCTGGGTGAACTTCACAGCTGAGGTTATGCTGGAAACCAGATATGCTGAGCACTGAGGCTGGCTGCAGTGAAATGATCCTCCTTGGTTTGGGATAATGAGTGTCTTGTAGAGTTACATCTCCAGGACTTCTGAAGGTACAACCTGTCAACCATCGCAGCCTGGCCCCTCGGTCTTGTGCATTAGCCTCATCTCTGTGTGGTGACCTTGAGTGCCTACCTTGAGTGCCTGCCTGTTAGCTTTTTCTCCTCTAGCTGTCCTGGTGGTTCCACTGGTGCTTGGCTCCAGCAAGTCAACGTTTTGGGAGAAGTCTCCACCTTGTTAGCGTCTTGCCTGGGCTACTAATAACTCCCAAGAGGCTAATGCTTCACAGTGATCCAGAGCAGCCTGGTAGCTTGCCTTTTCCTCTCTACTTTTGGTTTCCTGGTGATGGTGGGTACATAGGGCAAGGATGGGAAGATATCAGAGTTCAGATCTACTTTAGGGGTTGAGCTGTCCCAGCAGACTGCAGCAGCAAGGGATAAGGCAGCAGAACATTCCACATATGAGATTTTTCCAGGAAAACTGCTCTTGCCAAAGGCTGCACAAAAATGCTTTCCCGCTTCCTGGAAGAAGCACAGATGGTGCCAAACCAAGCCTGCCAAGGAGCAAGTCCCATTGTCTTAGTCTCCTGTGGCTCTTCTGTGACCTCTATCACTGCCTCCCTCTTTGCCCTGGAGAGCTCAAACCACCGCATGGTTGAGTCTCCCTGCTCTGTAGAGAGGTGGGGGCTATCCAAATGGATGCGCCCTGACCCCAACGGCCCCAGCACTTAGTGCTAAACGGGTCTAAGCAGAGACTGGGGCCCAGCGCTGTAAGAGATGTCAGGAGGTGCAGCAGCAGAGCCTTGGGGACCCTTTTGCTCAGTCCCCAGCCTGGATGAGTCAGAGATCCTGAGGAGCAAGCGGGATGTGGCCCTGCCATTAAAGATGCTTTGAAACAAGCAAACACATGGGCGGGGAAGGGAATTTGCGTTGCAGGGCAGATTTAATTCCTGGTATTTTATAACCCAAGTGCCTGACTTTTACAAATGTGGTTTTACTATCCCCTCCCATCTTAATAGCTATTTTATAAATATTATTATGAAGAAGTCTTGGTGGTAATGCTGAAGGGAAGCTGGGCTTTGTTTTATCTGAATAGCTCTTGTTTCCAGCTTGGGATAAGGGCTGTAATGCTGCAGAATGAAGCTGAGCTGGAACAAAAGGAAATCTATTCATTAACTTAAATCGTAGTAATTTTAGCATGACCCAAGAGGAGCCTGGTGAATCTAACCCTCTATTTTCCTGCATCCTTCCTAGCAAGTGCCTTTCTTTCTAGCTGAGGTTTGAGAGCTGACTCACTTCTAGACTAGAGTGAAATCTGGGGTGGATATTTTTTTTCTTTGTGATTAGAGTCAATGCTGTTGCAACAATTGCAGTGGAAAGAGAAATGATTGTCATTGTTGATTTTGATGTGTAAAAGCTGAATTTAAGTTGCTCACTTAACAATTTCCTAGTTATTGGATTTATTTTTTTGTTATGCTTGGTCACACATCTCTGTAGATGCTGCTGCCCGCCTGGGGTAGAAATTATGGCTGAGACCTTGATTGCTCGACCTCTCATGACATTAATGACTCCTTTCTAGGGACATGCCCTTGGTTTTTGTAAGACATGGCATTTTGTGGTGGGGGTGAGAGGTCAAACCAAGATCTTGGGAAAGATAGGTACAAATGACTGTTTGGGGCAGCCTGAAGGGGACCTGCTATTGCCAAGGCAGGTGAGGGTTCCTGGCCCCTGGCCTCCCACAGTGTGACCAGGCTTACCCTGGACCTTTCTACCACCATGGGCCAATGCCAGAGCTCGCCTTCCATTGGCAGGTTTTTATTGTTGGAGGTTGGGTTGGTTCGTTTTTGTTTTTGCAGAAGCAGCTACAGTTGTAAAGATGAGTGGACAGAAGAACATCTCAGAGGAAGAGGAGGGGGTTCCTGGGGGGCAGAGGACTAGAGGGTTGGGGACACAGGATGTCACAGGTATCTCTGCTTTCTGCCTGCTTGCTGCTTCTCAGTTTCCCAGTCTGTAAAATGGGGGCATGGAGGTTGATAAGTTACATAAGAACTACTGGCATGCAGTATTTTGTAAAGGCTCCGAAAAAAGCCTTCCGGATGGCAAAGCACAATGGGAGCACAGACAGCCTCATCACTCAGACAGCGAACTCCTACGTGTGAAAACGTGAGTCGGGAGTTTGACGTATCTGCTACCCAAATGCTAGCAGGTGACGAGCAGATGGGGCCGCCGGGCGCTTGTCTGAGGTCTGTCTGAGCAGAAGGTGGAGGGGGAGTGGGGATCCGAGCGCCGGGGCTTTTTTTTTTTTTTTGTGTGTGTTGTTGGTAGCTGACACGTGGTTCTCACCAAAGATGTAAAAATAGAAGCTGTTGGCTTGTGCGGGGCTGTGGCATGGCATTGCTTTATCTGGGAGTTTGGATGTCACGCTCTCCCAATTATTTATAGGCGGCAGGCAAACCTTGGGAGAAGGACAAGAGGAGCAAAATGTGAGAAACATTGTGAACAAGAGAACAAAATGTGATGGGTCTGGGCCATGGCGGTGCCTGCTGGGCTGTGGGGACCAGGAGCCCCAGGTCTTCTCCTAGTGGTGCCTCTGTCAGTCCTGCAAGGACTGACACAGGGAGGGGAGTCTGTCTTCAGAGGGGCTGCTCTTTCTCATCCATATGCGTCACCTGCCTTGGAGATGATGAGGATGTAAACACACAAGGAAAGAGTCGGGGGTGTATTGAAGGAGTTTATGAAGAGCTCTGCAAAGGCCAGAGCTGGCAAACGGCTAAATCAATGTCTTGTGTTTTGGGAGTGGGGATCTGCTTTTCTGGTGGGTAAACCAGCAAAGCAGTTCATGTACCAGAGGATAATGTCTTGCTGCAGTCTGGAGTCCTTTAATCTGACAACCTCTTGCTGTACCCTGCGTGTCCCAGTAATCTTGCACTCTGCAACCTCCTATACTTCTATTATTCTTGAAATCCCAACTAAATGCCCCAATGAAGCCCTCGTGATGGAAGGGAATTCTGTGTTAAAAGGAATGGCCTCGAGACATACAACCCTGAAATCTGGTTCCCACCACAGAATCCTCTCCTGAGGCTTTGGAGCTCTAAGCATGTCTGTGCTTTTGTCCCTTTGCTCCAGCGCAACCTCAGGAGAAGCTGCCTGAGGCTGTGGGTGGGGGCAGGATGCCTGGGCTGTTGGATGCATGGGAGCGTGGGACCAGACAGATGAGAGCCACTGGTGTGGGGGGGTAGCCAGGGTGTGCGAGCTCAGCCCATGGATCCATCCATGAGCTTGCTGGGAGGTAAACTGAGAGGTGCAGATGAATGGGGGGATTGGTGACCTCTGTGAGCTCGGCCACTGTCTTGTTGCTTTACCCTGCTCAGCCCCTCTGACATAGGAGAAGCTGAAGCAACAGGGTAAGCCTGAGATTCCAGACACCCTCCTGCCTGGAAACCTGGAGAAAACCCCCTGTGCTCCCCTGGGAAGACATCCAGCCTTTCCCTGCCTGTCTAGGGCTGGGAACAAAACCCAGGATCCCCTCCAGACTTCCCAGTGGGATTGTCCCCTTCCCTCCCCTTGCTCCCTGCAGCAAGCCACAGCAGTTTGCAGGCCATTGGGAAATAGACGCCCGCAGGTCCCCAGCGCTGGTGTTAATGTGATGGGGAGAGGGGCCCGCACACCTGATGGTGGCTCGGAATAGGAGGCAAATGATTACGGCTGAAGAGGTCGTATACCATTGTAATCCCGAAAAGAAACATTATGATTCATCATTCCTGATGTAATGTCATCTGTTTAATAAAGCCGTAATTCACTCTGTGCTCATTTTTAATGGGGCTATTTAAGTAATGGCGTTGGGTTTTCTCTCTCCCAACCTTCCCCCGCTCCCATACTAAGTAGGGTTTGGACCAAGCACTTGAAAAGAGCTATTGGAGATGAAGACTTTTTTTATATTTACAATATCTTTCAGGCCGTAGCTGAATGGAGTATTATTTATGTCAAATCACTACTTACCCTGAAATATGGGGAGAAGGAAAGCCAACAGCTGGATATGGTAATGAGTAAATAAACCATGTGTCTCTTTAATGATAGGGACATGAATTTGTGCCTCATGGGGAAACGGCCAGTGATAAGATGTCTTTGACTGGGGCTGACCACAGAGCAAGGGCACCCCAAAATTTATGTTGCTGGAGGGCTCCTTTGGCAGCTTGCTGGGAAGAACGATGGTCTGATGGTTTGGGGTTGGCTTCGCTGCCTGTTCTCTGGGGGGTGTTGGCCACATGCAGACACAGCAGCGTTTGCTACCTCTGGCTTGGTGGCACAGCTTGGTATTTCCCATGAAAACCTGGGAAGTTATGTTTTTTGTGGATGTCTTAGAAACTCAGGGTTCTTAAAAGAAAAATCCAGAAGGGTCATTTTGGGAAGAAGTGGTGGGAATGGGAGTGTCTATGTCCCCAGTGTCTGGGGATGTGAATTTTGAATGCAGGTGTTTGACCATCTACAAGTGACATCAGGTCTCTGTGCCTTTGCTGGTGCAGAGTGGCAGGAGTGTTTCTGTCTGTGGGGATGTGCTACAAGGGCAAATCCAGGGAGTGGGTGACTGATGCAAACAGTTAAAGGAGAGAGGAGATGGTGAAGGGAATTACCTGAAGACGGCAGAAGGCTGAAGACCATGTTGAAGTAGGTATGCCAAGGTCGAACTTCTTTGTGCATTCAGTCTCCTGTGCAAGAGAAAGAGGCATTTTGCTTCTGTGGCAAATCAGGGTTTGTGTGACGTTGGTGTAGGGTGAAGCCTGGGACTACAGCCCTTACACTGCAGCTGTTTCATGCACCTGGACACATGCAGAGGCTGTAGGAATTCTTGTGGCTGAGCATCTCTCTGTGCTGTGTGGTGTACAGACACAGGGCAGAAGGTCTCTGTCTCAAAGAGCTGATGCACCACTGGGTGAACATTGATATGTAGCCGAGTGGACCCATTTCTCTTGAAGCCAGTTGTATGCCTGGCTCTCTGTGCCTGTAAGAAAAATAAGAAGTGCCAAATTGGATGGATTATTTCTGATATAGTAAACTCCTCTTGACAGTGGCCAAGAGCAGATGCTTTGGGAGTGTATGAGAGCTGGGCATTCATGGACAGATCCTTCCCACTATATCTACCTGTTTTTTGGCAGCCTTTGATGTAGGGACTGCCCTAAATAAAGGAGTCTCTTAATGTCAAAAGAGAGTTGACTTTCTGCATGAGAATTATTTAACCTTTTGAAATTCATTCGTATGTGTTCACTGTGCGTATGGTTTATTGAAAAACCAAGTCATCCCTGCCCTCTACCACAGTCCTTCTGAAAGAGAACCAGAACTGTAACTTGTTACAGCTCCTTCCAAGATGCTTTGATTTGATTTGAAAGGGCCATTTAACGGCCCTTTCCACCCATAGATTGCTTAGTTGGGAGCCACACTTGAAGGCCAAATGAGTTTTATTTGAGGAGGTGCTGTTTTGTCCAGATTTTTTTTGCCTAATTCAGAAAGCGAGGTCACTGGCTTTAAGAAGCACAAATTAAAATAAAATTAACCTCAAGACCTATACAGTTTCTGTGACTACTGCATTTTGTATTTTTCCCAAGACTTTTTATCTAAATAACAGGGAGTTTCCAGCTCTCTCGACTGTTATCATACCAGGAGCAAGAAAGGAAACAAATAAGGAAACTTGAAAAAAAAAACCCCATAAGCATCTTAAAATACCCTATGCTCAAAGCAGTTTCTACTTTTGTCCCATCCGGTGGTAATTTATCACGGTGGAATTAGGCGGATGCAGGAGCCAGCCCTCTGCTCTTTGGAGGAGCCAGGAAAGGCGGAGGGCTGGGAAGGTGGGTCCTGTCTGGAGGAGAATGGTGGTACGTGTTATGGGGGTCATCAGGCTTCCTGCAGGCCCTTTCACCATGTCTTACAGGCTGGGTCTCCCATGTGGCTCCCGCTGGAGCTGCATCCTGTTTGGACCATGGGATTTGATGCTACATGGACCTGAAAGGAAGGTCAATGGATGTTGTGTGAGGACACCTGGACTCTTGCCCAGCCTGTGGAGGTGAGAGGATATCTGGTGATGAAATGGTTAGTGAGGTACTGTGTGCTATGGCTGGGGACATGGCGTTTGGGACAGGTCCTGGCTTTGATATCCCCTTCCTCCCCTTCCTTCCTCATGCTGGTCCTCACCTACAGAATGGGGGTGATGGTTTTCATCTGCCTTTTAAAGGGTTTTAGATCTGACGTGCTCAGTGGCTGAGGCTTTGGTAGGAGTGTTGTTGCCAGTTTCTCTGTAGACATTAGAAGTGTTCTTTGCTCTTGGTGTGACTCAGTGTAGCTTGGTCTGAACACCTGTGCTCATGTCAAATGCCACCTAATTCCATCCGTGGTTTTGGTTTGGGCTCAGTGGAGCAGAGGGCTGGTCTTCATTACTCCAGCCCTGTAAAAGCAGCTGCTAAGGCTGGATACTTTTTGTGCAGTGAGAGGAAATTGCTTCTGCCTGCCTTTTATGTCTGCACTATCACCTGAGGAGCCCTCGCTGCAAGCTACCAGGGCTGTGCTCACATGGCTTAGAGCGGGAACTGCAACCAGCATGTCTCCGCTAAAACAAATACCAAAAATCACATCTAATGAATGCTGTTGAGAACGTGAAATTTGTGGGTAAATCATAACATTATCCATGGGGTCAGCAGAGAAGGATAAACCTGCCACTTACAGATGTTCAAGGCAATAAAAAGGGCCCGTAAAGAAAAGCCCCTTGTTGCCAGGCAAAGCCACAAGCGCAGAATTGCTCCGTGCCTGGGGCCTCCCGCTTTCCCGGGAGGCAGGGAAGGGGTTAAGTCTGGAGCCAAGCACTCAGCTTGCTCTGTATTATGTCCAGGTGGCATGACGTGTGAACAGACGAAAGATAAAAATCGCAGCGGATAAAATCACAGAGGAAATGGCTCTGTCTGAGCCCGGATCACGACGCCTTGCGCTGACCCCACAACCTGAGCTCCATCAGTCAAGTTGTCCTTCCCTTGACTTCTCACCCCATGCTCTGCTGCTGCTGCTACTCCATAAAAGAGGAGGGTGGTGGGAGGAGGGGAGAGGCGGCTCAGCCTGATGACTAAGAGGGTCTGAGGACATGGGTCAAGTTCTTTCTGCTGGAGTCTGGAAGGGAAAGCTGAGTACTCTACCAGACCCTGCTATAAAACGATCTTCCCCATAAAAGGACCGAACAAGTAACCGGGAGGCGAGTGCAGTCCTTGTCTTGCCTTGGCTGGGAATGGGGGTGGTGGAGCAGAGCCAAGGCTGCCCTGGCCGTCGGAGACCCTCACTGCTTAGCAGGGAGAGTAGTAGCAACGTTAGGGCCTGGGGCTTTGCTTTTGCGACTTGCCTGTCAGTCGGTCCCTTTCCATCCACCCCAGCCAGATCGGCAGCTGTGTTAGCTCTGCTGCTTGGAAGCGAGGGGAGACCCAACTATCTTGTGCAAGGATGTTGCTGCACCCTTGGTGCCTGGTCACCTTCGAGAGAGAAAGTATGAGGGCTTTGATCAATTCTGTGGGCATCTCTGGGGGGAATGAAACTCCTCAGTCTCCTTGTTCATCCAAGACAGGTGGCATCGGTGACAGAAATAAAGTGTGCTGCTGTCCCAGGGCCAGGCAGCCTCAGCTGTGGGGAGAGACACTCTCCAAGCTGGATCGTGCCTCGCTCTCAAAGGAGCCATGTTTGCTGCAAGGGCTGGAGGATGCTGGAATTTGCTCCCTTTGTCAGATCCAAAAGAGCCTGGTTTTGGGGAAGGCCTTCTGGGCACGCTGCATAAGACATCTGTTTTACAGGGTGTTTAGGATGGGGCTCAGCTCAGGCTTCCCAGAACTGGGAAAGGCTGGGAAGAGGTTCCCAGCGGTAGCTGGCTGAGTTCCCCTGCTGTAATTATCTTTTGCAGCCCTGGGATTTGAGCATGTTACCAATGACACCGTGCTAGGGCAATAAGAAGTGGAAAGGAGTTTTTAGGTGATGAGACTCTAAATTACTCCGTGCACTTTCAAAAAAATAAAAAAACCAGGTGCTTTGTCCTCTCCTGTGGTATAAAGATGCAGAGGACCACAGCTCTGGTGCCTTGTGCCTTCGTGTCCATATGGAAACTTGTATTTTCAGGTCAGCTTTAAGTAGTTCCCTGTGTATTTTAGTTTAGCTTAACTCAGTGTGGTTTGATTGGAATTTATGCACCAGAATAACCAAGCTGGTTTAGAGCTGGCACGCCCTGAGCTGCAGGCGGGCTTTGTTTTTAGAGGTGCATGCAGAGGTACAGGAGACTACTACTGTTATGGGTTCAAGTTAAGCCAGGCAAGGTTTAGATTGGATATTAGGAAAAATGTTTACACTGAAAGGGTTATCCAACATTGGAATAGGCTGCGCAGGGAGGTGGTGGATTCGCCATCCCTGGAAGTGTTTAAAAAAAGGGGTAGACATGGTACTTGGGAATATGGTTTAGAAGTGGTTTTGTCAGGTTAGGATAATGGTTGGACTCAATGATCTTAAAGTTCCCTTCCAACCTTAACAATTCTATGATTCTATGATTCTATTCCATGTCTCTAACTTATTTGGAACAGAGCTACAGCAGTAATGTGCTTGGGCATCAGTAGACACAGGTGCTGAGGGGCATTCAGTCAAATGGGGAGTGTGATTTAGTTTGGGTTAAGCATCTGCTGAGTTAGTCACCCAGTCTGTGTGCATATGAGGCCTGCGGGCACTGAAGGAGCTAATGCTCTGATGTCAATATATGCCATGCTAAGCCATCGCAGGGCTGGGTACGCTTACGGTGATGCCTGGGGCTCATGGTGGAAGGTGAAGGTTTATAAAACTCTCTCCTACCTGGAGCATTGCTCCTCTGAGGCTTGTGAGGGCTGTTAGCCATTGCCTGTTTTATCATTGCCTTCTTGGAAGGATGTACAGTGACAGTGACAGGGTGAGCACCTCCAGACTGAGACATGACCTAGTAAAAGGAGGATGCATATGTCCATTAAAAACTGATTTAGAGCTTAATGAGCATCACACCTCTGCCTCTCTTTGCTGTAAGGAAGGTCAGGGTATAGTGACTAGACCCTATATGGGAGCAAAGGTGTGTCTTGGTTTGAAAGCAATCTATTGTGGCCTTTGACAGCATGTGAGGCAAGAGCAAGTGGGCTCAGAAAACACAAGCAGTGGTTGAGAAGACTGAGGACTTCTGTCCTGTCCTGACCAGGAAGGGAAGGAGTAATACAGGAGCACCCACTCTAGCAAAGATGTGGGGAAGCTCCAGAGAAATGGACCTGACTTTTTGGGGGGGCAGGATGCTTGTCTGTGAGCAAAGCTACTTCACCACGTGAAGGATCAGGCAGCTGCATTTTGGGTTCTTGGCAGGCTTTGTAGATCGTCTCGTGCTCAGCGAGCAGACGGGAAAGCCCATCCGCACACGTCTCCACTCCCGGAGAGGCTGGAGAGCATCACCACTTCTCCTCCCCGGGGAAGGCAGCTCTGTGGCACGACCTCCCACCTGGGGAAACGAGATCAGCAAATGACTCCTAAGTAGTGTGTCCATCACTGTCAAATTGACCATGGATGTCAAGCATGAATCGGCTGTCCCCGCAGCACGGCCAGAGCCAGCCCCTTAGCTGGCTGAGTCAAGCTGTGCTGACTCCCCGTGATAGCATTTTAATGTGAGGGATGACAGAGGCCTCCAAGTTAATGTCTGCAGAGAGGTGACAGTTTTGAATGTCAGCCAAAGTGGAAGGCCTGCCTGGAATTTTGCGGAGAGTGAAGAGGATGGGCATGAAATTAGCGCAGGCAACTGCGTCTGCCAGCAGCCTCGCAGTGCTGATGCTTGGTGCTCCTGAGAGCTGGCCACCTGAGCTGACCTTCCCGCTTGGACCTCGGAGGGCGACCTGCGTGTCTCCCAATGTGGCTCTTCCCAGGAGTGTCTCCAAGGACTGGAGGAGGGACTTGAGCCTGGAGCTCTCCGTGTCCCTCTTGGAAGGACAGCTGGGATGTGGAAATGGCAATAGAAACACCGCACTGGCAATAGGAAGTGGAGATAAGATTGGGGCCGAGCTGGTGTCTGCCTGCTGTTATTAAGAATAATCAGCATGTGTATTTAGATGAGACCTGGCTCTCAGGATCTTGGCTGGCTGCCTGAACGGCCCATGGAGTACCACAAGGAAGGCACTCCTGGTGATTAAAATCTGATGGCAAAGAGCATCTGAGTAATTCCTAAACAGCTTATTCACAAGAAGGAGCAAAAGACTCCTGATGCTCATTGTACAGATAAGGAAATAGCAAGTACAAATCAGCCCAAATGAGCGGGTGTTCCTGTCCCCCTCCCTGACCTTGGGCCAGGCAGCTGGCTTTGCTGTGCCTCAGTTTCCCTCCCCTCCACGGGAGAAAAGGCTGGGTTTCTTTATGGAGAAATGTTGGGAAAAATAAATGGCTTCAGGGTCACAAAGGGCCTGAAGACTTGCAGGTGGGAGGCATTTCTGAAAGGAGACGAAAGCAATGACAAGATACTGAGCACAGCCAAGAGCTAGGCTGGATTTATTAAAGAAAAAATGAGGGAGACGTCTGTGGCCAGCTTGATAAATCGTCTCCCCCTCAAAGCTGTATTTCTGTGTTATTGTTCACCTGCGATGGGATCTTGACAAACTCTCCCTGGGCTCAGGGGCTAATTGCTGAGTTCACAAAGTTGCAGAAGATCTTCCACACTGTCATCTGAGCTGGGACTGCGCTGAACTGGTTGTAGACTGGCCATTGAGAAACCAGTAATGGGTCTCTTTAGCACTGCAATACAGAGTATGATATTCCTTTTTAATCTAGTAGAGCCCAAACCCCGTCAATAGATAATTCTATTCATGGGTAACCTTCAAAACAGGGAGAAGGGCATATTTCTGTTTGGGTTCTTTAAGAGATATTGTCTTTAGTGTGCAAAAGGATTTTCAGAAACCTGGTGTTGAGTGGCCAGAAAGATTAGGGAGCAAGATGCTCTGCCTCTCCTACCTGCAAAGTGCGTTTATGTCCCTGCTGCAAAAGCACAGAGAGGGGAAAAAGGGATGGTTGGCTTAACTTAAGTCTCTGTTCCAGCAAGGCCATGACTTGGGGACTCTTGTGGCCTTTTGTGGCCCTGTATGCACACACTTTGACTTGAATATTTGGGAAGTCACATATTCCCTTGCTCCTAAAGCCAAATTTGACTGGGAGCTGTTTAAATAAAAATCTGTCTTGCTATTTGCATGCACAGCATAAAGCAGCATAAGGAGTGACAACAGCTATTGTCTGAATTCAGTTGGCTTGTGAGGAAGAGGATTGTGAATGTAGTTATGGGCAAACCCCCTCAGAAAATGTCTCCTGGGTTCTGGGAGGTCCTGGAGATTCCAGGAGCCAGTAACCCAATCCCTGTGTTGCTGGGACGGCACTACAAACTGGGCTGAGATGGTGTTAGCAGAAGTAGAGAACTGTGGCTGCTCTTTTTGCCAGAGATTCACCTGTGAACACGTGGAAGTGAAGGTGATGAAGGCTTTGTCCACCTCTTGCTTGAACATATTGCCACTTTGCCATTGCACTGAGAGCTGCAGGGTGGCAGTAGGCCAGTTATGCAAAAAAGCCACTAGAACTCCTCACAGATATGTCAAATTTTGATTATATGCAAAAAACCCCTCCAACACAAACAATAAAAACCAAAAAAACCCCAAGGAATGAAACCCCCACCACAGCCACAACCCAAAAGATGCTTCCAAAAGAAAATAAAAAAACTAACTGTGGACCACCTCATTCTCAGCACACCAGAAGTTCAGGTTGGTGTTGGCTGTTTTTTTGACCATGGAGAGTCAGGCTGATTTTAGCTGGAAACTGAAATAAAGTGGTATTTGTGCTGAGAAAAGCCTGCTTAAAATAACGGAAAAAAAATGTCTAAAGTGAATTTCAAATTTCTTAATTTAAGTTTAATGCTGTCTTTAGATGACTGGGCCATTGACTGGAGAAATCCTGTACTTTGCTTAGGTATTTTTCTTGGCAGCACTTTGACCTCTAGGTCTCTCCTGGTCTTGACCTTAGTTCTTTTCCAGTGAGACAGCCTTGAAGAATGCTGCAATTTGCAGGCTCTTAATCCCAATACATCAAAGGCCAGTCTTGAATACGCTGAAGTACTGACCCCTGTTGTCCCAGCCAGTGCTTGTCTGCAGCGCTCCATAGCTTCAGGTCTCTTTCTTCAACAGTGTTGAAGAACACCAGTAAGCTTGTCTCTCCTCCTGGGAGGATGTGGTGTTGGACCCTCTCCTCTGGACCCACTAGCCAGGTGGCTCTTGCTGGTCTGGTCTTGCTTGGTGGTGGCACGGGAGGGATCTCACAGGGAGGTTCTGGCTCCAGTGCAGCCCATTGAGGTCCACCAGAAGGGTGCCTCTCCTCAGCTTGTGGCTTTTGATGGAGGAGAACTTTCCCACTGTCCCAGTAGCCATGCGGAATACCTGTTTTCCTTGCCACCAGTTCATTTTGCACCCAATCTGGAGTCTGTTAGCTGCCAAAGTATGGGTGGAGGGACTGTGGGAGAAGGCCTACACAGATTAAACTCCCACTTGCTGCCATCCCTGCCTCCTCTGCCAAAACCTGGGACCCGAGAGCATTCCTTCTCCTCAAAGTCGGGCTATGAGTTAATGTAGAGGAGAGATGTGTGCGGTCGTTTATCCTCTTCATCGACAGATGGGATCCGACAGCTTCTTCCCTTATGCAGTCACAGACTCCACAGCTTGCATCTTTTCGCCTTTTCTGCCAGGAATAACTTTAGGGGGGGCTTTAAAAAATGTTTCATTAATGTTTCTGGAAATGTTGTTTTGTGTGTGAATTGCAGGAACTATTTACAGTAACTTCTTAAATGAACCTTGTGAAACGGGAATAATTTCACTGCGTGCAAATTTCACAGCCTTTTACTGTTCTGGGTTTTTTTTTTTTCTTTTTTTGACAGCTTCTACATTTTAAAATTATGGCCCCAGGCCTAAGAAACCCAGTGTCTTTTTGGGCCAGGTGAATTATGAATCAGCCTTGAACTCCCTTCATAGCGCTGAGTATTAATGTGTCCGTATTGCAGAGGGTTAGTGACTTAACCAGTGGGTTGAGCAGAGAGCAAAGAGGGGACTTGAGGTCTCCAAGTGTTTAAGGCAGGGCACTATATTCTTTTCCTGCTAGACAGATGGGAGACAGTGAGGCCCATGGACCTTGGAGAAATTAATGGGGCCCTCTGAAAAAACATTCTGCTTGGAAATGAAATGTTAGCTGCACAGCCGTGCGCTCTGTGTGGCTGCCTTTATTTTTATTGGCCCCTCATCTGTTAAAGTTGTCACCTCCTGCCGTCATCCCACCTTTCTGTGTCGGGAGAAGGTTTGGTGGTAGAGCCCTTCCATGAAGTGTAGGGATACTTGACAGTTGTGCTGTCTGCATCTCATTTTAATGGGGGTCGTTAGCCAATTATCAGCTTAACTGAAGATAATTGCTGAAAATTTGATTAAAACTGATTGTATGAGGTGTGCTTTTTCTTGGCTGGGAAGCTTCAGTTTACCATAAGGTGGAAGACAGCTTGCTTATGAGCAAAGAGCATAGGCTTCGGGGGCAAGCAGTTGGCTTGGATGTGTAACTGAAATGGTGGGTAGCTGTCAACGGTGGCCAACGACCCTCGGTTTGCAGGACCTCTTGCTATGGCTGGCATTTTCCATGGAGTTAGGGTGGGACTGACAGAGCTGCAAGCTCTCATCTGGTTCCGGCTAGTGCCCAACTCGATGTCCCCAGATGAGATCTGGGGGTGCCATGTCTGACCCCCTGGCAGCCAGAGGGGCTGCGGCTGATCTGATCTGGTCTGGGTCACGTCTGCAGGGTTTATTGACTTGGGCAAGAGGGACAGAGTCTCCTTTGTCCTGTGACTTGCTGGACTTGGGCTTCTGATAGCCCCATATATGGTGAAGAGTCAGAACAGATCCTGGTGCAAGGCTGCATTTGACTGAATGGGGCCATGTATTTTGTTTAAAAATTTTGTTAATAGACTTAGTGCTTCTGAAAGATGATGCTTTGAAAGGAGTTCTGTGCAGGCACCTCTCTTCAGATGTTCAAATACAAGCATGGCAAAGAAAAGTGTGTATTTCCCCAGCAGAAGAAGGGCTGCTCCATGGACATAACTGCATGTGACCACCAGTTTTGTTGGCCTCTGTTCTAGCAGAAAGCAAAATACTGCACTGATACCTCTCTGTTTATTCTGCTAAGTGCTTTTGTCCCCTAAAGAGAGGCATGACAATACAGCAAATGTCTGTTACTATTTTCTATTAAGCCCTTCTTAAATATTTTGGGCTGGTCAGTTTTGTTGATCTTTCCTAACTTATGTGAGTTACCTGCAGATCCTGGGTTTCTGGAGAAAGATGTGTCGGATAATGTTGCATTCCTTCTTGTCCCCAACATTCTGAGACTCCTTCCTACCTCCCAAACCAACCCTGTTGGCTTTGGGTTTTGACTTGCATTATTTATTGCTCTCTTCTTTCCAGCAGCCCCCTGGTAAAGCCAAACCTCGTCTTGTCGAGCTTGGCTCCTTGGCAAGTCTGAATCTTGCAAATTTGTCCAGGTTCAGAAGCAAAACAAACATTTGAGGATTTACAATTGAATTGAAAGCCAAAAGGAAACAAAGCATTTCATTCGGGATAATTAATAGATTTTTTTTTTGATAGAAAATAGCACTGATTTTTTTGTTGATATTTAGTAATAAGTGATGTTACTGAAATGCTTCTTTTGGAATATAATTTTAACTGAATTTGAAGCAAAAGGCATTTCAAGATGAGGAAAACTGCACTGCTAGGCTCAGAAATATTGCAGTTAGACATTTTGATTTTGCAGAATTAAAATATTTCAGTGTGAAGAGCCTTCAACGTGAAGGTGTCAGGAGTGATTTGAGAAGTATTTTGATGTTACTGAATCTGCATATCTCCCTGCTCATATACATAGCATGTGTGTATGGTAGTGGAACGTTTCCTACCTGCTTCCACAGTAAATGAGTAGGCAGCGCAGTCCTTTGGTGTAGAATTTAAATAGACAAACTGGTGAGTTATTTCATCTCTGGATACTTTTGCCTGCCAGCAAAAGGGTAACTTTTCACTTGCCCAGCTCAGCCTTTGGCCAAGCCAAGAACTGAAGCTGGGTCTTCCGAGTCCTTGTCCTGTGTGCCGCGACAAGATCCCTGTCTTTTCTCTTTGTTTGTGGTTTGTGATTAATCGCTCAAGTCTCCTGATATTATTTCTGTTCTGCTCCCTGACTGTATGATTTGAAACTTTATAAACAGGCCATAGCAAATGCATGTGACATACAAAAATATGGGTATTCATCAAAGTAGCACAGCTGCTTCTGAAACAATGGTGCTAAGGAAGCCCATTCATACTAAATACAGCAGCACGAAGAATTGTGTCGCTAAATTTGCTGGCAGGTCCAAAAAATGGTTTGGCTTGACCTGAAACAGTCTCTTTTGGGGAAGAAGTTTTTTGGCAAGTTGAAACATTTTAGTTTCACTCTAGAAGAAGCATTTTGTTTTGAAGCTAAGGATTGGCTTTATGTAGAAATTAACAATTAGAAGATGGAAACATTTCTTTTTAAGTTGGAGGTTTTTTTTATTTTTATGGAAAAAAAAAAGTCTTTCTCTTACCACCAACTGTTTGATAAAAAGGAATAAGTGCGTGACCTGTTTTATAGGGCTGGAATGGTATTTTTGGCAACGTCTTCTTCCAAGTCTGAACACTTCAGCTGCTGAAGGATTGCCACTGCTCCGCTTTGTTTCTAGCCTGACGTGCTGAGCAGGTAACCCTGGTGAAGCCTGGTAGGTCCCTGCCTGGTGCTACTTGCTGAGGGGAGAGAACGGGGGAAATTCTTCTCCTAAATGTCGCTGAGCCCAAAAAGAACAAGGTGTAATTACACTCTGTGTAGTGATATTTCCATGCACTCCTGTGATGGCACTCCAACCACACAATAATATTTTCCTTTCTGAAAATAGCATGCCTATTTAGTAAAATCCTTATGTTTAGAAAGTCTGGAAATGCATAATTAAAGTATCCAGCCAATTCCCCCCTTTGCCTTGTAATTATTGTTTGTTCGTTATCACCCCGAACGACTTCCACCACCCACTCAAGCTTAACTTTGCCCCACAAATCTGTCAAAATAGAGACACATATCAACATTGCAAATTGCTATTACGACAGAGGGAACAAACTTTTTTTCTCTCAGATGGATCAATTTTCAACATAATTTCACAATCGTGCAGTAGGTAGAATGATTTCCTGCTGCACAATCTCTGCCTGCCTTTCTCTTCAAAATCTTACCTGCTCAGACCTCCAAGTTCATCATTGTGTCTCAGGTACCTAAAACAGCCCCAAAGAACTGTTGTGATTTGTAACATCCACCATCATGGAATCACAGAATGGTTTAGGTTGGAACGGACCTTGAAGATCATCTGTTTCAAACCCCCCTGCCATGGGCAGGGACATCTCCCACTACACCAGGTTGCTCAAAGCCCCATCCAGACTGGCCTTGAACACCTTCAGAGATGGAGCTTCCACAGTTTCTCTGGGCAACCTGTTCCAGTGCATTACCACCCTCAGACTGAAAAATTTCTTCCTAATATCTAATCTAAATCTACCCTCTTCCAGTTTGAAGCCATTCCATCATATCAGTAAAGACCGTTCCCAAAGCTGCTTGGGAGCTGGGGCAGTAAAAGGTTAACAGCCTCACTCCAGGCACCTGAATTTAGGTGGAAAGGCAAAATGTTTCCAGCCCACAGCAACTTTGCTGACTTCACCAGGAGCTGCTTTGTTTATACGATATGGGGGCTCACTGTAGTCCAAGTGAGTTGATGGGAAAACTGCATTTCACGTTGTTTCAGTCACTGCTTTTGTTAAGCAGCCATTTGGATGACATATGGAAATTAATATTATATTTAGGTATGTTCCTGTATGTCCATGAAGACAGTTACAAAACTATTTTTAACTCTAATACTTGTACTAATCCTCCTAAAACTCACCAAGGGGCACTAACTCTTCTCCAGCAGCAGAGGAAAACTCAGTCTGGTCTTTAGGGGGATATTTCTGGATAGGAAGATATTTGTCAGAATAACCCCTTCAGTTTTCTTTGGTTCTGCTCTTATCTCAAGTTGCTCTGCCCTTCTTGCCAGCATCCTGCTGATTCCTTTGGCTTGCGGTACCCACAACCTCGCCGTAGCAAGTCCCAGGACTTGGCAAATGCCTTGAGCTGCTCATGGCTCTGGCAAGCACCAGCAGATGTGTGGCAGATCTGTTCCAACACACATCTGTATGGGGCTGTCCTTGTAGCGGCTGTGTCAAAATCTGGGATGCTGCTGCTTGTGCATGCCCTGCATGTTCCTCCAGGTGTTTGTTACCAGTTCCTGGGCTGCACGTACCTACCCACCGCACAAAGGCTGCATCCGCTAACCAGCAGCACCTCTTCTCTCTTTTAAGAAAGACTTTCTTCCAAGCCTTTATGGCACAGAGAAGTCATAAAGACTGGGTTAACAGCTGACATTGTGGATGGGCTATCCAAGTTGCCAATGGAGATGCAAAAGCACCACTGAAAGCTCCGAGATTGATTTCTTCGGGAGCTTTGGCAGAGAAGCCAGAGGTGGTGTGCCAAGATCTCCTGGGGTGGCTCCTGTCTGGGGTATTACTGCAGATTCCTGTTCATGAAACCCTTGTTCTAACCCGCTGGAATATTTTTCATGCTACAGGATGTCTGCAGAAGTATCTGTACCATGCTTCAGGCACGGTGTCCCCTGAGGGCTGGCATGTCACAATAATGTAATTTCTCAGCTTGATCCAGCTGGTGAGTGGGTAGGGAAGGGAAGGAACTCTCTGCTCCCCATGCAGCTCCATTCAGCAAGAGTCTTTCTGCTGGGATGCCAACCCTACTCAGGCTCAGAAAATCCAGGGGAAGGGCCTCTATTTTGGGCATTTTGTCTGTTGTTTTCTTTTTTTTTTTTTTGTTTTGTTTTTTTGCTTCTGCCACCCCAAATCATCTCTAGGCCTCCCTTGGGAAGCTGCTCTACCTGTGACGGGATGCAGTATGTTGGTTGTACGCTCAAAGCAGCCTCTGCCCTCCAACTGTGCTGCAGCCCAGTCCTGGGGGTGCACGGACCTACATCCATTGTCCGCGGACTCCCGGAGGGGAGCACGCCCCGTGGATCAGATGAATTTCTCCAGGACAAAGAAGCAAGATTGCCTCATCTCCTGAGTGAGGACACTTCCTTGATGGCATGCACTCAGAGACGTACATGCCTCATTCTGTGGATGTGCTGTGGGCAGCTCTGCTGGCCAGTGTGCGATGATTATTACCTTGCACTTCTGCACTGCAGTGTAGTGATGACTGCAATTTATCAGGCTATTCCCTGGTGGACTGGATTTGACCTGAACGCTAGAGTGTCTCGGTGCTTCCAACCAGCTCCACTCACGTGGTGCCCATGCTGGCTTTCCTGGAAGGCAGGCTGATCTGGCGGGAACTGCCTGACACATCGCCATCAATGCATAATAGCCTTTATTTAAAAAAAAGAAAAAAGAGAAAAAGAAAAAACAACCTTCTGCCCACGATCCCACGGTAACCCTAGCAATATGGGCATTAATGTCCAGAGAGCTTTCTCTGGGTTTAGATTATTTGTGGTTATCTGGATTTCAGATTGACACTATAAATACTCAAACTCTGAACCTGGCTGGATGCAGCCGCTGTTGACTTTTGTATGACCTAGCTGGAAACTTTAAATCAGCTGTCAACTTGACTTTCAAGGGAGTGAAATGCTCCAAATCCACTAGATAGCATCTCCTTGGTGTTTTATTACCTCCTGAGAACCTCACTTTGGTAGGGACCCAACTCCAGCCTCCTTTCAGAAAGCAGAGCTTTGTTAGCCTTGCAAAGTCATTAAACCTGCCATGTGGGAATGGGGGCGTCCTACCTTGTGGCAACACACAGGGCTTATTATATAAAATGCACATGATTAATATACAAGCGAAACGAGTCCAGATGCAAGCCTAGCATCGGGTTATTAATAGGCTAACATAGATCTCTATCAATGGTGCTCTCTGTTCGCTAGATCACACTGGATGCTGCATTTTGGGTGGTTTCTTTTTTAAAAGTATTCCTTTGTCTTTTGAGATAAATATGTAGGGCTTTTCTGCAGGTACTGAATACGTTTTGCTCCCAATGCACAGTGTGCTCTCGTTCTGGTCAGCAACCCAGGTCTGGTTTGTAAAGTGCTGAGCAAGTCAGAAGTTAAACACCATGAGCAGCCGTGAAGATGGTCAGGGCCAGCGGTGCCACGCCAGCAACCGCAGATTGTTGTGCCAGCGCAAGGCACTCTCTTGCCCAGTGACTGAGAGCAGAGCAGCCCTGCAACACCAGATTCATCACAGCAAGGGGTGTGTTGAGGGCCACTGTCAGCTTAATGGATGTCACAGCAGCCACAGTGTCAATAAAGGTTACAGCCTTTGCTGAAGAAAGAGACCCAAACAACATTTAACTAATTGCGTGGTGGTGGTGGTGGGAGCAGCAATGACGTATCTGGCTGCTTGATGTGTGCATCCTCCTCTGAAGAGCTGGACAGTGCACCCAGAGATGATGCTCTGAAAAGTCAGAGAGGTAAAAAAGTTGGGGCCAGATGTTTTGCTGGAGTAGACCTGTTGAGAAAGGGACCTGCAGTGTGGCTGGAGTAAAGACTTCCAACCCTTTGTAGCTCCATGGGAGGTACTGGAGAGCTTTTTGCCTCAGTCACCTTGGCCCACCTTTCCGAAGATGTTGCTGAATTCAATTGCCTGGCTTTGAGGCTGGTCTGGTTTTGCAGCAGTGTGGGACACTCAAATACGGACAGTCACGTGGTGTGGAGGGGTCTCAGATCCATGCAAAGTTGCTGAAGTGGACCAAGGTATGAGCTGTTTTTGAAAAGGCAGGGGCTGGCAAGTCTGGGCTGACACCTTTTAGACTAATTGGTTTGATGGTCTAGTCCTCTAATGTAATGTTTTATTAGGTCCAACAGATTTCTGTTCCAAATTCCCTGGGGAGCTCTCCAAAATAACTGTTTAATGAATAGCTTTTCCCTGCAGCTAAGTGAGAGGCGCTGGCAATAGAGAGATTTTGGCAAAGCAGCCTGACAAGGACTTGGAAAGGCTCTTAGTCCAACCTTATGGGTTATCTCGCACCTCCTCCACTCATCTGTCTAGTACTGAAAGCAAACCACAGGTAAGTGGTTGGGTCTTCCAGTGTCCAGGGAAGCCTGCTCTAGGTCTTCATTTCAACTCTGCCTCTGTTGTGAAGGTGTTTCTTCCTGCCGTTCCTGGTCTGGATGCATTGAGATGACTGTGTGCAGAAGCCCTCAGAGATGTGTGGTCTCCTGGAGAACACGCACAGGGATTTGGAGGTCCTGGCATGGCCATAACTGTCCTCTCATGCCTCCAGCCCACGTGGTGTCTTATCCCCCAGCCTGCAGGCAGGCAGTGGGGTCTTGTAGTGATATCCTCCTCCAAGCTGACTCTTAGTTATGAAGATATCTGGTTTCTCTAATACAGATTCTCATGCCTTGTGCTTTTAATATCATGTATGAGTTGCTATCTGCCGACTAAGATTAATTGAATATGTAAAACAATAGGTGCTAAGAATTAATACAAGGCTTTGTAATACAAGATGACTTTTATTCTAGTTTGAATACTTCACACAGCGGCTATAAGTACATTAGTTTTATTGATCTATATTCATAGAATTATTTAAATGTACCCTCTGGTGCTGAGTGTCAGGGATTTTCCAATGCTTGCCACTATGCATTTTTCATTAGAGGCTAGCAAAGACAGATCCAAACTTTGACTGCCCAGGCAAGATTAATTTCAGCTTGACAGCCAAAGCCAAACACAAGCAGAGTGTGTTTGAGAGCTGACCGCTAACCATAGTCTCACACCACGTACCCCAGAGCGGTTTCCCGGGCTCCCTCCTTTGGGCTCTCCTGCATCGTCAGCGTTCCAGCGCTGCCAGGGTATGCTGGCTACCAAACAGGCTGGCTCTACCAAGGCTTTTCTTTTGCATTTTGTTCTAAAGAATGAAAATGGATCTGTTCCTATATATAGCTGAAACTCTTATATTAAAACCCTGTCTGCACTGTGCATACTAAACCTGGCCTGATCTTTCAAGGTCAGATGTTTGGCAGGTGCCAACTGTCTGTAGCTGGTACGTTTCTTCCATCCAAATGTGACTGGATTGTCTTTTATTTCATCAGATTTTTTCCACTTTTGTCTAAAAATGCTCAATTCATTTTCTTGCCCTTCTCTAGTGGGGGATTAAAAAAAAAAGGAAAAAATGCCAGCAACTTCATTTTTAGCGAAAAGCATAGAGTCATAGAATCGTCCAGGTTGGAAGGAACCTTTAAGATCATCGAGTCCAGCCATTAACTTAACACTGCCAAAACCACCACTAAACCCTAAGCACCACATCCACCCATCTTTTAAATACCTCCAGAGATGGTGATTCCACCCCTTCCCTAGGCAGCCTGTTCCAGGCTGTTACTTGAGAGAAAAGACCAACCCCCACCTCTCCACAATCTCCTTTCAGGTAATTCTAGAGAGCAATAAGGTCTCCCCTTGGCCTCCTTTTCTCCAGGCTAAACAACCCCAGTTCCCTCAGCTGCTTCTCATAAGACTTGTTCTCTATACCCTTCACCAGCTTCACTGCTCTTCTTTGGACACGCTCCAGCACCTCAAAGTCTTACTTCTAGTGAAGGGCCCCAAAACTGAACATGGTATTCAAGGTGGGGCCTCACCAGTGCTGAATACAGGAGGGACATTCTCAGGTTTTTCCTTTAATGGTGTTTGATTATAGTCATTGGCCAAAGGAAACTGAACTTGTTCAGTTTACAGGGAATTTAGGATGAAAGGAATTAAACTTTCCAGAGACAAATGAAATGTGATGATTTTTAGTGTTTAGAAGTGAGGCAGGTGGCTAGGTAAGAAAGGCAGCTTTCCCACAGGTTTGTCTTGAGGTTGGGTGAGGGATGGGCGCTCTCGTAAACCTGCTTTCCTGCACTGGCTTGCTTGTTAAAGTCATGGGGAGTCTCTGGTATCTACTAAGAGGCTGAGCTCATACTGCAGGCTTTGCTCAAGGGAAGACACTAAGAAGGTGTCTGTCCTTTAGCTGACAGCCCAGTGAAACTAAAGCTATCTGAGTTTTCTGTCTCTCTGCTAAATTGGTTTAAAATTAGCTGACAGGTTCCAAAGTGGTTGGAACACACAAGCCCACAGTGTAATTGCATAAGCCACTTTCCTTGGAACCAAGCTGAAAAGCATCAGTATGTTTTACAGCACTTATTATAACAATCATTTTGTGTCCAGTTCAATGTTCGTCGTACAGTCTGAACATGAACTTCAGGAATGCTGGAGGGGTACATAGCTGATGGGCCTTTTGGGGAGGACATATGTGGATGTGTGTGTGCTGCAGCAGAAAAGCCTTTGGGATTTGGGAGCCCGGCCCTGCAGAGATGCTCTTGTCAATCCTGATGATGCGGGTGTGCCTGTTGATAACTAAAGCCTCTTCTGAATCCGGCTTTGGTCCCTCTGTTGCATCCTTGAGGGTGGAGGAAGAAGCTATCAGGGGATGCTATTGCCTCTCTGCTGTGTTGTTGCAGGGGCCACCAGTTCTCGATGGGAGGGTTATCTTTCCAGCTCGTGTCCTTTCAGCATCAGGGAGTGGGGTCTCCTGTGGGCCTTACAGCGGGGAAGCGCTGCCTGGTTCCTTTGCCCCAGCTGAAGGTGGCTGCGATGCTGTCCCTGGAGAATACTGTACCTCTGGGCTCCAGCGGGAGCATGGTTGCCTGCGGTGCAGGCAGCCCTTGGGTATGGCTGCTCCTCCGCAAGCAAGTCCCGTGCTCCAGAACAGGCTCAGAGCCACACTGGGCTCTATACGGTGTAGGGAGATTGCCTCCAGTGGCTCCCCCCACCGCTCTATGGGAACGCAGAGGGGAATCTGTCCTTTTATTTTTAAATTTATTTATTTTTTAATAAATGGAGGAGGGAGGCTGGAAAGTGGCCCTGGCATCACCTTCTCTGCATCACTCAGCATCCTCCTCGCAGCAGGGCTTGAGCTGGGTTGAGCATCACTCTCATCTCCTGCTTTGCCTCTCCTGGTCCATGGCCCTACTTGTGCCTTGTGTAGGGACAGCTGACCCCAGACCCTGCGTCCCAGCACTCAGACCCTGCCTTGGGCTCGGAGAAGGCAGTTTTGGTAGCGGGTTCGTGAACTTTGCTATGTTTTATAGCCACTAGAGGGGGGTCAGAGACTGCTGGCTTGGGCTGCCTGCAGCCAGGCTGCCCGGGCTGGGGGCAGCGCAGGGCAGCCCAGGTGGGGGGCTTCGGGCCCTGTGGTGTGCAGCCTGGCCTTTCCTTGACCCTGAGCATGTTTTCAGCATCTTTCCCAGCGTCAGCGAGAATTGCTGGGATGTGCTGTCTGCATCTGCTCTTCTTTCCACCTATGGGAATGAGGACACATGGACAGTGAGCACTGGATTAGGTGATATTTGAGCTCAGGAGTCCTTCTAGCCCACGGTGGATTTATCAGCTTAGTTCCAGTAACACTGTGTAACTTGGGAGCCAACCCGTGCCACCCAAAGGCAGCCATCTTGCTCGCACACAAGCCTGAAAGCACCTGAGGCAGCTCTGTGCAAGACCCTGTCAGGTCCTGTGGCTCTTGAGTGGAAACCCCCTTGCTTCATGCCGTGCTCTTGCACATCCTAGCAGGGAGCACACCCTTGCATTCATGCGAGGTGGCTGCAAAGTGACTGTGGAGGAAAGATTATGCGTGTCCAGCCCAGGGCGAGTGGCATCGGCCATTGGTGAAGGGGAGTTGTTGGGATTTGCCAGGGAACATCAGGCCATTGGGATCACTGGCGCTGGAGCAATTTCAGCTGGCCAGGTGCAAGTCTCTTTCTTGTCTCCAAAACCAGGCGCTGAATTTTGTTTGCTAGCAAAGTGCAAAGCATGATTTTGTGCCAAGATGAGGAGAGATTTTCAGAACACTTTTATAGCTCGGTGTTTTCACTCCTGGATCCCTATGTATGATTTTTGTATAGGGGCAGAAAGTGCTTGGTTTTCCATTTCTAGGTGCTGCCCTCCAAACTCTGAGTGATGAGAGCCGTAACACTTGCTGACTTCTCACGGACACCTTGGCAAGACTCAGTAAACTTCTGAAAAGGGAGAAAAAGACAAAGAGACTCTATGATTGCCCTTAGCAGAGCCTGGCGCAGCATCGAGGGGGATTTTTCTTCCTGGGGCAACATTGCATGCCATTGCATGGTGGATGTTCCTGGTGATGCTGGAGCAGAATTCAAAAGCAGGTATCTGATGGCATCAAACCAATCCTTTAAGGTCCTGCACTTGTTGCTGAGAACACCCAACCCCTAACACATCATGGGAATAGTCTGTTCTCTGTATCACTGGGAAGTGATGGGGACTGGTTGTGTTAATGGATGGGAAGGATTTGGCCTCCCTTGACACAGCTCTGGGATCGTTTTAAGTGCAAGACTGTGGATTATAAGTTATACAGCATTTGTAATCAGGAAAACATCTGCTGGGTGCTCTTTCCAGTGGACAGGGCCAGGCGAAGGCTCCAGGACACGATGCGTAGGGGTTGCACCAATCGCCACCTGTCTTCTCCTATAATCGAGTTGATTTTTTACGATCTTGACATCAGCTTTCAAGGCGCATGATCTATGTGTTTATTTAGCTGTCTTTCCTGGCGTCCCTTAGTTTTGAACTCCTGTAAATCCTCCCACAGTTGGATTTCTGCACTTTTCAGAGATTACATTTCCTGACAGTACATTTCTTCTTCCCCCTCACATCGGTGACAGCTCAGGCGAGGCTCCAGGGACCAAAGCATTCAAACCCAGCTCTGGAAAGCTGAGCTCTGTCACAGAGTGGGTCTAACTTTCCGGGGAACAAGCAACTTGTACTAGTGTAAGCAGGAGGGGGTCCAAACATGCTCCTTTGTGGCTGGAGCTCCCCTCCAGGTCTGAAATCTGCTCCAGGGACTGTGTCATCCTCCAGGACATCGTGGCTGGACCAGGAGGTGGTCTCCATCAGGGGACCTGCTCAGCCCCTGTCTCCACACCAGGAAGCTGAGTGGAGTCGATGTGGCCAGAACAGCAACTTTTTGTTAAAAAGCCCAAAGTCTGGATGCTGGGGAGTGAGATCTTTGCAGCTATATTTGTTCGGGTCCCGGTGGTCCTTGCTCACCGATGCGCTCGTCTCGATGGGAGTTAAGCCATGGAAGGGCTTGCTGGCGATCCCAGTGCAAATGATTGCCAGAAGGACACAGTTATAAACGCCCTTGTTTTTCACAAAACCATGTTTTCTTTTGTCCTCTTCTTTTGGGGAGGTGTAGCTGGTGCTGAACTCCACCAGCTTCCAGAAGTGTACAGATGGACAAATGCTTGCATAGTACTAGGAAAGAATATGCAGCAGCCTTTGCTTTTTGTGCTTTTTCCTACCAGAAAAGCAGGGATTGTTGAGAAGAGCTACAGCTGAGAAACTCATCAACTCTATGGGATGCTTCCTACAACCTGTAGCCTCTGACTCCAGCAGCTGGGGGTACATCTCCATGGAATAACTGTGCGAATGCGAAGACTTAACGTAGGTTGATCTGGCTTTCCAGGTGGGGTTTGCAACCACTATCCCCTTCCCAACTGGTCCTAGCACCCTTCACCTACTCCTTGTTCACTTTTGCTCCCTCTGGCCTTTTTCTCATCCCCTTCACAGGGCTTTTCTGCCTGGCCCTCACCCCTCCTGCTGCCGGCCCTGGTCCCTCCTTTTCCTGCCCCGATATAGAGGAGAAGAGGAGACTGCCAGGATCCTAAGCCATCCTGGCTCTGCCCCATGTAGCGCTTATGCCCCTTGATCCTTGCCTCTCTCCTCAAACTTCCCAGCCACTACTGATCCCTGAATTAATTTATTTACAGTGTTAGTGCCCCTAGAAGGAGTTTCTTGCTTGACCACGTGCTGAGGCCTTCCCCATCTCTTGGAGAGGATCCCTGACTCCAGCAGGTACTGTGCCTGATATTTTTCCAAAATCAACCTGAACTTGTCCCTGGTACAAGGTTATATTTGAGGCCCTTGGCACTTGTGCTTAGCTCAATTGGCATTCCCACCTGCTGCTAAACCTGATTCTGAGCAACTCTGCTGCCTGTGACAGCACTCAGAGATGTCCTGATAAGACAGATTAAAAACTTAAGTGTGTGTCAGGACATAATTTCCCAGCTCTCTTGCCAGGGCCCAGTGGTACCCACTGTTTCACTCAGCCCGCAGTTGGGGTGGTGCTGCCTCCCTCTCAGTGGTGCAGTTTTAAGAGTCCAGGAGGGACAAAGCTCCTGGTTAGGGTCCAGTTATCCATGGGGTTGGGCTAAAACCTTCTAGTTTTCACCCATTAAGGATCTGGCTGGGAAGCTGAACATGTAGATAGGTGACAACCCACCTGTATCCATATGACAACCAGATAGGTTAGCTGTCCACCACTGCAGTGCTTAGGTGGAGGATGCTTTTGCTGTACCCTCATGCTGCGACCTGGGGCCATGGCTGAGAAACCCAAGACGCCACAAGGGAGGCAGAGAGCATGGCCTAGCCAATGCCTCAGTGCTGGCTTCTCCCTAGCCTTCCCCACGTGGTCCTCCCTGCCAGGTCCTCTCAGCAAACCTTGTCCAGTTCAGTAGAGGGGCCGAGAAGAATTAATGACTTACAATGGGATGATTTACCCTTCTGTGTAACGAGATGTAAAAGGATCTCTTTCACACTAGGCTGGAGGCTTGCCTTTATGGGCATCTCAAAGCCTTGGCCTTGAATGGAAACCCGTCTCCCGCTAGCAGAAGATTGGATACACCTCATCATCACTTGTGCATATTTTTGCCTGCCAGGCAATCACAAGAAAACAGATGAAGAAAGATTGATCTGTAGGTCTTAATTTTATGGGCTTGTGTGGAATCCACCTCCCATCAATTTACCAACAGCGGTTAGAAGAGCCAATGTCCTTATCACTCCCCTCATCGTGGCTGGGAATAATCTGCCAAATGAGCTATCCATTTATAATGGCGTTATCATGTAGAAGAGTGAAGCGGATTTGCACCTCTGATGGCTCTGTGGTTATTTATATTACGTTAGTGCCTAGCTGAAGCCTGGGTCTTGCTATGTTGCTCCATGGGAGAGAGGAGATCCTCCGCAAAGCTGCTCCAGGTGGGGCAGGGAATGGAAATGCCCTGTGAGCAAACGGGTTTCATGGTGGGGCAGCCCTGGGGTCGGAGCACAGGGGTCTTTGCTTCTGGGTAGCTGCCAACCCCTCCATACCATACTTCTCCTCCACAGTCACATACAGTTGGAGTCACCTTTGCCCTTATAGGGGTGCTTGAACTATGCAAAGGCTGTTCTTGTGATCTGCCTGCTTTGCATGTGTTCATTCCTTTTAAAAATGAGTTAGATGGAGCTCGATCCCACGGTGAATTCCCTGTTGCCAGTCCCCTGTTTGCAGAGCGGTTCAGTGACCTGCGTGCTTGGTGCAGGGCTGGTGAGCCTTGCCTGATCCAGCTCTCATGGTCAGCCTGCATCTTCGCATCCTGCAGCTTGGGAACTATCCCTGCCACCAAGAGCTGGTGACATGGCTTCCTAGTGGTGTCACAGCCAGATTTTGCCCTCAAGGTCTCATCTTTGAAGCCAGTACCCATATTAGAAATACAATCCCTCTTTTGCCCTCCCCCCCTTTTTTTTTTTAAAGTATCACAGAAAACTAAGGCATGGAGAAATGCAGCCCTTTGCCCAAGGTCACTTACCATCTTCAGACTCTGGAGTAAGCAAGCAGTGATTTCCTGGCTTTGTGTCATGAGTGTGAACAGCTCCTTGCCCTGATGACAGCGAGGGCTTTACAGTAAGGGGGGGGGGGGAAGCACCATATTTCAACATGCTTATTGCTCTGTCCCCAAGTGCATCCCCCAGGGTGGGAGTGAAGTCAAGAGGCTGCTGTGAAAGGGTTATAGCCGACCTCTGATCACAACCGATTAATGACAGCCCCGGGGAGCGAGAGCCCTTGAGCTGGCAGGAAGGAGGTGAGTACGGAAAAGCGGTGAAGTTTTAAATGCAGCAGCCGTAGTCCAACATAAAGAAACAGCAGGGGAAACAGCCGAAACAGCCGTGCTCAGACCCATGGCACCAGGGCAGAAAGGGAGGGTGTTTCTCTGCTCCCCCGCAGTTTGGATCCAACCATTCAACCATCAAAGTCCGCTCTGATCAGACTTGTTGCTCTGAACTGGCTGGGGATGGTTTGGGGCTTTTTTATTTTGTTCCTTCAAATTAAGCAAAAAAAATTTGCTGTGTGGGCAGGTTAGTATTTAACTCCAAGCAGATGATAGCAACAGCCTGTGGCTGCTCCCCAGAAGGGTGAGGAGCACTGTTGTCAAACCAGGGAAACTGAGGCAGAGCATCAGGATGGGATGAGCAGGGCCAGGACCAGGAGGAGCCCCCTGCTTCTCCCCACGCCGCCATGCATCCAGCTTTGTGCTGGACTCAGCAGAAATCTTCCCTTAACGTAATTAAAGGATGAGCAGAGACGGCTGCGAGAGGAGGCGGCTGTTTACGAGCGCAGAGGAGGGCATGCCGGGAAGATGCTCCATTCCCCTCCTCGAACGGCTGCATGGGAGCACGACCCCTGAGCGAGGATGTGCACGGCGCTCGGATGCTCTCCAGCTCTGCTGCGAAGGGCTGAAAGCAAATTGGCTGTTAATGCAGACAGCGTCCGGCTTGACTCAACACTCCCGTGCTATAGGCGGGCTGCGGATGGATGAGGAAACTCGTGCTCCTTCCCTAACAGGTCCGAGGCTGCTTGTTAGACCTGGTCAATAGTTTGCTGTCAAAAGCAATCCTCTGTCAAACAGGCATTGTTTTTTTTCTTTCCTGCCAGAGAAGAATTTTTCTCGGAACATGTCAATTTTCAGCCAAATTTTTCGCTTTTGGTGCTTTCTCTTTTTTTTCCTTGCTTGCTTAAAAAAATAGCAGCACTGAAAACAACATGGTTGTCATCTACTAAAGTCTGAATCTGAGGGCTCAAGCCAGCATGGTTTCCAAATTTATTTTTTTTATGTAAAAAAAAAAAAAAAGTGGAATGGAAGAAGGTTTTTAAGAACTAATTGCCATGGGGGAATAACTTGTGTTAAAGTATTCAGGAAAATTTCTGGAGGCTCAGTGATCATAGTCTGTAGTTGTGGTCTGTAGTTGTGAGTCTGGGAGTGGTTCAGAAGGAGCAGAGTGCTTGGGGGCAGGGACGGTGCAAGTCTAGCTCTCGTGGCATCCAGAGGTCCCTGCTGGTGTGTACCATTCCCTGCGCGGGTTTATACTTGGGTTATGGGGTCTGCTGTGTCTTCCTTCATGGTTCAGCTCAATTGGCAATGATTGCATTCAACATTAAACACAATAGCTCCTCAGTATAATGGAAAACGGGCAGTCTAGAGGAATGCTGCCTGCTTAGGAAAGTGTTGGGTGCTCTGTCCCACAGGGCTTGGAGCAGCCAGCGTGGCTGGTGTAGGTGATGGGGACACAGCTACTGCCCACCCTGGAGGAAGCACAAGAACAATCTCTTCATCCTGCCCTGGTCCATCGGGTGTCCGCCTGGTTGAACATCCATGGTGTCTCTGGCAGCACCATAGTTTCAGGTGTTGACACCCTTGCTGGGAGCCATGCGTGGATGGAGCTAAGACCCATGCAAGGGGGACCACACCAGGACCCAGAGGCTGGAGGGTGCCATGGGCTGTGAGGACACATGGAGGCAGAGGAGAGCTGGTGGGGACCAGCTGGAGGGGCCCTGTGGCCCCAGGTCCCATAAACGTTGGCTTGGCAGGGTTTGGGGTGTTGCCAGAGTTAATGCAGGGAGCGTGTGTGCCTCTCTTGTGTGTGTTTATGCATGCAAAGAAGTGCCTGCTGGGGAAGGAGTGGAAGGCTTGTGATTTATCATTGCTCTGTAATGGGTGCCTTGCTTCTAGTGAAAGAGGTCAACCTCCCTGAGAGATACCAAACCCCCTCCTTATTAACGTCCTGTTACAGCTAATGGCTTGGGGTAGGGCAAGCAGGTCTTACAAGGAAGGCATTAAAGAGCAATGCTACTTGGATGGGAAGCCAAAGAATTTACAGCAGTATTTACAGAGGCTCTCCCCAGAGATAAGGCGGTACACAGCTCAGCAGATAAGCAGAGCTGTGGGAAGAGGCAGAGCGGGCACCATTGGTTGTGCATCCTGAAGTTCAACAGGATTGAAAGCCAGAGCTGAGTGGTGTGGGAGAGTGGGGATGCGATCAGGACCACGTGTGCCAGCTGGGACTCAGCATCTGGGAGGGACAGACGTGTTAGTTCAGTGTCTTGCAGTGAGAAATGGGACCAGCAGCACTCCCTCACACTCCTAGACCTGAGCCCCAAACCTTGGTTTGAAGGCATGGATTAACACAAGTTAATGAATGCCAATTGCTTGTCCTAGTGAAGATGTGGAGATCTGGCCCAGGTTAATGTCCCTGGCAACCGCCATCTGTTCTGTCCACCATATGCTTTGTGAGCTGCAGGTTGACAGTTGTTTCTCCAGCGGGTCCTGCTAGTGCATCCCAGCTCCATCTTCAAGACCCCTGCCTTGACCCCACCTGGCTGTGTCCTGGAGAAGCTCCAGGGACCCATCTCACAGGCAAAAGGAAAAAGGCAAACCTCCCCATCTTGTTTGAAGTGAAATATCATTCCTTAACAAGCATGTGTCCCAGAATACAGGTTGTGCAAGATCACCCAGGCTGGGGACCAAGCGAGAAACTTCATCTCTTTCCTGTCCAGCTGACGTTGCGGTCAGGTCCCACCTCCCTAATGCTTTTGTTCACTTTTTCACACACTTTCCCCATTTTCTCTGACAGGCCTGCAGTGCATCTGCACTCAATAGTCTCTCTCCTGTGCAAGCTGAATATCTCCCAGACCATTCTCTGTCTCCTCCATCTGCTTCTTGCCAAACAGGCCGAAATCTCACACCTACCTGCCTCATCCAGCAAAATTTCCTGGTCCAAAACTTGCTGAAGACAAAAGGAGTTGCCTTTGTTTTTTCTCATTGGCAGCACTGTGCTTTGGATCTAGCTGTGTCTGCGGTAGCGAAACCAAATAACCCCCATGCAGCAATCCATAACGAGACAGCCCAGTCTGCTCCATGCCCCCTTCCTGCATCAACCAGAAACCTCCCTGCGCCTCCCGTCTCGCTCCTGCCTTCTTTTTATGTGCTTGAATCACCCACGGCCACCACCTCATCCTGCGCTAGACCACATCACTTCACCGACCTCCCCAGCCCCTAATAGCACTCGGCCACCGATTTCTGAGCACTCCATCCATCATTTGACTAGCACATTATTTATTTACCATGGGAGAGAGAAGGGAGTTGGGTTGTCTGGAGAATATATTAAATTTTCATTTGTTCTCATTGATTCCTGAAAGGAAATTGCTGAGTTATGCCATCAGGGTGGACTAGTTATGATATGGAGAGTATCTACTAGAGAAGGGCACTGGATGGGAAATAGGGACAGAGTTAAGGTTATTTTGAATACTGAATTAAAATTACAGTGACTATTTAGCTAAGCAACCTCATGAAATGCATGAGCATGTTATCTCTGCTTCCCTTCGTCTCTGCTATAGCTGGTTGCCCAGGCTCTTGCTGGTTTCTCTTGCCATGTGGGACATGCATGGTATTGTTTCCTCCTGGCTGTTGGGTGAGTAGCTCTTGCTCGCAGATTTCTCCACTGCCTCTGAAGTGCCGTGCGCATGTGTAGGAGCGGCCACTGGCTAGGGCTTGTCCCCTGTCTGCAGGAGCTGCTCAGCCTCTTCCAGCTCATCCCGTTCAGTTTGGCGAGAGTTGCCATAAGTATTTCTTCTCCAGACATGTCTGGATTCTCTCCCCCTGAATTTCAGCTGTGCTAGTTAGCGCATTATTTATGGCAAATTTTCCTGTTTTTTTTTGTATGTACTAATATTATAAGTTGCACAAAAATACTGACTTTTGGATAGGACTCCTTGTCGTCTAAAAGCTGTTCATTTTCCTTCCCCAGCCAGAACTGGCATCTCAGCCAACAGGAATGGTTATGGTTCAGGTTGTCCATGCTTTGAAGCCCACCAAGGATTGGCTTGGAGTCTCACCTGAGGACTGGCTCACATAACTTGGTTAGGAAACCGGTCCAAGATGAAGTAAAGCTAGAAATGTTGTCTAATCCTGATCAGACACAAGGGTTGACCTTACCTGCTTTCACAGCATGTCTTTGGTGGAAATGGTGCAACCTTCTCATGTGAACAAGATGGTGAAGCAGTTGTCCTTGAGGAAAGGTCTTGTGGCTGGGATTGAGGAGACATGCAGTTTTCTGGGTTAAAACAGAAACCTGTGTCTCACGATGCCTGAGAACTGTAGGCTGGGGAAAGTCCCCACATCTCCGAAGAGGTCACCTCCATCTCTGGCCTTCCGACCCCACTGGCTGCCTCCTGCCGCAGCGAGTCCCCAATTCAGGAAAACGCAGCGTAGAAGTGGGGTGTTTGTACTGGGGTTTTATTTTTGCAGTCTGGAGGATAATCAGGGGTCCTCAAGTTTCTGTGGGAGTTGAAAGAAAGGACAGAGCAAACTGGCACTGTTCCCAGTCCAAAATGTTTTTACTAATTGCATGCAACCTTCCTTACAAGACAGAGAGACTGCAAATACCACCGGTGGTTTAATTACCACTGCTGGTTCACATTGATCTTATTTATGCTGCTCCCAGTGCTGCGTGTGTGCAGTGTGTGTGTGTGCAAGGTAGGAGCGGGTTGCGTAGGGAAACGTGCATCGCTGGAGGGGGGGAACCAAGGAGCATGTGTGTGCTTATTTGGGGGTGTGGAGTCTTTCCAAAGAGCTCTGGCATACCAGACAGCCGTGCCCCCAATATCCGTTGGTGGTGTGGATGGGAAAGGGACCATGTGAAGGTGAACACGGGTGGAGGGGACATGCGTCAGGGTGAGACCGGTTGGATTCCCAGGCCCGTTTCCCAGAATCTGCTTGGCTTAGTCACCGCTCTGGCTTAACTCTGAGCCCCAGCGGTGGATTGCTTCCCCTTTGCTAACCTTCCCCTCCTCAAACGCAATGCGTTTCCTCCCCATCCCGAAGGGGGGGAGAAAGCGGCACGGGAGGAATCCGACATGAGCAGGCTGATGGCTGCCGTCCCAGTGCAGGCTCAGCAAATGGGGCTCGTGATGGATGAATGTGCAGGGCAAGAAGTAATAAAATGGGCCCCAGTCATGTAATCTTCCATTAAAATGAAATGCATACCAGAAATGAGGCATTTCTGCAGCTTGTACCATCTCCCACGGAAGATCATGAATAAAAGAGGCAAGTGTACTGTTGACAGATGCCGGCATGCATAAAGGACAGTTCCTATAAAGGCAAAGCCCCGGCTAACAGATGGACTAAAGATGTGAGATGCAGGAAGATTTACCAGTCTAAATAATTCAAGGGAATGTCGTATGGGGAGGCAGTGCTGGAGAGGGGAGCCGGCAGAAGGTACAGATGGAAAGGCAGGCCAGGCCTTTCCCACAAACCCATTAAGAACGTCGCTTGTCTGAGTGACAGTATGTCGCACAAGGCACCGGCAGAGATGGGTGGATTTGCCTCTAGCACTCCTTCTGCAAGGTCAGGAGAAGAGGTAATTGCAAAGGTTGCAACTTTTCGAGGGCATGCTTTGCCTCCTGCAAGGCTGCTTTTTCCAGCCTTCCTCCTCTCCCCAATCTTCCTCACTGTCCCTTCGCCTGCCACTGGGGAAAACGGGAGCCCGGAGGTTATGCTGAAGCCACGAGTGGAGGGTGGAGGTGGCAAAGGCATTCAGCACTTCCATTGCTCTTTTCTGCCCTGCTCAGGTCCCTGGTGGTCCTTTGGACTTTGAAGATGCCTGGGAACTAGTGCTGGGTGCCCTGTGCCCATGCTGCAGGGCACCTTTAACCCTGGCTGGCTGCGGGAGGGTCCACAGGGTCAAGTGCAAGGGGAGGCTCAGCACAACCCTGAAAGATGAGTGCATTTGTGCAGGCAAAGGGATGCCAGGTGCTATGCGGGAGGGAAAGGGCTGCAGCAAGAGGAGGAGCTGGCATGGCAAGCAGAAGAGATGCTGGAGTTGTGTTTGGGAGGGTAATGGCACCCCAAAGAGGTGACAGGGAGCTGCAGCATGGGACACGACCCCTTCGGACTTTAATGCCTGAACACAGTACCTCTTGGACTGGGTGGCCTCACCGGTGCCCTCCGGTGTGTTTGCAGAGATGGGCTGCTGGTGTGCACGGGGCAGGTTGGAGCTGCAGGAACGCTGCACGTCCAGCTCTTACAGCTGGGAAGTGGGAGCATTATGCTCAACTGCAGAGTGTGGGTCTCCCTGGTTTGATCCTACCTGCCTGCGAGTGCAGAAAGTTGAGGGGTTGGTGTTTCACACTGAGAGGAAGGCTGCCTTGGCTGTCCCCTCCTGGGGGCTCAGGTCCTCCATGCAGGCATCAGTCCATTAGCTCAAACACTGGTGGGGCACTTAGTGGCCTTGCGGAGCTTTGTGAGGGACATGGCTACTGTCTTCAAATAGAGATGTTACCATGCCTTGATGCCAGGGCGATGCGAGCTGGAAAAACTGTGTGAATCTCCCCGGCCAGCGAGATGCTGGCTGAGAAGGGCTGGCTGAGGTGTTGCAGCATGTTGGGAGGGTCTTGGCAGTGCAGGACACAGGGGATGAGATGATGTAGGAAAGTGGCAGAGGGGACGGGGCATAGTGGTGTCTCAGCACAGGGCTGCTCGTCATCTCTGGGGGTGCCCAGGCCCCTTCTCCTCCTGCCCCTGGGGGATCCCAGGGTTGGCTTGGTGAACATGAGACATTTTGGGAGAAGAGGGAATATAAAGGGCAAGATGCAGAGGGTTAGATAGAAGTCAGCGGCAGCTGCTTGGCAGAGATTGTGCGTGCTCTCCGCTTGGAGAGGACGCCTTCCCCGGGCTCGTCAGCCGTCTGCAGCACGGCGATTAATCATTGGTGTCAGAATCCCTAATCCTATTCAATGGAAAACAAACAGCGCGGCATCCAGCCCTGTGCTGAGCCCAAGCAATTAGCATGTTTACATGGACTGGGGAAGCTCAACAAAGAGTGGCCAACGGGGGCCACGGGAAATGAACCCTTGTCAGCCCCTGATGTTCGACGTGCTCTGGGATCCCTGGGCTCTGACCCAGGCCCAAGCTTGGAACGTGGCTTGAAGCAGTTGAACACGGCTACTTGCTACCAAATAAATGATTTTTCTTGATTAGGGCTCAGGGGTGTGCAAGTGTGGGCAGCCACTGAAATGGGGGGCTGTGTCTGATAGGGATAGTCAGCCGGCAAAACAGGGGTCTGGAGGGGATAAGTGGTTTGCTCCTGGTTTGCTCCTTAGAAGCAGTAGCAAAAGTAGCAGCCAAAGCCTTTGTAATTCCAGCAAACTCAGCCCTGCCACCAGCCCCTTGTCCCTGTTCCTCCTGCCCCTCTCTGGCCTGTACCGCTGGAGCTGCGTCTCTCTGGCTGAAATTAGTGTGACGTCTTGTTCTTTGGGTGAGTGCTGAGCTCTGCTGGGCTCAGCCCGCCAAAGGGCAGGGCTGGGGCCAGGTAGGACCAGCATCCCTGGTGTGCAAGGGCTGTCCCTTGGGGGGCTCAGGCCCCTCTTGTAGACTTCAAGGAGGTTTGAGAAGTGGGTTACAGGGAGAGATGCAGGACTAAACAGATACATGTCTGACCCTGTGCGTGTCCCCAGTGGCTTGCAGCAGCTATCTCAGATGAAACTCTCCTGGAACAAAGAGCATCCCAATGCTTCTTCAAAGGTAACAGTGATGATCTGCTAAGGAAAAGGCCCTCTGAGTGCGGCTGTGATTTCTGCTCATAACACACGTACCTGAACCAGCTCTACACCAGCCAGCCCAGCACCTGCGACAGGACTTGCCCAGGTGAGCTAAGCAAGTCACTGTGACAGTGCTTGTGCTGCCACGGGACCCCACAGCCACCCAGAGGGTCCATATGGACCCCACAAGCTACAGCCGGTGTGGGCTGTGCTGCCTGAGCACCTCAGCCCCGTGCAGGGACCCCTGCCCTGGCAGCCCTCCCTCTCCTGGGCCTCCAACTGCCCTCGTCCTCTGGCAATTTTATTTTTTACATTGCACAGTGCGTGGTTTCTTTGGACAACCTGCGCTCGTGCTATCCCCATCCCAGGATCACTCTGGGGGCTGGGCGAGCTGCATTTGGGGTGAAGTCTGAGACACCCTGGGATGCACATCGGGGCATCCCCTGTGTGATTTATCCAGCAGAGAGGCTGAGACCCGCTCTTCCCTGCCCAGCTCCCTGGGGAAGACATTCAGACATTGCTAAGGGGGAAGTGGGGAGACCCAGGAGTCCTGTAGCACCACTGACCTGCATGGGTCTGCCCAGGGGGTTGCGAGGAGCAGTTTAGTCCCATGTTGCATTCAGCAGGCACTGGGGTAAGCCACAGGGCAGAGAGAAGTGTGAGAGAGGATTCTTTTAACCAGGTTCTGCAAACGTGATCTCAAACAGATAGCAAACAGCAAAGCAAGGGGAGCAAGCCATAAGCTACATTTCTGTAGGACCTACCAGAAGCCAGGTGACGGTTTAGGTATGCTGGCAATGGGAAGAACAGAGTTTATGTTGAAGCTTCAAGTGTCCTGTGGAGCTTCTGGGCTTGGGAGGGTGCGAGTGAGACAGCCCTCACAAGTACTCGATCCCTCTTGAAATGAAGGGGCTTTCCTGGGTATGCAGCTTTCCTGCTTCCCTCCCAGAAATACATCTGATTTTGGGGGGTGGAAAAAGAGGATTGATTCAAATAAAAATGTATTTGTATGAGAAAAATTATTTCCTTCCATGAGAAAACACATAGTTTGAGGCAAATTTATGGCTTTGGCCTGGTCATTAATATCTGGTTGTCAAAAAGTATTGGTTTGAACAAAAATATGTTGTAATAAAAATGCATTGTTTTGAAGAAATTTATTGTCCCCATGAAAACCTATTCAATTCAGAAAGATATGTTGATTTCAATGAAAATCTATTTGTTTTAAGAGACACAGGGAGAGAGAGAAGTTGTAGTCGGCTGAGAAGCAGGGGCTTCTCTCTGTACAATTCACCCTGCAATCCTGCAGTAATTAGGATGGGGAAACCTAGAAAATCAACAAGCAGACAGTGAAGGAAGCCTGGAGGTCCTCCCTGCCCAGGGCTCTTGCCCATGCCTAATGATCATCCTCCCAGCTGGAGAAACGTTCCTCAGCTCCCCCAGGGTAGCAAGAGGGACGTGGTTGTCTCTGTTCCTTATGGATTGGATGGCTTCTCCCACAAATGGCTCTCCTCACCCTGTAAGCCTTATGCTCATTCACCCAGTGCACATCCCAGGAGGTGGGTGCTCATGTGAACCCACCTCCAGCTGCTACGTAAAAGTGCAAATCTTGTAGGTGACTTGAGGGGCGTGCAAGACATTCATCTCCCTCTTCATCTCTCAAGCCAGGCCAAACTTGAGCAGTGAGTATGTGTCTTGATGAGTACCTGAAGGTGAAACAGATGTGTCCATACTACTACTCATAATATTTCTGCTGTGGTGTGGTGGCACAAGGAAAGGGCCCCTTTTAGTGAAGGGGAGCTGCATGGCTTTGCAGTTCTCCCAGCCCTGCTCTCGCATTGGCCTGAGATGGAGCTGAGGTTTGCTATCCTGCCTAAGCCTCTTTCCCCACCAGTGGGGACTGGATGAAATTCACTCTGAGCTTGAAAGCTGTAATGCTGCCTGAGCCGGGATTATGAGAGGAGCCACCGCAGTATCACCTGAAATCCACCTCCCGGTGCCTCCCGTTTAAAACAATCAGCACATGTTTGCAGTGGGCTTTTTCTTTCATTATGCTCCAACTCTGCTATTTAATCAGTTTCTTCCGTCCTCTGTTTGCACAAGGTATCGCTAGCCCATATTAAAGGGGGGGAAGGGAAGGTACAAGATAAAAAAAATAAAAAAATCACTTACCCAAGAAATGTCACTGCTGCAGTGTTATCCCCTCCCTGCCAACACACGCTCGGGTTCTGGTGTCAATGGAAAGGTTGCCTCTGATTAATATTAATAAAGAATTAGAGCTGTGTTTGTCATGATCACCTCGTTTGGTATTGCTTTGTGTGGCAGGGGAAAGCAGAGGAAGGAAGGGAAGAGGTCTGCATGACATTCATTAATCATTTCATCAGGAAGGAGTTCAAAGCAAAGCCCTGCCTTAACAAGGGCTGCAGACAGGGATGAGGCCATGTTTATTCAGATGTTCCTCTTTACATCTCTGACCTCCTGCCTGGTCAGCTGGGGTGGGCCTCCAAAACTAAGATGCTCTTCTAGGATCTAGGGCATTGTATCCCCAAACATGGGCTGCCTTGGTCTTGGCTGGGTCAAAGTGATGTCATATGAAAGTCTGACATAAGTCCACCATTGGTATCTATGTATTAGTTAAGAAATTACTCTGGATCATCAAATAGCATCTTTGGTTGCCCTTTGAGTCAAGAAGCTTAAGAAAGAGTGATGAGACCATCCTTTGAGAAGCTGTGTTTCTCTCAGGCAGTAGCCCTTCTTCTGCATGCTGGGATGAAGAAATCCTCAGGTCAGGGACTTCTGCTTGGTCTACAGGTGGGTAGTGGCCAGTAGCTGGGAGATATTTGTGAGGCATGGTGATCACTGGGAACTCTTGGAGTAAGCCCTAGGAAGGCATGTTCTGTCTCCAAGACAAGGCAGTAGGGACACAAGTGAATGTATAAGAGGTATTCAGTCTCAGAGGGCTCCTTGTCCTTCTGTGGGACACTTCCAAAAGATGGTTCTTTCTACTGTAAAATAAGTGCCTAAGTTGGAGGTTTCCAGATACTCCATTGAACAGAAGACCCTGCAGATAAGCATATACTTAAACAGCTATTAGATGGCTCAAATTCAGTGACCTAATTCCCATCTGCAGCATCTTTACAGAGCTTCTTCTGTAGTAGACCAGACCTGTCTTTGGCACATGGTGTGGTCGGGAACTCGAGGATGAGTGTTGCAGGAGTTCAAGTTATGTATTTATGCAGACTGGCGTATTCAGAGTGAGCGGCTGTGGCTGAGGGTAGTCCTTTACTTTGGTATCACAATACCCAAGTCAGTCTTGGCTGATATTAGCATAAGGGCAATTTATGTAGACTTTTAGTGGTATTTTGTTTCTTAAACATGTGGAGATTCCCATAAATCTTGGCTTAGTTTAACACATCTGTGTGTGGCCAGAACTGGTCTCTGTTTTTTTCCATTCTGTATTTTCTGGATCCAAGATCAGAAAGTGATGCACACGTACATATGGCAAAAGCTCTTTGTATTAAGAATTTACTGCTCAATCTTCTTCTTGCTCCCTTTTTCCCCTCCTTTTTTTTTTTTTTGGTGGATGCTATTTATTATTCAAATGTGGGGAGAGTCGAGCCAAGTGGTGCATTGCTCTCATTAATTATTCTCTGGGATTAAGGAATCAGTTAAAACCATATCTCCCTTAATCCTGTTTTATTAATTTTATATTCTTGGCAAAAAAGAAGAAAAACAACAACCCCCCAACCCTCTTTACAAAGGGATCATGCAGCTTTCTGCTGGGACCCTGAGAACAGGAGGTCTCTGGTGTTCCATGGATGCTCGTCTTTTTAATTTGATAAAATAAATTAACACAGGATTAGAGCCTTCCTGCACAGCATAGCTCAACTGCGGTTACCACCTTATGGGAGGCATTAGGCATCTTTTTGGTTGCATGGAGGTGAAATGCGAGCGCGCCTGCCCCTTTGCTCCTGTGAAAGAGGAAACTTCATCTTGCTAACAGCACAGCTTGTGTCCTCTCCTCCTCACCCAGCCACTGCCAAAGGGGCTGCCTTTTGCCAGGGACAAGTTTTGTGTTGGATGAGGTGGACACTGCCTGCTCAGATGCGTGCACGAGCCCATCAGCTCATTTCATATAGCAGCCAGAGGTGAGAACTGTAATTAGCCTCTTCCTTTTGGGATGTTATGAAGATGTAAATGAAATAGCTTTCTCTAAGACAGCAGAGACTTGATTCCTAAGAGTGAAGGTTTGGTCTGGGAAACGGCAGAGAAAATGGGAAAATGGAAGTGGAGCTTTTGAAGTTTTTATCTCCATTGGGTGGCAGAGGTCCTCCAGCTGGTGCCGTCATCCAGGACCTTCACAATTCTTCTGGCATGAGAGATGTGAGGAGGCCAGGCTGCAAGGGAGCAACCTACGGCCACAATGCAGGTTTAGCGGCCTCCAGACTGCTTGTTTTACATGACTACCAGATAGGAGAGAAAGGACAGTGGTGGTGTGTGGCTAGATGACCCGTTCCTTGGACAGATGGCAACCTGCACTGAACTTCCAGGAGCAAGATGGAACTAGTCTCAAAGGGGCTGAGGTTTGCAAGGCACAAGGAGCTGGACTGCAAGTGCTGAGCTCAGCCTCTCAAGGCTTGCACTGAGGAACCTGTTCCAGAGGCATCTGGTCCCTCAGCTAGATGAAATTTCTTGGGTGGCTTTTGGGACATCCATGCTGTGGAGACATTTAAACTGGAACTGGTAGGGTAGTGCTCAGAGCTCTCCAGCGCAGAATACGGGACTGGTGAAATAGGTTGCGTCAAAAAAGAGACCGTGACGGCTGCATGGCCAATACATTTTTGTCCTGTGCTTGTCTTGAAGACAACTGTCCTCACCCACCACTGAGCTGGGCACTGGGGATGCATTACTGTTTACCTTTAATCTTTCATTAATTAAGGCTTTTAAAGCAGAATTGTGCCTGAAATATTGCTAAGCATTTTATCCCTGGAGAAAACGTCATGTTTGCCAATAATGGCAGTGGCTTAGAAATGAGTCTGCAGTGATGCCAGCTGGGCAGGGTTGTGATGGAGGGAGTTTGTCCTATGTCACGGGAGCAAGTAGTCAGTCCACCTTCAGCTTCATTGCAAAGGGCTGTGTGGATTAGCAGGTGTGGATAGATAATGTCCTTATGTCCTGTCAGCCTCGGGGTCGCTTGTGAAAGCTGCTCCTTCTTTTGAGGGTGTCTGACTCACAGAATCTCTTCTGGTCTCGCCTGACCTCAGCTGAACACCTTTGCTGCAGAATTGGGAGTCACACTGAAGGTCTCTGGGGTTGTTTTTGAGGCTTTTGTTATGGAAATTCCCATGATTTCAGTCATTTGAGCAGTGCAGAGATTTTTGCAAAAGAAAGCTGTGATTGGAGGCTGTGCAGACCCTACAATAATACAAATACCAGCAAAACATCTTCAGGGCTGGATTTGTCCAAGATCCCAAATCAAGGCATTAATATTTCCTCTCTCTTTTCTCTACCAACCAGGGATTTCTTATTTTCCCACAACATATCTGTTGTGTTTTTTTGTTTGTGAAAAGTCACTAGATAGCAGGGAAGTTTGCTCTTATTAAAAATACATGGTTCCTTTGGAGGAAAAATATAAAGCAAGTGACTTAATTTGTTGTATTCAGTCTAGGAACAACATCCTAACTTGCTGTGCTAGGAAGAGCCAGCTCTTTCTTGTTCTTCTGTTACTGGAGCCAGCAGGGAGCAAGAGGATGCCCTGTTCCCAGGCACCGGGCACTCCCTGGGGACACAGCCTGACGGTCTACATGTGTTAGGGTCCAAATAAGATCCAGGCAGGATTTCGTGGCTTGGTAACTCTGTGTCCTATGGAAACTCCCTGGGATCCAGCAAGGTGCCAGGCTGGTGCCAAGAAAATTGTGTCTTATCTCGGCCTGAGAGCCGCAAAACTGGACAGATGGTGGGGTGGGATGCATGGAGCTGGTTGGAGGCAAGTGGTGCTCTGGTCCTAGAGAAATGTGGATGAATCCTCCTAGTGATGCCAATGAAAAGCTGAATTAGGCTGTATCCCACTCCTGAAATATTGTGTTGGCTGGGATGTAGCTCACAAAAAGGAGCTTTTTCAGTGGTGTTTGGGCAGAAAATCTGATCTGTGCTGATGCCTGGTTAAGCTTGTCCTGGTTGGGTTGAAGGGGCCTTCCCTGTTGTTGGGGATGTGCTGTGGCATGGCTGGAGCAGCCTTGCCTCTCTGTGGGGACATAAGCCAAAGAAGGGTGTGGGCTGTGAGCACTAGCAGAGTTAGCCTTACCAGTCACTGACTTTAAAAAAGCTGAGAAAAAGCCAAAAATACATTGATAAAGATTTCAAACAGCCTTCTTTTGGTGCCCCAGTGACGTCTTGATCTTGTTCCCAACATTTTGGGTGAGAGAAGAGCTATTTTAAGTTAATTTGCGTTGTGAAGCACTGCTGATGTGCCAGTGAAGGAGACCTCGCACAGCCACACTCAAGGCAAGCCAAAAAAACAAAGGCGTGTATTCTCTGATTTGAGGTAGGAATTATATACACTTAGAGTCATGAACTCTGGGTAATAATTGAAAGGTCAGATTGATGAGAGCAGCCTCCGAGATACGATTTCTATGACAGCTTGATGGATGCCCCACTATCAAGGTGTGCTTTTAATCATAATCTCATTACTCCACTTCTTATGGTTCGACTCACCTAAACTCATGGGAGGAATCGGGGGCCACCTCTAAAACGTGAATTGGCTTTTATTTGGAGGAAGAAGAGTTGAGTGGTTGGGAAAACAAAAAGGAAAGGAATGAGCCAAAAAAAAAAAAAAAAAAAGACCTTCCTGGCTGAGGATGAGTCAAGAGTGGGCATGAGAGCAACACCCTCGTTGCTCCAGAGCAATGCTCTGAATATCTTTCTGCTGGCTGAGACAAGTACAGATGATCTGAAGTGAAGAAGGGAGACTTGAACCTCTCCTAGCATCACCATGTGTCGTGCCCATGAATCTTGCTGCATTGCTGCCCCTGAGAGTCTGGGCATGGGACCTCTGAAGAGATGGCCATTACAGTTCTCCCAGGCATGAGAGGAGCTTTGTTCTGGGGAGAGATCCAACGCTGGCTGTTCATGTTGTCATGTTTTAACCCCATTCAGCAACTAGGACCATGCAGCCGCTTGCTCA
>VZSZ01002353.1:31788-85411 GCA_013398815.1 Ibidorhyncha struthersii | reverse complement strand
ATGGTAAAAGAATATACAAAATAAAGTAATACAACACAAGTCGCTCTCACCACCCGATGAACTGGTTGCCCAGCCTGTCCTGAGCAGTCATTGTACACTCCTGCCCCCCGGCCAACCCGCATTTGTATACCGAGCATGACATCTACAGTATGGAATATTCTGTTGGTCAACTTGTTCTGTCTATGCTTACTCTCCGTTTCTATGTGAAGCTGAAAAAAGTCCTTGACTAATATAAACATCACCTGGCAACAAACAAAACAATATGCATTATTGACAGTTCTTTCATAACAAATCTGAAACACAGCAGCCACTAGAAAGAAAATGAACTCTATCCCGGCTGAAACCAGGACACATGTGATGTGATCTACTTGTCCAAAATCCATGCTGAAGCTTCCCAGTGACAGCCAACTCCAAAATGCCTATGTGCTGATGGAGAGCATCAGCTTCTAGCAAAGGGTCCCTGAGCCCTGGAGAAGGCAAAAGCCTATTTTTGAGGTCATGGGGCACAGGGGCTGAGAAGATAAATCTGAGCTTTATCCCAACCAGGCCCCCATAGCAGGCACTGAGGGGACACCACCTCTTCTCTTTGCAAAAAATACCAAGAAGCCCTGGAGGTCCACCACATCTGCTGGCTCATCTATTGATGTGGCCGTGCAGAAACTGCACCATGGGCCACATCAGTGATGGTGGGCATGGCTCTTTCCCATATCATCAGCACCACCATAACCCAGGGGGACTGGCTAGTGGTGGCTCCCAAAAAGCATCCTCACAGGCTCCTCTGCAAGAGCTTGGTGCTAAGGCTGGAGGGTGCCGGGGTGGCACTGCGTGTCCCGTCAGCCAATCCTGCAATTCATCCTCTCCTTACTGGAACCTCCTGGAAGAGTTAGTATGGAAATTTCAACCTATTTTTAAGGGTTATTTTCACTCAAGTGAAATCTATCAAAGAAGGAGGGTTATTTTTACAGCGCGCAGCAACTGCCGGTTGCCATGGCAGCGGGCCGGGCGAAATGCAATAAAGCATCCCTCTGTTATCGTAAACACAAAGGGAACCACAGGCACTGAAAAGAAAGGCGATTGTCATGGGGGGAGGAAGGCAACACCGTGGTGTGCTCACCAAGACCTGGCGCCTATCTGAGCTTGAGGAGCTATGTCTGGGAAGATTTTATGGGGTCCTCTGTGCCCATGCGGGCTCTGGTGGGCCAAGGGGAGTGATCCTCTCTGAGCTCCATGCCATGAATGTTGAGGGCACTGGTATGTCAGCCTGAGGTGAACTTTTTCCCTCTTCATTTGAAAAAACTTGGAAGAAGTTTAGAAAATGCATCACCTAAAGAGGGGGTTGGGGCAACCTCTGTATTTTTTTTTTATTTGACTTTCAGGACAAGGAGCAGTCAGCTGTGGAGATCTCTTATTTTAAATGTTTGCAGGCTGTGAAGAGATTTTGCAGGTGATGAGAGGGTTCATCCTCTCCATCACTTCCAAATGTGTTCTTTGTGTAAATTTAGGTGCCCCATTTAACTGCAGCAGCTGAACACACGTGTGTAACTGAAGTACCCTGATGCTGCCTGGCCCCAGAGAGGCTTGGTAAGAGTGAGTGCGAGCAGCTCACTGAGAAGTGGAGGACCCCAGTTGGGATCTCCCTCATGAGCTGTGGCTGTCCCTATGTGTGAGCCCTTGGGTGTCCCAGCAGCATCAGGGGACACAACTAGAAACCACAGCAACCCCTTGAGGTACGTGTTTTGTCCCCAAGGTCTGTGCTGCTGTGTCTTTAGTGCTGCTGTTGTGGCTATATGGAAGCTACATGGCTGCCCTGTTGCTTTTCCCTCCCAAAGATGCAGATTATCCTTAGGTGGTGCATCTTGGGTGCACGAGGGCTGGTTGGGCAGGGGGAAGCCTGACAGAACCAACTGTCACCATGTGCTGAAGCTCTCCTGAAGTACCATGTGGGTGTTTTCACGTTGAACTCCCACCGAGGCAGCAACCAGTAATGCGGAGGGAGAGCAAACAGGCACAGGACTGGGCTTCCTCCCCACATAGAAACTTCTTCAAAAACCTGAGGGTTTTTGGGGGGAGTTCCAGGCACCCAGAGTGCTTTTGTTTAAAAGCATCTTGAAATGGGTACCAAAAAAACAGACTATCCAAAACACCTTGCCATTTGGCTCACCCTAGAGATGTCACCGACGTCTTGGGTGTGTCACTTGGTGCTGTCATTGGAAAAAGCCAGTGGTTTTTCATTTCAAAATGTGGGGCAAAAACCCAGCAGGCATAAGCTTGGCAGGTTAGAGGAAGTGCCAATGAAGACCAGACTCTTCCTCATCCTTTTCCATGTGGAAGGCGAGTTATCCCCACCTGACCCTTGCAGGACAAACTCTCCAAATACACCATCTCCCAAACCAGCTTAAGGTCAGTCCCACCACAATAAATATAGAACCTCAAGGACGTATGTGGGATTTGAGTGTCCCATCGCTGCTGAATGCCGGGGTGGGTGTGAAAAAAGCCAATCTCTTGCACCAACCAATAGTCCCTCTCCTGCCTTATGCAGATCCAAGATCCTGCTGTAGGGTTTGCAGGGCAATGGTTTTGGAGATGTGGGGCTTGCTTTTTCAGCAACTCATAAACAGGGAAAAGGAACAAAGGCAAGACTTGCTGTGTAGCAGTGTTTGTATAAATAGATCCTTGGGAGGGTGCGACCAGCAGGAGGGAAGAGATCGAGATGATTTCTCTTTCCAAAGGAACAGTCTTGTTCGCAACAGCCCCCCTGCCAAGGGGGCTTGCCTTTGTGGCTGAACCCAATAGTATCAGGTCATTGCTTCTTGTGCCCAGGGCTCACTTATCTCGGCAAAGATTGTATAAAAAAACCCTGCTACTTGCCGGGGGAAGGGGGTTTGCTCCATTTTTTAAAAAGGTTAATTGTTTTTTTATTGAATAGTTAGGAAAAAAATTATGATAATGCTCAGGTGGAGATGTATCTCATCTAAAAGGGTTTCTAATGATTGGGGTTTATATTGAATTATTAGAAAGTCAATAACCAGGGCATGTGGCTATCTCGGAGTCCCTCTGAGGAAGAGCTCAAACGAGCTTTTCTGGATCTCCTGAGGGACGGTGATATTTAGCCAAAGTCTTGCTTGGGGACCATTTTCACGAAGGTCTTATCCAAAGCAAAGTCAAGGAGCACATTCGCAGGGGACTCTGGTCCTAGTCCTCCTGCTGACAGCACGCGGCAATATACTGGCAAAGTGCTAGATGATGTCTTTGAGATTAAACTTAATTCACAACTCTTTAACCTAAGGTTCCCGTTCATAAGTGTTTCATTATTAAGGGGTGAGTACATGGCAGCTTCATTCTTTAATAGCGTATATAGCATGTTACACTTTACAATGCATTAGCAATAAATGCTTAATGGAAGAGGCTATATCAAGCTGTTAGATAGAAAGCCTATTATAAAACGTGGGCTCCTGCTAAAACAATGTGTGCATCTGTTTAACACCTGAAGTTAACTCAGAAAGTGTGTTAGAAAGCACTGCTCTTTGGCATAAAGAAAATAAGAAGCACTTTATGTATTAAAGTGTCACCAAAATTTCCTCGCTTGTTTAAAACAATCTTGAGAAAATGTTGTCTAAAAGGTAGCTGGCTGAGATGGGAAGTCTGGAGGAATCTGTTGGAAGTGGGGGCTGGGGATGTCTGGGGGTGGGAGGTGATGTGCAGCAAGGCTGGATCAGGCCTGCCCAGCACAGCATGGAGATAAGCCGCTTTTAAAGCCAGACTTGGACTTGTTGAAATGTTGTTCAGAAAGGATCCCTGAAGGTCTCCAGCACAAACTCTCCTTGGAAGTGGGACTATCCCCAGCGCTTTATCAGGCTGGCCATGGCTTGATCCAGCTGAACGTTGCAACCCTCTGAGGATGCAGAGTCAGCAGCCGCTCAGGGCAGCCTGTTTCGGTGCTGCCCCGGCCTCCTGGTGCAAATCTCACCCAGCAAAGCCTTCAGCCCTCTGGGAAGGGGTTGGCTTAATCAAGCCACTCTGGAGGATGGCAACTCAAGCTTTTTAAGCATTTTTAGCACAAACCCAAGATGTCATTGATGGGGTTTGGATGCATCTGACCCAGCATGAGCTATGTGCCCAACAGCCCGATCCACCAGTGAAGTTCAGCTCTTCCTATTTGCAAGGTCCAGCCTTGAGTCCAGCTCCACTGGGGCTGAAAGCCAGCAGTTCAGGGGGGAGAGCGTGCTTTGGGGCACATAAACCTGCTTGCCAGCTCTATGTCCAGGTGATGCACGGTACACCCTGCAAAACCCATGATGACTTTGGGACCGGCATAACTGGACTGGGCTTCCTGGACTTCCAAACCAGGCCTGCTATTCCCCACCGTGACTCTTCAGTCCTGACCCTTCTGTCTTATTCCAGCGCTTCAGCAGTTAAATGGAAAATGGTGTCTGAGAAGATTAGAATTAAGTTATTAAAGCATCTGGACACTTTTAAGAGGATTGCTGAGCGTCGTAGTACTCAAGATTGACTTGAGAATTTGGGGGTGGATTTGCAGCTGGAAGAAATTCCTCATGTACTGTATACCTGCCCCTTGTGTATATGTTAGCATACTTGGCACAGATGTCTCTTTGTTTCCGTACAGGAAACTAATTGCCTTTCTTGTTTCAGTCTGAAGTTTTCCTGTGTCATTCCGTAAATAATGAGAGGCATTTCTCAAAGTTTGCCAGGCGCCTTTGTCTCTCCTGACGGCACTTCAGCTGCTTGCCCTGCACTGGAAGAGCATCCCCCTTGCTGGAAACCTGGTGTCATCTCAGCAGGGTCTGCGCTGGCCCTGAGGTTTGTCAGCTGGGAGACGTCCTGCAGGAAAGCGAAAGCAGGGAGAGGGAGGTTTAATCTGACAGCAACAAGCTTTGCCTTTGAGCTCGCTCTAACTTCCAGCTTTTTGTGTGAATTCCAGCCCTGGAGATTAAAGTCTTTTATTTATCCTCAGCGCAGCGGGGGCTTAGGCAGCAGCGCCAGCTAACACCTCCTGTGACCCATGGGGATGTGACCCACAGGGGTACAGCTCTTTCCTCATAGGGATGATGTGCTAACAGGGAAAGGGAGTTTTCTCAGCCCACGAATGCTTCTGACCCTCTATTTCCTGTCATGTGCCTTTTAGAGGCTGAATTTTTGGTAGGCATTCTTTCTTTGGCTATGTGTCTCCTGAGGTTTAAAGAAGAAGAGCAGAAGTTCAGGGCTTGTGACAGAATCGGAAAGAACGTGATGCTGTGATGGAAATCCAGTACTCTCCTCCTGGTACCAAATGATGTTTTGCTGGAGACCTGTGGGAGAACAGAAACCTTCAGAGCTTTCCCAGGAAGGAAGCTGGAACAGACACAGAATAAAGGAGGAATGAGAGAGCCTAGAGCTAGCCTAAAATTGTACCCATTGCTCCAACTGGATGTGAAAGAGGAATTCAGGTCAGTAACGAGAGAGCAGATGTGAATGCAAGGTGCAGAAGGGTTTGCTGTTGTAAACTAACTGGAGTTTACAGGTGTTTGAGCACTGGAAGGGGAGGTTTGTCCTGTGGGAGGAGGGATGATCAGTTCCAGTCATGGGTCACTGACTTCCCAGATCCACCCAAATCAGGAAGAAAGATGCTGGAGCGCTCCTCAGATCTTGGCGCACATGTAGACTGAGCCTTGTGAGCAGAGGTGGTACAGCCGGGGCACAGGGGCGGTCAGCATCACGGCGGTGGCATGAAGCTGGAGGTGGGCAAGGTTCGGTAGCGGGGAGCAGCAAGGACCCTTCACTGCTGCCAACTCCGTGCTATTGCCTGTCCTTTGCCCATCCCGGTGCACCAGCTGCCGTGCAGCGGCCGGTGGGGTGCAGGCACAGCTGTTCGAGTGATCCCGTCCAAGCCACTAACAACTTGATGCTATTCCTGCATTCCTATTCTTATTTTGTTGTTACCACCACAGCTCTGCTTTCTACGATGTAATTTGGGCTATGGAGTAAATGAGGGCTTTGCAGTCAGCAAAGGAGCGCTGAGGAGGGCTCGTGGCGAGAGAAAGGTTTGGCTTTAGCTGGTTGAAAACCACCTGGGAAAAAGACCTGTGGGTGGCCAGGAGATGCTGTTGGAGATGTCTAAGTGGGTTAGCACTGCCTTGCTGGTGCGTTGGGTTGTGTCGGTGCTCCCAGTGTGGCTCCCTGTGCCTGTCCAGGAGCATGGCTGCAGGGATGGGGGCAGCTGGGAGGGGATGTGGAGCTGTGTCTCAGTTTCCCCTCTCAGTGTGCAGGAGTGGGAGGCTGTGGGCCAGCTGAAGGGAAGCAAGGAGGTGGTGTTGGGCTGCCTTGCCAGCATTTAGGGGTATGCAGCATGTTCCAGCCGGCTGCCCTTCCTGCTGGGGTGGCTATTTATTGGGAATGAAGCTGGCAGGGAGGGATGAGCATCCTGAGCCAGCTCAAGCCATCAGATGTCTGTCAAGGATTTGGCCTGGACTTTTATTACCTGTCCCTCTTGTCACTTTTGTGTGAGAGGAAGCAGGTACATAGGAGGTACCTGGTTACTTTGGGACTGTCACATCTGCTGCAGGGGGGACAGTGCATCTTATGACAAGCCGGTGTCATTAGTGCTGGCCTCCAAGGCTTCTGCCCATCGGGATTTACTGCCCACTTCCCTGGGACCAGCCGTGCCGTCCGCTCCCTGCACGGCAGCCCCTCATCCGGAGCATGTCTGGGGCATGAATCGTGTCCCTGGGTGAGGAGCTGCTATCTCATCTCCTTCCTCACACGGGGAGGGGGTAAATGATGTGGCACCGCTAATTGCGGAGGGCTCATGCTTTCGACACCACTTGCTGCAGGCTGCCAATCACCCCGCACTCCCCTGCTCCCGCCGCAGCGCCGGGCATGGCATCGGCTGTGTCACGGTTTGCTTTGACATGGGCCTGACGCCTGGACTGCACCGGGGCAGTGATGAGCGGTAATTGGGTCCCCCCTCCACCAGCGTTGCCTGCCAAGGCCATGGCAGAGGCGGCAAGCACCTTTGCAGCCGTCCGAGGAAGCGCTCGGGCGCTGAGACTTTTCAGACGGAGACAGACCTGCCACGTGCTGATTTCTGCTGGTGGTGGGCATGCTCTGCAATCACAGGCACCGGTTCTCAGCTGGGGTAAGGTGGTAAACTGGCAGCACCCTGCCAGTTTGCACCAGTCACAGGTGGGTGACAGGAGCTGCGGGATGACCCTGGGGGTGTTTTCGGAAGCGTACCGAAGTACCTGGGCTGCAGGTATTGTCTCAGAAGGGGCTGGCCTGCACTTTTAGAGATGCTTAAACACACTTGTAAATCTGCCTGCTGCAGGCGTGGCTGACACCTGGCCGAGGTGGCTGCAAACACTGCTGGATCGGGCACGATGCTGCTGCTCTGCGTGTGCCAAGGGGTCCCCTCGATCCCCATGGAAATGGTATGCATGAGCTGCTGCTGGCAGCCTGTCATTCCTACAGGGTCTGTTCTAGTCTTGCTTTAATTTGGGAAGGGGCAGTTACATCCCAGCCAAGTGAGTTTGGAGTAAGAAAGGAGTTGCTGCAGAGAGTGTATGTTTGACGCAGATGATGGCGACAGGAGCAACAGTGCAAGTCCTGGTGTGCCAGTCCTCACGTCACTGATGGAGCCCACCTCTCCCCATCATTCTCCCCGTAGCGCTTGCTCCTCTGTTTTTCCCCAACTTTGTCATTTTCAAGGGTCCTTCATGTATTTTTCCCAGCTCCTCTCACCTCCTTGTCTCAGTGGCTGGGGAGGGGGCACTTCAGTAGCGACTGCAATAGCAATGAAAGACATTTTCGATGTCGGGGCTGTCCGGGGAGGTGGGGAATGTTGTCTTCTCCATTGTCATCAAGCTGACTTGCTTCTAACAGCACCTTCTTCTCGTCCTTCCACTTCCTGGGAGGCAGCATGTGATGTCTTCCCTGTGTTCACAAGGGCTGCTGCTGCTTGCTCCAGATCAGCTGGTTGCACGGCATCAAGAGCAACACATCCCCTTGACAGCACATCTGCAATTACTGGGAGAGATTTTTGCCTGTAGCTCCACATCCCTACTGCAGTTTCAGCAGTAACAGCTTTGTCTTGGGTATTTTACCCAGTCTCTTGCAATCAGGGACTTAGGCAGCTATTTTTGGCTTAGAACCTGGTCATCAAGAGAAATCATTGAGCGCATTTCTTGCTTTATCTGCCTAGGCTTTTTGCTACGCTGCCACAATTCTCTGCAGCAAGCGCTGTGCGCTGACACTCAGTTAGTCCTAGGGTGAATGATGGATGTCAGTGGTTTAGGATCACTGTGAGGTCTTACGTGGTTTCTCCTCCATGCCCTGTGGTGCTGCTGCTGCTGCCTGGCCGGGATGCTTCCCCCAACGGTTTCCCCACTGGCAGGACCTGCACTCCCATGAGGCCTCCCAGCATCTGGAGCGCAGTTCTCGCTGGCGTCACCTTTCTACAAGGCAACCTCTGGGACCAAATCTGACAAATAGCCCCTTTAAAAGTGCAAATCCTGGAGCTCTTGGAGTCCCAGGAGGTTACCAAAACCCTGCTGATGCATCTGCTCCGCTGAAAAACTTGGCTCCTGCTGTCATAGCTCAGCTCCTGCTCCCTGAGCAAGTGGAAGTGTTGCTGGGCTGCCTCTCCTTAGGGCTGAGGCTGCCAGGGCTCAGCTCCCCGCCTCGTGCGTGCCTCTGCAAGCCCTGCTGGTTTCTGCCAGCTAGATTTTAAGCTTTTAAAGCACAGTCACAAGACCTGACTGCATCTGTGCGTTCAGCCTTCCCCGTGAGCCTTTCTCTTGCATGTCCTGAGCTGGGCTCTGTCTCTGTGTATGGATGGTCACTCCGGGGAAGAGGAATAGGGACTGAGGGAGCAGGCAGCTGGATGCAAAGGAGAGTGACTGAGACTCCTGCTTTCATCACAGCTGTGGTAGTAAACCCCTCCTGTCCAGGGTGGCCTGGCTGTTACCAAAGAAAGCCGCTTTCTGCATAGCTCGAGCTCCAGATAGGTCTCACAGTTTACTCGAAATCGTGGCCAGGACCTCTAAACTAAAACTGAGATATTACAAATAGTTACATTAATTCAGAAAGCTGGCACCCTGTGAATTTCAGGGGTCAGGAGTGACCCATCTTACTCTTGACTTCCATAGCTGCGGTGGCAAAAGCATCACGCAATAGCCTCAAGTCCAGCATTGCCCTTTTCTTGCCCGGGCTGCTCCCATGCGTAGGGTAAGCGAGGTCTGCAGGCAGCTGCCTGCCCACAGCTCACTTGTTGGCTGTAGCCATGCTAAGGACCAGTTAAAAAGACTGCCACGAGCTTAACAGAGCACCAGGAGGCATTTGTCTAACCTCTCTTAAAGTCACTCATCTACCCACAACAACAACTACAACAAAGCCTTGGAATGTAGGAAATTAATTAAAATAGTAAGTAAACAGGACACCTGAGTCATTCGTTCCACTGTGTATTTTTAAAAAAGGTGCTTGCTGCTGGCTCCCCAAAGGTCCTGCTAATATCAAGGGAGGCAGCTTGTCCCTCACAATCTGGTTGGGGCAGAGACATCATTTTGCGGGAGTCCCCCACAACTGTTTCCTTGAAGACGTCCTTTCTACCTCATTATAGCTACTTTGTGTTTGTGTTTTCCAAGCATTTTTGACCACATTAATGATTACAGTGAAAGAAGATTCTTATTGGCAGCACAAATCACTTTTTCAAGATGACACCAGCACTTACAGTCTTATTACCGTCATTAACAAGATTATTATTATAACTTTGCCATGCTCCCCCTTACTAAAGAAAGCAATTCAAATCCAAATATTCTGTCTTAGAAATACTCCATCCTTCTTTTCCTCTCTAACCAAAAATGAGGTCACACTAGCCTTTCTGGGTAATGGAAGAGCATCTTTCTATGGACGTAGTTATGCTGTGTTTTAGGTTATCAAGAACACTTCTCAGACTTGCATTTTGCTAATTGTTCATCTGCAGAATTCAGATGTCTCTGAGCTCAGCAGCGGACTCCAGTCTTCTGCAGCCTCTCCCCACTTTGCCGGCTGGGTACAGAGCCAGGGTCTGCAGCTCTGGGGAGCAGCAAGCGCTGCTCTGTGGAAAGGTGGCACTACCAGATGTTGGCCAGGTGTCACCGAACATGATCTGCCTGAAAGACCTGAAGGTGATCCAGGGAATTGATCCCAACATCTCATTTAAGATGAGATGCCTCTGTCCTTTTACCTGAACTTCAGGGTGCCACCAGCCCCATCCATCTAGTGGGCTGGATTTTTGGCTACCCTGAAATTAGCTGCCAGACAGTAAAACAGGGAGCTGACAGGGTGTTTGTCACAGCTGGGACTGTCCCCGCCAGGCTGAAGGTAGCTGGATGATAGGATACACAGGAGAGGACACATTGTTCCTCGTCTTGGCCGTTACGGCTTTACAAATGACTATTCCAAGCTTAGTTCCAAAATGGTGTCGTGGCTTTCGCTGCTGTCATCAATTGCCATCAACACTGAATTTAGCTGACATAATTACTTATTGTTACAATCAGTGCCCATTAGGTTAAAGCTAAATTACAGTCTCAGTCCTTGGGAACTGCCTATTACATCCATATGAATACGCAAAGTTCATCACTCATGATTAACGTTGCTACAGTGAATACAAAAGGAATTAGTGAGGACCTGTCACTTATTGTAAAGTGCTGCCAGATTATGGTATCAGAAATGATGTGTCAACTGTTAAAACTTAATAATCCATGCTGGAGTGCTGTATCTGATTATAACACTGATCAAAGGAGAGGCCTGATTGGCACTCGGAAGCTGAGGCTGGGTGGTTATGAGACCGATAACCTACATGGGTCAGGAGTCATTGACCAAACGTCGGAGCTGTGGCTCGGTATGCTCACCCCCAAGCCCTGGGAGTCGCGAGGGGCTGGGGACCCTCCTGGGGGCACGCGCCTGGCTGCTGGTGTGGTCGGGAAAGGATCGATGGGTCCGTGTTCCATGGGCATGTGTCTGAGGCAGGAAGGCTGATGTGTCTCCCAGCCAGGAACCTCGTTATTCTGGCAGGAGAAAGCCTGGAGGTCCCAGGCTGGGATTCAGTCACCCTGCGCTCTGGCTGATGGTGCAAATCACTCTACTGCGGCCAGGACTGCCATTTCTAGACCCTGGCTCATGCACTGATGGCACCTGAGTGGAGCCTGGGAGCAAATTTCACCCGATGTGGGCTGGGAGGACCTGGGAGGTCTCCCCATTTTGCTGTGTTTGTTTCCCAGCAGTGTGCAATCATATATGTATTGGTGAATGTATGTATATGTAAGTATATATATGGGCACGTGTGTGTGAATTTAGAAAAAGTCCTAAGATTTTCTTTTGACGTTGCTCAAAGTTGGTTTTTTTTTGCATTTTTCTTTCAAACTCTCAAGACTGAAGAAGATGCTTTACTTAATCTGAAACGCTGTAATGCTGGGGTTTTTCTTTTTTTCTTCCTTTTTTTTATCCTTAAAAGCATCCTACAAGCCAACTTGTTGACCTCTGCTAACGAAGTCCTCCCGGGAAGAAGAGCTGAACCGCACAGGCTAAAGCACATGGCCTTGACAGAGGCTGAGTAGCTGTAAATCTGCTCCTGGCCCCTGCTAACCCCTCAAGGCAGGCTCTGGCTGAGCCAAGGGACAGCATGGTCTCTCCAAATACACGGCGTTTTGCTCCTCATCCAGCGGTGTGCCTGGAGCCAGGATGTGGGGAGGTCCTCCTCCATGGCTAGGGTTTGTGTGAGCCACACCCCAAAATCCCCGCGTTCACTCTTCCTCCTAGCCTGGCATTTTTGTTCATGGCTACTGGTTGCAGATGTTTACTACTGGTCATGACCTGATTTGCAGCTGAAAGCCGGCTACTTCATACCAACACATTTACATCATCCCTTACCAGCTTAGGTTTCCTAACAGCATTTTGCATCTCCACCAAAGAGTATTTAAAACGCTTGTAGGTCTTTGGTCAAAGGCTTCTGGACACCTTGCCTGACTTCTGGCAAGTGCTGTGCTTTCTGCTGTTGCTGACATGATTGCAGTGCTCCAGTAGATGACAGAGGCATGCTTGTCCTTTCGATGCAGGGTTGTCCTCGCTGTCTGAGTGGCCGGCAGTAAGGGCCGTAGCTTCTCTGCCTGCAGCCAGCTTGGTTGGTGCGCAGGAACTGAAGGTTGCCCTCATGCCTCCAGGTGGTTTAACTATTTTTGTTCTCCAGGGAAGGTTGATCTCTATTCCCTTCAGCAGATACCTCCCTAACACCCTCCCTACTGATATGGGAGGCAACATAACCACCTAGTCTCACTATTACTTCTGAGTGGAAAGAAATAGCAGGTCTGGGGGGCTTCCAGGGGAGGCTACATGATTTTTTAGTGACAACAATATAACATATCATGAGCTACCACAAATCCACCCTGATTCCCACATTCTTTCTTGGTTTTCAGACCCATTGTTCACTGCCACCCTTGCAGGCCCTGGAAACGCTCAGCAGCAGCAATACCAAAGCAGGCGAAGAAAAGCCATTCTCCGGAGAACACCAGCTCTGGAGGGAATGGGGGAAGATTCATTTGCTAGTGATTTCAAAGTCCTTGCTTAAGACCTGTCTGCCATGGTACCTGCTTGAAGGTAAGTCTGGCTGCTGGTGAGCTGTGACAGTGTTCTCTGTAGCTGTCCACATCGTGGGCTGTGAAACCACCCAGAGCTGGGCTGCTCCACTCAGATTTCTCTAACCAGGACCTGTGTGTCTACCGTAAAGCCACATGAGTTCACAAATGGGCAATGCTGGAAGGCCATGGTAGCTATATCGGTGCTGCTGCTGGGGTGTCTGCTGTGCTTGTGGACGCTTCAGACTGCATGCCCAGGCTGCTCCATGCTGCCTGGTAGTGCCCACCACCGGCAGCTTTTCCTGAGAGTTCGTCTCAGCTTTCCCCATGGTCGTTTGAGCTGTGACTTCTTATGCATCCACCACTGACAACATGAAGAAAAACTTTTGGCGTGTTCGAAGGCATGTTTGTATAGTGTTTCCCATCCTGCGTTCGTTGTGTTTCCCAGATCTCCAGACATCCTCAGCTCTCTCCTCCAGGCTTGCTCTAGTTGCGCTTCATCTTGTTTGAGGAGCAGTGGCCTTTTTTGCACCAGTTTGAATCTTCTTTTCCCACAATTTAGTGACTCTCGGCTGCTGCTGTTATTATTATTATTACCCGGCTGGCCCATGTGCTGGGAAGCTCTTGGACAGCCGAAGGAAGAAACATCACCCACCTCTCTTGCATAGCATCCTAGCTTTTGGTGCCCTTGTCTTCACTTCCGCAGTTCCCCGTTCTGCCTTGCACTAGGTACACATATGTTGATATATGTGTATGTGGCACCATGCAGAGATTGTCCTCTCTGGTATCTTAAAGGTCCTGATATCAGTACCAAGGGCCTAAAAAATAGTCTGCAGAACTGAAAGTTTCAGGCAAGCTTTACATAGATTTTCTACACTAAAACTTTTCTCTTGCACTGATTCTTAGGGTGGGTTTTTGGTTTTTTTTTTTTGGTTGCCTGTGACGGCAAGAGCTGGATTTCTTTCTTTTCCACAGCAGCTCCAACAAAGCAACATAACTGAAAACACTTGTTTGGGCTAAACTGAAAACTTAAAACATCTTTGGTGTGAACCTGCAAACAAGAATTCCCAAGTCCCACTTTGTTCTGGTTCAACTGATATATTTGATCTCTGGAAAAAATAATAAAATATTTACTTACACTAGGCAAACAAAACTCTCTTTAGAGGACCTGAAATGTGATCTGTCATTTCCATTTCCAATCATTTTAAATGTCTGTATAATTTTAACCATAAAATGGAAAGTGTAACTGGCCAGTCGCTGCAAATGGAAATGTTCCTTTTCAAAGCATTCAAATGAAACCTGTCATTTATTTTCTTGAAGGTTTCCTGTTTGTTGGCTGGTTTGGAAGTTGGCAATTCATCGAGATGAAGTTGTGCAGAGTTAGCTGTTGCTGAATTTGCATTTTTTTCCCAGAGGAGAGAGATTTAGAGTGAAAAAAGTTGCTGTGCTGCATCATCAGGAGCTTTGTCCCTACCCCCCCCAGGTCACCCCCATCACGTGAGGAGGCACAGGTCTGTCCTTCCTCACCTCTTCCCCCTCACCAAAGTACTCAGGTGCTGATTCCCCTCGTCCCTGCTCTGGACACGGGATTACAGCTCCGGCTCCTCTTCCCAGTGCATCATCAACATGTTGTTTCCAGGGTCATAAATTTGCACTGTGATGAGACACAACCAGATGTTAGGATACGTGAAGCGACTGGCGAAGCAGCCTGCCTGGCGCAGCCCCCACCTCCGGAGTCAGCCGCCCGCTAATGAGAAGCAGGTCTCTCGCCTCGAGCTGGGCCAGGACAGACGGAGAGCATCCCCAGGAGCCACTGCAGAGCTGCCATCTCGACCCCCTTCCTGCTCTCGGTGCCCGGGGAGCATCTCCAGGGCTGGATTCAGGCACTTTGGTGGCTATTGGCTTCTGGCGGCCATCTGGAAAGATAGTTTGGCCTGGTACAGGGGGAAAACACACAAGGCCATGGTCCTCCTTGCTAGTAAGGAAGCTGGTTACTTTTATCATGTAAAAGTACTTCTGAGATGCATGTTTTGGATCATTTGTGTGGCTGAACAGGCTGTTTTTTAATGGAGAGACACATGGGAAAGTGAGGTCTTAGCTCAGGATGCTGAACCAGTACCCTGTGTCAGGAGCCAGTGTTGACTTGGGGTGCCTACTTCCAGGTGGCTCCAGCCCATGTGTCCCCATGGGTTTGAGGTGCCCAAGTCACCTGGGTGGGCAGGGAGCTGGGGCTGGGGAAGGTTGCGTTGAAAAGCAGGTGAAGGACTGCTTGTGGGAAATGTGTCCCTCGTGGGCTGTGAGGGTCCTCAGGATGGCTGCAGCTTTTTGCCAATGTCCTCCGCTAACGCTACCGTTTCAACTCACGTCCTCATGTCCTGTGGTGTATGCTCACTGGGTGATGTTTTGGGGCATGCACTAAGCATCAGGGGGTCCGCACCTGTGTCCCTGGGCACAACCATCATGTGAGTGCTTTCTCAACGTGGTCTCCTCCTTCCATTGCTGGTAGTCCCAGCTGCCCCAGGTGCAAGGCTGAGCCCTGCATGGGGCTGGCATGGCCCTTCTGCTTTTTCACAGCATCAGGTCAGCCCCTGCATCACAGGGTGACTCTAGGCTTAAAGATGATCCAGTGTGGAGTTCTAGCCTTACAGCTACTTCTCTTTTTCTTTGCTCTTCTTTGGCCCATATGCGCATTGGTGGTACTTCCTTATGCATGTGCCCATTGCACAGGGATGGGCAGGTCTCCTCTCTCCTTTTAGCATCCAGGTAAGCACAGAGGGGAGAGAACTATTTGTAGCAGAACGAGCGTGTTGGTACCAGACCTGAGGGCTACAAGTTGGCCAGGACGTCTTCAGGGAATGCTCCTCACTCGGAGGTTCACAGCCTCCAAACTGGAGAAGAAGGAGACGGAGCATGGTAAGTCCTTGGAGGGGACAAAACACTGTGGTGCCACTGACCACGAGCATCCCTTGCAGCTGCAGCTCCAGTGGAGGGGAAGCCCAGCTGTCCCCAGAGGTCTTGGCCACCAGCCCAAGGGATTTTCCCAAAGCCATGCAGGAGGGATGGGATCAGGCAGTTCTTGGGCATGTGGCAACCAGCCCTTTCCAGTGATGTGAGAGGGAGAGCCAGCGCCTGTGGATCTGTTCAGCCTCCTGGGAGCATTAGCCCATGCGCCAGCCACTGAGCCCCATCTGACCATGAAGTGTTTCACCACTGTCCAGGAAAGCCACTGCCCTTCTCACAGGAAGGCCAGGTGAAACGGGGCTACCCACCAGCAGCTCCTGGGGTTGCATCTCGCCACCCCGAGCGTGTACAGGGAAGGAAGGGACACCCCGTTACATGGGGTATGGAGACCTCTGTGTCCCTGCTGCGGTGTGGAGCATCCGCTCCATTGTGTGGCGACTCGTTGGAGGGAGTTTGGGTTAAAAGGGGTTAACAGCTCTCTGCTGTAACACATGATTGGTCTTTATGAGGTTGAAACTCTTGTCTGTTTGAGGCCTACAGATGATGCTAAAGAGCACAATAATGACAGCAATTCAAAGCAATCTAATTATGCAAACGGGAGGCTAAACAATTTCATCATCCTTAAATTAGATTGTCCTAATGAGATAAAGACACCAATTAATCCTGAATTAATTTCAATAGCCTATTTCAGGCAAACACTTTAATATGCAAATGTAAATGAGAAACAAAGCCTACTGTAGAATGCCAGAGTTCAAAACCTCTCTCTGCACAGCTGCAGCGGGTGTAAATAGTGTCTAATGAGTTTGCATGGAAAGACACAACCAGTTGAAAATTTTAGACTTCATAAAGCACAGCCGGTGCCTCAGGTACATGGCGGTGCCGAGCCGGGTGGGAGGAGAGGGAGGACTCACTCGGCTGATGCCGGGAAGGCCATCAGCCACTCTCTGCAGGCACACACGGGATGGGTCCAGCCGCTGCCACCGCGGGATGAAGGGCTTTAACAAGATGCTGCTCCGTAAAGCCAAACGTTTCATGCTGAGTACCTGGCCAGTCGCCTTTCTAGGACGCAGAGATGATTTTAATTAGCTGTTGCATAATTGTTTTAAATTAGCCATTTTGCTATGCACTCAAAAAAAAAAATCCACTCCTGTTTTTTTTTTTTCTCCTAGACACTTGGCAGGAGAAAGGGCAGAGCCTGGGATTTAGGTTACAGACAAAAGCAAACATCCTCCTGAATTTCTCTTTACCTTGCTCCGCTGCTGTAACAAAGTACCAGGAGGATTTGCTTTGAGCCATCGAGGAAGCAAGCCCTTGTTCCCAGGGCCTGACTGAAGTCTGACTTCCAGTTTGCACTTTGCTTCAATTTCGGGCACTGAGCAGAGGGGCTGTGTAGGGGTCTGCAAATATGGCTACGGGAAATGATGGCATCGATGCTGAGGCTCAGGTCTGAGTTATTCCTGCTACTGTGCCTCATCTCCAGCAGGTCCCAGGAATATGCCTTGGAGTAAGCTCTTAAAAAAAAATAGAACAACAAAACCAAACTGTCCCAGATTGAGCATCTCTTGGATAATTTATCCCTCTACCCCTCCTTCTGCTAAATCCATCCTGCGCTGCTATTAGGGGATAACATAAGCCCAGAGAGGGTTTGTGTCCTTCCAAAAGTATTTCTTCAGGTATGGCAACCCTAGATGTTCTTCCCCTTTAAAATGTCCATTCTGTCTTTGAATTTCCTCGAGGTTTATCTTCACCATCACCCTGTGGCAGCTCGTGCTGCAGGTTAAGGGGGCAGCCTGGGAGGAGGTGCTGCCCAGAGACAGGGCCCCTCTTGCCCTCCTGTCTTCCCCTGTAGCCTTTCCAACAAGCCCTGACAAGCCACCAGCCAGGCTGGAAAGTGGTTAATTTTCTTCTTGACTTCACCCATTGGCTGTTATCAAATGCACAGGGTTGGAGGAGGTAGCGGTGATGTTCGTGGGGCTGCCAGCATTGGGTCGCACTCTGGGCAAACCCAGCGAGCTGAGCTTGGCTGCCTGAGTGGCGTCCAAGGCTAAGATAAGTCTAGACGTGCTGTGAAAGTCTGGGGACAAAGCTGAACATCACTGGTTGACCTCCACCAAGAGGACACCTCTCGTCTTCCCTGTGCGTTGGAGGGAATTCAGTCTTTGTTTCAGCACTGCATGGTTTTTGCTCTATGTTTCATGGAGCAGCAAGATCCTATCCCAGTCACATCACATCTTGCAGGGGCTTTCTGGTGCAAAATAATGTCCCGGCTGTTTATTAACCCTTCTGCTTTGGTTAGGAGAGCAGCATAAGTTGTGGTCTGGAATTTCGGCACTTCTACTGGGAAATCTTGAGTAACCACCGTTTGTGCAACATGGCATTTAATCCTTGCTGGGTGGACCACAAACATCCCTTTCCATTTCTCTGGCCTTAATGGGCATGGTAGTTTATTGACAGATGAATTGAGACAGTGAAAGGCCTGACAGCCCAGAGCTCGCAGCGTGCCAGCAGATCTGGAGATCTTCTATCACACATGTTTGTCCTTGGAAAAAAGACAATTGACTCAGTAAAATTGCTTAATCTCTGGCACGCTGGCTACCAGCGCTGCCTTTTCTGCTGGAGCCCGGGAGACTTTTTTTTCGTAAAGCATTCAGTGCTGCCTGGGCTCTGTTGTTGGATCCACCAGCAGATGCCGTGCCATGGACAGGGACCTGGGCGAGAGCTCACTGCTCAGTGCCGCTTGCTGCTCCCCAACCCACTCCTGGCCAGAAGAGCAAATCCCTCCTATCCGTCACTGTGGGGTTCAGGCATGCCCAGGAGCTCTTGGAGACAAGGTGCTGGGTTAGCTGGGTCTTCAATCCACTTCAGGAGAATTGGAGGTTGCCCAGACCTGGGGTGGTACCTGCTGGCAGAGAGGGTGACAGGCCAGGGGGGAGCCCATGGTGGGGAAGCCGTTAGCAGGCACAAGCCGCATCCAGAAGAGGACTGCTGCCTAGGGCTGTGGTTTCCCAGTAATTAATACCAGATCTGCGCATTACCCGGTCACCCCATGGGAGAAATTGGGTCTGAATCAGGGGTGAGCACATGATCATATTTTTGCCAAATTACCCGGCTCGTACAATATGGTGTGCCTCTGGCTCCCCGCCAGCGGTGGGAGCACAAAACAATACCTGATTCAGCAGAAAGTCTTCCTGGCCCCTTTGGAGATCTTGTGAAGCAGCAGGAAGAGCTTATATCTGTTGAGCGCTTCGCATTGTTTCCAGGCTTGGACTGGGTGCCGTAAAATTGGATTTACGGTTGCGGGGAAGCATGGCCAAAGGAGCGCAGCCTCTCATGCCAGCGCAGTTTAAAACTAGGTGTGGGGATGGGTCCAAAAGCAAGTCCTCCTGACTTTCCATCCAGTTGTGAGCTTTGTTGCCTGGATCCATCTGTCGCTGAAGCCTGGTGATCCCTGGAGGAGCTGGGTGTGCTGCTGAGATCCCGAAACGGGGACACTAAGTCATGTTCTAGTTAAAGGGCTCTAACAGTCAGCCAAGGGACTTGTAAAAATGTTACCACAGGGTCTCCTGTTTATTCTTGCGCTCTTCGTACTCTGCTCACACATTAAAAGATGGTATTTTTTTAGCTGCCAGTGCTGCTGTCTGATGAATCCAGCTGTTTTCTTTCCCCTTCTGAAATCATGACATTTATAAGCAGCGTTTAGTGGAAAGCCGCCTGAGCGCTGTGCTCTGCCCTGGTACTCAGAGAGGCCAGGGGGACTCGTGGGGACGCTGGTGGGTGCATGCCCTCCGCCCTGGGTTCACCCAGCCGAGCTGGTGCTCAGGCTGCTGTGCTGGGGACGAGCTCCCACCCTGGGTGATTCTTTACCTGAAAAGCATGCAGCCAGCTGGGATGGCAACGGGCTGTCATTTAGCTTGCCAGGGGCACGGGCGTGAAAATCAGCCTCAGATTTGCAGTTGCCTGAGCAAGCTGGACTCTCCTCCCCTTCTTCGTGCACTCCTCTGCTGGGGGAAGGCGGCAGGGAGACCGGTTTGGGTGCCCGGTACTGCCTGTCTGCTCTCTTCGTGCCCGCCTGGAAGCTCCCAAGGGGAAGGCAAAGGGAGCCAGGGATTTCTCTGTCATAGCATGTTTTTTGGGTGGAGAGGGCCAGGAGTAAAAGTCTGATGCAGAGTAATGGGGGTCTCCTGATCTTCCTGTCTTCCAGAGGAAAAAAAACACCACCATCTCCATTCCAGCTCTCTCCAATCCCTCCCAAAAAAACCCTTGCGAGCAGCACAGAGCAACCTCTGCTCCCTGCCTTGAATCAGCCCATGGAAAAGCCCTTACATTTTATGCATGTAGAAATCCGCTTTTTTACACCTGTAAAAGGGGTGAGGCTGGGGTGGAGGGAAGCAGTGAGGATGCAAACGGTAGGCTCAGAGGAAATAAAGCCACTCGGCACCAGCGGCAGGTTGGTTACTGATGAGCCATCCGAGGTGCAGTGGAGAATCTGCATAAAATATTCCTCGTGGAGCTCGGGTAGCCGGTTCCAGCCCAGATAACAGTCTGACAGTCGCCGAGAAAGGATGCCTTTAACCTTCACAAAACTGAGAGGACAGCAGAGAAATGAGCCAGGCAGTGGTGTCATGAAAATCACAGCCTCAGCGGTTTGGATGCGCTTCGCTCTACCGCAGAGTTTTGGGCAGCAGAGGGAAAATAAGCAAAACGCCAGGAAGAAGATGTCAGGTGGGCCAAAGGCATGTTTCTGTGAGAGCTGTGAAAGTCCCTTGCAGAAGGAGATCTTTGCAGAAGTTGGCTCCTAGTGGTCCTGGAGAGGTGGAGATGCTGTTGCTGCTGGGTACTCCGTGCTGCACTAAGGTTATGGGTTTAGTGAAAGACCACCCATCAGACGTCTAGTGAGACCATAACGCAGTGGTGCAGCCCCCATGGGATGACGCCCACCAGCTCTTCCAGGCCTTCAGGGGCTGCTGCTCACTAGCATGAGATTTAAACCTTTTGGGACAACCATTTCTATCATAAAAAGTGTCTCTGGAGGAACAGAAGGGTCTGTGCACTGGGCTGCATGCTTATGATTCAACTTCTGCCTGGGGATACCTGCCCAACCTGGTCTGCAAAGGGGCTGTGCAGGTCCTAGCCAGCTCTCCAGGGGCCTGTTTGCAACTCATGGTGGCTGTGGTGGCTCCTTTCTTTTGCACAACCATATAGTTTTCTTCATCCTGTTTTCTGCCCACCTCCAACCAGTTCACTAGTAGGAGGCAAACCTTGAAATCCTGTTTGGATTTCTGAGGGCTTTTTTCCTCTGTGTTCTTGTGGAGAGTGAAAGACAGGGGAAAGCAGAGTATTTCTTCAGCTAAAGAGGCCATGTTTGGATGACTGAGGCTGGGGGTTTGGGGACCTTTCCTAGCTGGGGTTTGATGGAATGGGGAACCCACATCAATATTTAGGAAACCCTGTTTTGTTGTGAATTTTAATGCGAACAACGATCCTTGTAGCAAAAATTTTCACCAGGCTCATCACACCAAGATAATTTGACAACCAGCGTGGGATGCTCAAATGTGTGCTCAAAGGCAAAACCCTCTTCTGTCTTCACAGCTTTTTTTTATTTGCCAAACCATGTATTTGGTCCATGTCTCAGAGCAAAACTGAACGATTCAGTATTTGCAGCCACAGTTTCCAGCCAAGCTTTTCCTGCAGAGCCCCAGCGAGGTGGCAGCTGGGTGTCCCCAGACGAGCTGCGTCCCACCAGCGCTGGTGGAAGGCAGCGCTTCGGAGACCATCTTGTGACACTGAGACACAAGGGAAAAAAAAAAAAAAAAAGGAGGAGGATCAGCTCTTCATCTGGAATGGAAATAAAGTTGGTGAAAGGACGGATGTTTTCTCTTTTGCCTTGAGGTTAGAAAACAGCAGGAAATCCTTGCTTGAAGAAAAGGCACATGGCCCCAAGTATGACTTGTGCCTGCTTTGCTGCCTTGAAGTCAGTCTGGAAACAGAGTTTTGCGGTGGATAAAATTTCACAGACTTTCCATGGTTTCTGACTGCAGCTTTTCTCGTGCCTGGTTTGCAGCTAAACCTAAATTTCTGCCATATTTGCGCTAGCTTGGAAAGTGATGTTCATGTAGTTGGTATCATGTAGCTGGATGAAGCAAATACTGGTTTATCTCAACAGCTTTATATGTGGCAAGACAAAATACTGACATGAGCAAGAGTCTGCAGAATCTGCCTTAGCTGGAGCCTCTGTTTTTGTCCAGGCACCCGACCCCACAAAGTCTTTGCAAAGTAAGCGAACCCCTCACCAGTAACTCCACAGCCTGCAGAACTAACTTTGGCTTTCTAGCTTATTAATAAGCATCTTTTCTGAGTAACCAAAATGTATTGAGTTGGGACTCCCCAAGTGCGAGCAGCCAGATATAGCTTTGACTTTTCCTTTTTATAATTTACCTTGTGGGGCTGTGGGAAATGAGCAATCCCTCTGGCTGTCAATATTGCCAGCGGTGCTACCATCGCCATGACAAGGAAAGGGGGGTCGGCAGGGGGCTGGAGAAACCAGGCACCCCGGGACCGGTGTCTCAGCCTCGCGCCCAACTGGAGCTGACATGTCTGGTGTGACAAGACTCAAGTAGACGGCGTTCTTGCAACTCCCAGAAAATGTCTTTTGCTTCAGCTCTTTCCCCTTCCCAGCTTTCCCAGACAGATTTTTCCTTTAATTTATCCTTCCTCAGCCCTCCTCTCTCCTCTCCCTGTCTGAAGGCTCCTCCTGAGGGCTCAGCCACTCTGCAGAGGGGCTTCTTTTTACATCTTGCCTCTTTGCAGAGGAAACCTCCATAGTCACAAAACGCTGATGGTAGTGGGGAGCGGGGTGGCCTTGGGGAAATCGGCTCTGCCCACTTGTGTGGGAGCTGCTGTGTCACTCTGCATCCCTGCCTCTCCCACCACCCTCTCCCTTGCAATAGCAGCCAGGGCTGTTGCTGGAGGTGGTGCTTTTGGGGTGGCCTAGCCTTGGTGGTGTCTTATCCTGTACTTTCAGGGCAGGGAGAAAGCAACCTGGGCTGCCATGTGGCCAGGGAGGGAAGGGCATCACCTGTATCTCAATTAAGTGATAATTAAGTGATATAATATGGCTCAGCTTAGTGTGGCTGGGAGGAAGCAGATAAGAAGGTGATATAAGGAGTTTTTAGTGGCTCCATTGCTTTTTGTGGTCTTCCTCCTCTTTCTCAGGGTGCTCAGTGTCCTGCAACCCTCCTGCACACACTGTTGGAGACCTGAGGGAAGCAGAGCTATCGAGCCCCATGGGGATGATTCTCCTGCTCGTGGATCACAAACTGTGAGTGGGGCATTGCAGGTAGTGGGGGGTGGGGGGCTGTTTGGCTTTGGGGGCGGCAGTTTTGGGCATGCTGCCCAGATCCTTGTTGTGTGGTGGTACTGCCTTGTGTGTGGTGGTACTGCCCATTACTCACCTAGTGTTTTCCAGGCACGTGCTGTTTTCCTTGCCTGATTTAAACTGTTGGACTCAAATATGGAAGAGAGTTTGGTATCATCTGGGTTTTTCTAGTCGTGAATGTGGCGTGAGCCCTCCTTGCTGGCACTGCCCCACCTGGGCTGAGCCAGGCTGGGCTGCTAGGGGCTGCTTTGCTCTGCTTTTGCTGGTGCTTGGAGACTCACTTTGAGCTCTTTGGTATCCTGGGACGTGCTCAGGTCCTGCGTGGGCTCCTGCTGGCTTTTCCCCTGCACCTGGTGTAGGCAGGAGCTTGTTCCTCTGCCTGTGCCAGGCAGGCTGTGGTGGCAGCTTGGGACAGGAGTTTTGAGGCAGCTGAGATTTGGCACTGATGTGCAATAGGACCAGTGGCAATAAACACACAAAGGGTTTTCTCCTATTGCATCTCTCTTTCTAGCAATGCCATGTGAGAAGTCCTTTAACATGAGCTCACATCTCATTTTGTGTTGTATAAATGTCTTTTCTGGTGCTTCTGTGCTGCAGATCCAGCCAAGTGCTGAAGCAGGTGGGCATGTGCTTCCCTGCCCTCCTTCTGCTGAAGCAGAAATCATCTGATTTGGGGATGGGGTAAGAGAAAGGATGGAGGATGCTGCAGGGGCTGGATGCTGACCCCAGGTGTGGTGTTGCTCCTCATCCAGCCTGGGGCAGAGTGGATGGGGAGAAACCTGGTGGAGAGAAGGAAAGAGGCTCCTTAGTGTCCTGCCACAGCTTGGTCAGGAACTGGGGAAACTGAGAGTCACGAGGGGCCTCTTGGTTTCCCAGACCAGCTCTCGGGTAGCATTGCTATCGATTCCCACAGGCAGGCTGCAAGGCAAAGAACTGATTTCCCGTTTCTTTCCTACTGTGATTCTCTGCACCCAGCTGCCAGCAGCTGCTGAGGCAAACCTTGTTGCCCAGGTGGCTTTGGGCACCTTCTCTGATGGCTCCTGTGGGAAAAGGCAATGTGTGGTTTGGGTGTCTAATTGTTTTACATGGCCACCACAGCTGGGTTGCTCCTGTCTCATGTGCCCCTGTGCAGCAGGGAGGCTCCATCCTGGTGCCATTTGTCTTCAGTACATTCCATTTATCTCCGGTGAGAAGCTTCAGACCCAAACCATCTTAAGTGATCTACAAAAGACAGTGATAAGTACCTTCCCCCGTCATTACGGCTCCATTTTATCACGGTGGTGATAGCAATAATGGCGGTTGTAACCCCCATCAAGTCCACTTAACATGGTTCATTTTCAAAAGTCACTCAATGCCTCCTGACAGTCCGGCCGGGCGGTATGAAAAGATCATTTAACCCTGATGATCCGAGGGAGCCGGCAAGTGGGAAAAGGAGCCCCGGCAGCCGGAGAGGAGCCGGCACAGGGTGGGCAGGGGAAGACCATTGATTTTATGACAAGGGGCAAAACCACTGTCAGCGTGGAGCAGCGCGGATCGGGGGGACGTTTCAATTAGCGCTGGCGGGAGAAATCCCAGGGAAGACAGAAAAGCCTGGGCTGCCTCGCCTATTATTTTTTTAACAGTGAAAAATGAACCCCAAATTAGAATCCCTATTAACAATTAGCGTAATTAAAGGCGACACGTTATAATTTCAGCAGAAAGGCACTTTATGATGATACGGTGGCCTGAGATAATTGCACCCGGTGCTTGGCTGAGGCGAGCGGTAAATGGACGACGCGGTGGCCCACCTGCCACTCACACAGCCCTGCTATTATCCTGCCTGATGCTGCTCTGGTCCTGCCTTGCTGTTAAAAGTAAAGCCATCCCCTCACGACCTCAGAGTCATTTAGAAATTGCTCCTAAAGTGCACTTGGTTTTAAAGGATGGGGCGGGCAAATGAGCGCTCTGGTTTGCAGCGGAGGTGCAAGGCGCCCCATGGGCGGTTGCTGCTGTCCGGGCTGTGTTGATGGCCGGGTTTGCAGTCGGGAAGGAGATGCCATAGCAGAGATTATCCTCTCGTCTGCCTCACCCACTTGTGTCAAACCCATAGCTCTGTTTTGCTACCACATCCAACGCAAGCTTCTCCATGAAGGCATCCAGTCTGCTCGCCAATGATGTATCTCAACCTCAGCATCCCTCCATGCATGTGCTTTTCCTCCCCAAATTGAAACAGCTGAGGCTGGGGGACCAAGCCCTGGGTTATGAGCTGCCCTCCCCTCCCCCTTCCTTCCTCATCTCCCCCAGGGCTCCCACTGCCCACCAGGGACAGCCTGGGGACTGCAGCCTGGCAGCTGTCACCTGTGATGGGGAAAGAGCCTAGTGATGCTTTGAAAGCAAAGTTGCTTAAATTTGGCAAACGAGCAGCACACGCTCTCGCTTTCAGGTTAGCTTATCTGAATAATTACATGAGCGAAGCTATCCCAGAGTGTCTTGGAATATGCAGAAATATATTCCATCTGTGTATGCCACAGCATCAAAGTCAAAGAGCTCTATGAAAGGAGATCAGTTTTGCTAATATTTGAATTTGGGGTAGGGGTGGTGGAAGAAACACTAAAAGTCAGAATCACACACTGCCAAAATGACCCATTTGGTTTTAGGTCCAAAAGCTTGAATTTTGAGGGTTTTTTTTTTATTTGAGATCATTTTGGATTACAGTTTACATAAGACAATGTGAACCTTGAAAGCGTTCAGCTGGAAGCAGAGCTGTCAATTCTGTGGCAAAGAAGCACTTTGATCATTGGGAGAGGAATTTTTTTTGGAGTTTTTCCTCTGCTGAGGATCTAGAACTTGCTGGGGAGGTTTCTTTCGCGTTTGGAACAAAGTCAGGAGAGTGGCTTTTTTGCAGTCCCTGCCCCTCTGGTCGCCTTTGCTGGTTTGCAGGAGGATAAATACAGGAGCTCTTGGGCTCCTGAGTGCGGGGAGCATCATTGCCTGCGGTGCTGCTCCATCCCGGGGTGGGGGAGTGCGACCATGCTGGGGTTAGAGCAGTTTGCTCCCGGTGGAAGGCAGTTACTGGCAATTTACAGCGTGTTCGAGGAAGTCCCTTGGAAGAGGATTTAAGAGTCGTTGAGTCAACATGAAACGATATATCAGTTAATGAAGTTTAATAGCACTGAATAAGAACTGCACTGCGGCTCTGGGATCCTCTTGCAAATGCAGTTACGGTCTGAAAAAGAGAGGCTGGAAAAGCAGTCCCTTGCTCCTGTCCATATGTTGTTCCCTCCGTGCTTTGCAACTCAGATGCCTTTTATCGCAAGCCAGTCCCACAGAGGTGATAACAGGAGCTGGCTGGCATCTCTTCTGCTCCTGCAGCATCAGCGGGAAGATGAGTCCTGGGCATTTCAGAAGAGTGAGTCAGGCCTTTCCCAAATTAGCTCCAAAACCAGCTTTTCAACAGTAAAGCCCAGGGTGGAGCTCTGCTCTCCTCCCTCTAATTCCTATGAAGGTCTTTGAGCTTTGCAGGAAAGGAACTTTTCTAAAATAGTGTTTTCCCCCAAACATATGCACTCAGGAGTGAAAATCTTGACATCCTGGACAGGGATTTCTTTCTTGTGAAAATTTAGAGATGTCTTGGGACATCTGCAAAACTAGGGGGTGGGGGCCTGGGAGGGGAGGAAAATGAGAAAGAAGGCAAAGAAACTGCAGGAAGTGTTTCCAGGACGGCAGATCCTTTTCCTATAGCCCATAGCCCTGCCCTGTGCCATCACACGTGACTGATGATTGCTTCGATCCTGAAGAAATGGGGCAGGTGGCACCACCTGGAGTGGGAGGGCAGAGCTTAGCCCTGAGCACAAGCTCTGAGTTTCCTAATTTTTTTTTTTTTAATTAGAAAAAATAAATAAATTGGCAAAAGGGTGTGCTGGACTGCAGGGCTGCACAGGAGGGTGCATGTTCATCCCTCCTGCAGCCCTCCTGGGGTGGGGGGGCTGGATCCTGCTGCGAGCGGCTGGGCAGTGATGCAGGGAACAGCTTGTGGTCCATGCTGGGGTATCTAAGGAGCTGCTGTCTGACAGGCTGTGTCAAACCCATGTAGCTCCCACCTGCACAGCAAAGAAGGTGCTCGGGGGAGGTGCAAAGGCAGGAGCTGCCCAAATTGCCCTGCAGCCATGGGGCAGGGGGTGATTTGGGGCTGAGCAGGGCTGTGTTGAGATGCCTTTTTCAGGGGCCCATAATTCAGCATATCAAAACCAGTCCTCTGAGGATCTCTCTCTGTGGCTCGTCGGTAAGCACCTCAGCACTTGTTTACGCTATCATCCTTCTGCCCGGGATGGTGCGCAGTAATGCAGAACTTCGCTGGGTCCCATAAGGTGCTTGGAGCAGAGCAAGGAACAGAGTGAATCTTCCGGGTGATGCTCGAATAGGGACTCAGCCTGCTTTTTCAGAGGCATGCGTGTTGGTGGGAATTGCTGGGTAGGTAGTGCTCCTGGAAGCACCAGCTATCCTTGGAGCACCTCTGGCTGCAGAGAGGAGGAGGATATCACATCCCGTCTCTGACTGCTCCATCGTGTCTGGCTTCTCCGAGGGCAGAGTCCCGCTGTCCCTGCTCAGCTCCTGCTCTGCTGGGATGCTGCTTGCTGTGACAGGGAGGCGAGCATCAAGCTCCTGTCTTTAGAAAATCTTGACCCAGTTTTCTCTGGAGCACTCGGAGGCAGCGTGTTTAACGAGTGCTGTGTCGCTGCCAAGCTTCGCTGTGCTGCTCTGCCAGCCTGAGCAGCCTCCTGGCTCAAGAAAACGCTGCAAGAATTTGTCTGTCCTGAGGAGGGCATTGCCTCTCCCAGCCTGGCCTTGGCTCTGGAGGTCTGGACTGTTCTTGCAAGAAATGCAACCAGAAATACCACTGTTAGGCAGGTCTGACGCGGGGAGGCGGAAAAGCAATGATGAGTGTTTCAGGTTGCTCTGGCTTGAAAGCATCTAGGACTCAAGTGCATGCAGGTGTAGGGGGCTCTTGCCAAAGTCTGTGGCTTGTCCCCAGCATCTTCTTTTCCACTCAGCCCTCCTGTGAGCTCTCTCAAAGGGAAAACTGGGCCTGGCTTGTCACATCTTACCGCTGCTATTCAGTGCCGGGGAGGGTGGCTGTGATGGTGACAAAGTGAGTGTCCGTGTGCTGTGTCCCTGCTTGGGAAATGCTGACTATGCAGGTGCTTGCGAGGCAGGGGGCTTGCAGGAGGTGACCAGACCCCCAAGGAGGGCAGTGATGGGGCATGGGTGGGAGCAGCACCTGCTCCAGTACCTCCCTGTGCCAGGGTCTGCAATGTCCCCTGGCCATACCCTTGTCACCAGGACAGGAGCCACCTCCAAACTCACATGGCCACCACCTCTAACCCCCTGTGTCTCATGCAATACTCTCAGCCTCCCCCTGAACACTGGCAGCAGCTGAGGGGTGCTGCAGAAACTGCCTCGCACCCTCCCTGTTTCCCAGCCCGTGGTGGGAAGTGGGCAGTGGGCACCTCCAGGGGCGGTGCCAACACCTGCAGTGAGGGTCCCTGCTCCAAAATGGTACCAGTGTGGAAGGGAGGGTGGAAAATCCAACAGGGCTGGAAGCCCCTGGATGCATTTTGCTGGTGCTGTGCAGGGTGGGAGGAGAGCGTGTTGGAGATGAGGGAGCCTGAGGTGCATCCAGCACCCCGGCAGTTTCAGGGATGTGCGTGTATCAGAAGGGGGATGTACCCCTTGGCGTGCTCAAAGTTAAAATATTTAGAATAAATGATGTCTGACCCTTTCTCCCTCTCTTCCATTCCCTCTCTCTCTCCTTCCCCAGTGCCAGTTCCCAGTAACCCAGGTCCAATAATTCGGTTGTAATAAAATGTGACTGCTGGGGCTATTTTTACGGAGCTGGCACTCATTTGCATGCCGGCTCTGTGTGGGGCCCCAGGCAATCTTTTTTTTTTTTTCCCCTCTCCCTTCCCCCTCCACTTCCCCCCCCCCCCTGGCATCCCGCNCCTCTGATCAGAAGTGACAACAGAAACACAGCCGTATTTCCCGGAGATTTACTGAGTTAGACGATGAAAGCTCGGAGGAACAGTAACAATAGGAAGGGGGATGCAAAGGAAAGCGGCGGGGGGAAGTTCCTAAACTGATCGTTTTCAAATGTCAGCTCTGCTCTCAGGGGCTCTGGCGGCTCTGGGAGCGAGCCTGTGGCTTATGGAAATGCCGGGAGGCAGTTGAGGCGGAGGCGTGCGCATGGAAGAGGCCAGCTTGGTCCTGATCGTCCCCCAGGGCTGGAGAGCCTTTGCTCCTTCTGGGTGGCTCCATAGGGTTTTGTCCTTGACCTTTTGGTGCTGCCACCCACATCCTTGGGGGGCTTCTGGGTGCCTCCAGGGGTGCTGCTGCTTTTCCGTAGAATGCTGCATCCCTCTGCATCCTTTGAGCAGCCCAGGAGCAGTTCGTTGCTCAGGAGCTCTGGCGTCCCTCACCCTTCTCGGCTCTGAGGTGTCCCCTGGGCACTGGAGGGAGGAGTGTGGTGGGGACCAGGTTGGGACATGGCAGGAGCAGAGGCTGCAGGAGTGAAAATGGCTGAATTTTTTGAGAAATTTGCCTTTTTTTTTTTTTTTTGTGATTGCTCCCCTCCCAGCCTAAACAACCCCCTGCTAAAAGTAGGCTTGGGAAACAAGCACCGATCTCCTGATGCTCGAGGCATCTTGGAGCAGGGCTTCAAGTTCCACATTTAAAGGTGCCAAAAGGCTCCTTGAGCTGTCGCTGCCACCAGGTTGCAGCAGATCAGATGGGGGGAGGTGGAACAGGGGTCCTTGGTGGCGATTTTGGTCAGGAGCCAGCTGGGGTGGCCAGGCACTGCACCAAGCTCCGTCGGTGCATGGGGCACCAGGCAGCCAGCACTGAGGAGTGCAGAGGAGTTGGGAGCAAGGTGTGACTGCAATGCCCTCTTCTTACACCCCACCAGCTGCATGTGGGCAACCAACACCCTCATGCCAGCTATTTTATCAAGCAGCTCCACTGGCAGTGGGGACAAGTGGGACCCTCCCAGCTGGGGCCTGTAATACAGGCTGCTTGGTTGCCCCTGTCCTCCTGCCTGTTCTCGTCCCCACTCTGCTCCNGTGGGGGGGACTAGAAGGGGTCAAGGCCAAAGATGATGTTGGGGAGAGAGCAACCATTTTGCACCCTCTGCTCCAGTGATGACCTCATGGTGGCCATCGATGCCCCCCTCGATGACCTCCTGGCTGCTGGTGAATGTCTGCCTTCATCTCTTGACCTCTGGGTATGGGCATCCCATGTGTGTTGCTCTGGGGGTCCTGGTGTCCTGGCATCCCCCACTGTGGCATCTTGTCTACCTCTTGTTCCTCATCTCCTCGCTGCTCCGCCGGTGGTGCCCAGCCCCGGCGCTCCCAGCCCCACGTGTCACCGCTGCTGGTGCCATTAGTATTCATGTGGTGGGTCTCCTGCTGTCCTTGTCAAGACTGAGTGGGCAGACTAAGGAAATTTGCCCTTCAAAAAACGAGAATCATTTGAGTCAGGGAAGCTCTTCCCTCGTGCGTGTGGTTTCCTTGCCAGCCCAAGGGATGACAAATGGTTCGCAGCCATCCCTGTGCAGTGAAAAAGGGGCTGTTTGGTTGAGATTTGGCAGGTTGTGCTGGGTACAAGCAAGGGTTGTGTGTGGGCTGGGAGCGGAGCTACATGCCATTGGGCTGCATTGAATCTGGGCTGCGTGAAGGGGGCTGTACGTGCTTGCCCAGGGTGCAATGCTGCATCGAGCAATGGAGGATGCTCAGAGGCAAGAGGGAGCCTCACAGGTTGATTCCTGCACACCCCAAGGTGTTGGCACAGCCAGGCTCAGGGCTGCACCACTTGCCAAAATCCCCCAGCGGAGCTGGGGACAGAGTGGGACAGAGGGATGGCAGCTGAGGCTGGAGGTGCAGTCATGATCCTGCGCTGTTGCCATGGGTGAGAGTTTCTTGTCCTGTCATTGCTTTTCCTCCTCTGTCTTCCGTATGAGAGGACAAGAGAGCTGGAGGCTGAAGACTCTCCTTCCTTGCTGCTCCCATATCTGGCCAGTATCCAGTATGGATCTGCTGAGATATATTTGCCTACATAAAAAAAGTAGGGTGGATTTACTTTCATTTATACCTGCAGGTGTAGTTCCTTATCTAAATAATAGATGGTTATGTCCTCAGCCAGGGTAAGCTGGCAGAGTTCCTTCAAGGTCAGCAGAGCTGCGCTGGCCGACATCCAGAGGACAGGACCTGGTCCTTCCAAGAAACAGCAGTGCAGTAGCTGCATAGTGTAAGGATGGAAGGGAAGGTGTTCCTGTTCACAGAGGGTTTGGGAGGTCTGGATTGCAGCTCCTACAACTTGTCCAAAGTCTCCCAGGACACCCATCTGAGCCACAGGTGGGGTCTGCACCTGCTGATGGAGGACCACCACTTGTCAGTCAATGAAGAGAGTCTGGAACCTCCCGAGGGCTCTTCTGCCTGTCTTGGGTGGTGTGGGAGATGGGTCAGCTGCTGGCAGCACCACTTTGTCTTTTGATACTCTGTTTTACTCTCTGGCTAAATGAAGGTGGTCTTTGGGGAGCACGGGATTGTGATGCTGAGGACAAACTCTCCACTGTTCCCATCTCTTCCCTTCAACCACTGGATCCAGCACCCACCTCCTCTCCAAGGTGATACGTACCTGAAGATCTTCTTTCTTCCCATACCTCCACCAAGCTGACAGCTCCACTGAGGGTGATGCCCAGTGGAGGAGCAGGGTTGAGCACGGCCACGGGAGTGCTGCTTGATCTGCAGGACATGATGTTTTCTGTTACCATCTCAAGGCTTTTGGAGGGAGGTGATTATTCTCATTCCTTGCTGAACAGACAAGGTGAGAGAGCTTCCAGTGGAGGCTGGTGGATGGGCAGATCTGGCTGCAGACTCCCAGGGCGCAATGGCTCCAAAGCTCTCGTGTTCCCTCTGCACACCAGTGCCCAGCCACGGCACAGGAGGGCTGCCCCAGCTGCAGTGCTGTTCCCGCTGTGTGGCTCCGAGCTGACGTTCCCCTGCCTCAGCAACACCCAGAGCTCAAGGAAACCTGTGCTGTCTCTGCAGCTGCTGCAATGCCAGAGGAGGTGATTTACCTTCTGAGACCCAAACCTCTGCCCCACATTTCCCAGCGAGGGGGCTGGTGTGTGGGAGCTGTTGAAGGTTTGCTCTCCTGGGGTGCCCATTGAAGCTGTGTGTGCAGCCTTCTGGGCCCCAGGTGAGCACGTCAACTAATGCGCAGTGACAGTTTTGAGGGATCTTTTTGCTGGGGGAGCTGTGGGGCATTGTTAATAGCTAATGGTGCCGGTGCCTGGGAAGAGGCAGGTGGACTTGCTGCTGGCCTTGGCCACCCACTGCCCCTCTGCGTGTAAACCAGAGTGCTGGGGTGGGCTGGCTGTTGGTCAGGAGTGGCTGGGTGACGCTGGCTGGAGTTGGGCTGAGCCGGGGAAGCAGAGGTGGGGGGTGGTCTGCTGCTTGGCCCCATGCCTGCATCCGCACCGCAGCCCTGGCACTGGAAGGAGGAAGGTACCACGATGCAGCATTGTGTCAGGGAGGTCAGCTCATTCTTCCCGCACTGCTGGCAACAGACAGGTAAAGGTGGACCCCAAAAAGCTGTGGCTGGCCTTGGAGCCCATGCTTCCCCCTTCTCCCCAGGGTAAGACCAAGGTGATGTTGGGGGGTGGCGGGCAGGAGATGCCAGAACAAGTGAAGCACACGAGGCTCACAGGGAAAGGTCACGGAGAGTTTTAAGTAGAAATGTCACTGTTGTTCTGTCAAAAGGGTAACAGAGCCAACATGCATGCGGCAAAGTGGCTGCTGCCATGGTGGGGAGGGCACGATCACTGAGCTGCAGGTTGCTGGCCCCCCTTTGCCCAGCCCTGGGGAAGGGGCTTGGTCAGGGTCGGTCCCCTCCAGCTGTCACCTCCCCAGCCTTGCACTCCCTTTTCCTCCCTCTCCTCCCCTCTTTTCCCAGTGCTCCTCAGCGCTCTCTTCCCAGCAGGGTCCGTTCTGGCGCCATTGTATCCAAGTCCTGAGGAGATTGTGGCACCTCCTGGGGAGGTGGAAGAGCAAAGGGAAAATCCCGTATTTGCCAATGCCAGCTGGGCCATGCCTGGCTAGGAAAGACCGGCTTTTCCCCCATATGAAGCATGGCCAAGTGAGCCATTATTCCTTCCTGCTGCGCTGTGACCATGCCAGTGTCTCTGCCTGGCTCACTGGCCAGCCTGCCACCTCCTCTGGCTGCGAAATCTCCTCTCCAGCCCCGGGGCTCTGCTGTCGTGAGCTGGGAGGAAAGTGGAGCTGCAGGCTCCGGCATGGGTAACTGGTGGACCAGGAGGAGGGGGCTGCTGAAGCTCACATGTCCCCTCGCCTTAGCAAGGCCCTGGGGTGCAGGGATGGGTGGCACAGGTGCTAGAGCAAGCTGCTGCCTGCCCCTTTGCTCTACACACTGGGGTCCTCTGCACGAGGAGGAGCTGCCATCATCCCACCACCCAACAGCAAGGACGGGATGGGGCTGTGGAGCTGCTGTATGGCCAGCACCAGCTCTGGAACCTGCCTCTTTTTTTTATTATTTTTTTTTTCCCCCCCAGCCTTAATTACCGAATTTCCATATCATCAATTCCCTGCGAGTCAGCACTTGACAGGGAAGGCTGTGGCTACTGTCCTTGCTGCTGCCATCAGAGAGCACCCGCTCCGTCCAGGGGACAGCTCTCAAAACGTTATTTTTATCTCTGTCTCATAAAGCCTGTTCTGTATAAATATATTTTAATTAATTAATAAATGGGACATAATGAATTCTGGCAGGGTGACATTTGAGCATAAAGTGAGGCTTAAACAGATCCTGACATGTGTTAGCTGGGAAAACATAACACACCCGCATGTGTACCACACACACACATACATATATATATTTCTCTACTTGTTAGGACTGTTACACAATGTAGGGGGAGATGGTTTGTGAGGGCTGCTTTTAGGAAGCGGAGGTGAGAGCCACAAGCGGTGGCTCTGCCAGAGAACCACGTAGGTAGTCCCCTGGGTTGCTGCCATCCAGAGACCGAGAGGAGGAGGGAATAGTTTGCTTCCTCTCCTGGAGACTGAGGAGATGTCTCCAAAGAATGGGGCTTGCTGGAAATGCCTTGTCTCATCCAGCCTGTGCCATCAGCTCTGAAGGGCTCTGGTGGCCCTGCTGCAGGTCAGAGCAGGGGGGGTACTTGAATTTCTGGCAATACCTGGGATATGAGTCTTAGGCTTCTGTTGGCTTGTGGTCAGTCTCCAGTCTGATCTAGAAATACAACCTTGTGGTGCGACGGTTGCCTGGGTAGGTGATGATGCTTTGGTGCACTGCATGTTTTTTTTTGTTTCTCTAAAATAATATTTTGCAAAAGAATACAAGTAAAAAGGACAGAGCAGGGGTGTGCTGAGGTTTCCTGCCAGCCTGGCACTGATGATACCTTCCTATGGATCAGAGGGATGGAGGGGGCACCCCAGTGGTGGCCCTGTTGTGGACCAGGGATTGGAGGCTTGAAGGAGCAAGGATGATCCTGTGACTGGTCAGGGTGGTGTTTCTGACCTGACTTGGTTCTGATGGCACCTGATGGGGAGAACATCACAAGAGGTCCTGTGGTCACAGGAAAGGGTGCAAGAGCTGGCACCTGCTGGGCCATACTGGAGTAGTGAACACTTCACCCATTTCCTTCTAGTTCCTCTGTGCATCTGAAGGCTGCTTTAGCAGGTCTGCTCTTACATAGCTGGGATCCAGGTTTTGATCCAGATGTGGACACTGTTTCTCAAAGCCTGTCATTACTTGCATGTCAGGGTCTCAGTACGGCCCACTGGAGGAAGAGTAGGGTCTAATGATGAATGTTGTCCAGTCTCAAATCTTAAAAATCTTCTCCCTTCCTAAGTCTGGCGATGTGAATTTATGGCTCTGCTCTGCTCAAGGAAGAACTAGTCAGAAAATTACATTGGTACCAATCACATGTGCTCTAGATGAAAAGGTTGCACCTACTGCAATGGTGAGTGAAGGTAAATGCAGTACAAAGGAGTCCAGCAGCGCAGAAGTGTTGCCCAAAGACCCATAAGCCTGCCAAAGCCTTCCTGTGCTCTGCAGACATTGTCTTCTGCAAGCCCTTGGCAGACCTCCCTCTGTGCAGCTGCCCTTGGTTATTGCCTGCAACGATGCCCACTGGCTTTTCCTTCCTCTGCTGAAGCCCCTGGATGTCGGGGGACCCAGTGGGCTTTGCTCAACTAGCTGCCTTAGGCTTTTGAGCAACATCACAACTTTGGTCCATCATGTGTTATCCCAGCATTGCGCCTGCATCCTGATCTGCCTTTGAGGAGTTTTGGGAGATGAAAGGGCACGGCCAGGACACTTTGACCTATTATAGTTGCATATGTACATGTATTTGATCAAATAGGAAGGGCATGCTGTTTGCTGTTCGGCTTCAGTTATGAGCTTTGCCTGCTGGAAAGATCATGTGGAAGCGGATTTGAGGCTGCCCTCCATGTGGGAGGGGGTGGGTGCATAGATCGGGGGATTGTAGTGTTTTTCCTCCATGGAACGGGTCAATATTCCTCCCCTCTCCCTTGAGTAGCTAATAATGTAGTGGCTGGCTCTTCTTCGCCCAGCAGGGTTATTGTCATCCTTGCTAAAGTTTGACATTTTACACTTTAACTAAGCACAGCCTTAGGCAAGAAGCTGCTAAGAGACAGATTTCCTTATTAAAAGAAGATGTCACCAAAAGAGCAAGTCAACAAATATGCCACTGCCCAGAAACAGCCATGCAGCTGGGGGAGCCGAGGAGGGTGGTGAGCAGAGCCGGCATGGATGATGGGCCGTGGAGGAGACAGCCCAAGCCATCTGGGGACACGAAGTGCCTTCATCCACCACTCCCAGAGCAAGCACTGTTTCATATGCCCCATACATATAGCACCTATTGCGATGAGGCTCTGGGGACCTCATGCAATGTGAACCATCCCCACTGTCGTCTGTTAGCTACAGGGCATTCATCTGTGTGTCTGTGCGTGGAGGGTTTCTGCGTCTGAAAACATTTTCAAGGATATTTCTCAATATTGCGATCGCAAAATGCCAGACACACACAGAAAGCTGCAGGCAACTGCCTTTGTTTTTATATATATAATCTGAGTGTGTTTGGTAATGTGCCTTTTCCCTATGCTGCTGACAATGGGTTTTTTGCTCCCCTTTATAGAGTTTAAGTATAATACACTTAATAGCAGTTAGTGATGTCAGTGCTCTTTGGTATAGCAAATCTCTGGTGTGAGATAATCTTAGTTAATGATCAGCATAAAACAGATAGAGGTCAGTATTTTAGTGTCGCTATAAATCCTGCATTTACTGTGGTAGAGTTAGAAGGAGGCGATCCCATTAACCTTTTCACTGTATTGATAGGGTGTGCGTTCTGCCGTGGTCAGTTGGGGTGGCGGAGCAGCATGGTTCAGCCCTGCGGACCTGCTGTCGTCCTCCTTCTCCTCGGGCTTGCAGTCACCTGAGGCTCAGGATCATGTCCCCAGGGTGGCTGCCCCATCTCCCCTGCAGCCTAACTCAGGATGACACTTTGTAACGGGGAGAGCAGTGTCTGCTGGACCAGGAGGAGATGGAAAGATGCTGGCAGCTTTTACCCCCTGCACGTCCCACACTGGAAAGGGCCAGTGCAATATGCACGTAAGCCAGGCACTGTGGGAGAGCCCCACTGCTGCCAAAACCTCTGGGATAACTCTGAATCACGGTCCAAGTCGGCAGCCCCTGTGGATTTTGGTGAGGCAGCGCTGGGTCTCACCGGCTGTGAATCCATCTCGGTGCAGTGCTCTAATAACTTGGAGATATAAGCAGTGTGGAGGGAAAAAAAATAAGATAAAGTCAATGAAGCATTATGGTTAAGAATCAAATTGCATAAAAGTCAGGAAATAAAACATTTAAAGCTCCTACAGGAACTTTAAATCGGTGAAGACTGTACTCGCACAGCATCGGCCCTGTTTTCCCTGGATGTCGGTGCTGCTCCTTTTGCCTGCATGATGGGCAGCGCTTGGGGTAAACCCCGCTGCTTCCCATGCTGGTGTACGGCTGGAGTAGCTCTGGGTTTTCTCAGCAGAGCTGGAAGCTGGGGCTGCCCTCTGGCCTTGCTGTGGAGGCAGTGGCTTTTAGGTTACTTGCTGAGCCTCAGATGTGTGTTCCCGGTGCATTTCAGAGAGTTCCTGGCCTCAGGGAAGGGCCTTTTCCCCCAAATCCCCCAAAGTTTGGTCTGAAAGGGTGCACGTACGCCACCTTGGAAATTTTCGGCAGCCAGCTTTAAAAGAAAGACACCTTAGCATGGTCTGTGTGCCTTCAATGCACTCAACCTGCACATCCGAAGGCAGGCAGTGGGTATTAATTTTTCTGCTGTCAGGGTAGCTTTTACTTCTCAATCTCAACTTTTAGAATAAATCAGCAGGGTGGCGGTACATGGTCCGGGTGGCTGATGTTCCTCTGGAGGGACTGCAGTTCTCCAGAAGAGCATCCATGCTTCCAGTCCCCAGAACCACCGGCTACTGCCACCTTGGGGCCCGTGGGGAGGGTTTAGGGGGAGGATGGAAGAGACCTGTGCGGGGATGGAGGGAGGTGTTGGTACCCTGTAGCGATGGCCGATGGCCGTGAGGGTCCACAACAGGTTCCCTGCAGCCCGGTCTTCGTGCAAAGCCTCCTGCCCTGCCTCTTCAGTCCTCTCTCCTCCTAGTCCCTATTAACAGCGAGGATTTGTCTTGCAACATTACTCAGAGACCCAGGGTTTCGCGGCACTTCAAACCACACCTTCTCCCCGATGTCCTTGATTAGTTGCCTTGGTTGTAGGGTAGCGCTAATTTGATCAGCGTTAGAAATCAGTGCAGCGCTGGAACCTTTTTTCCTGTCTTTCAACTGAATGGATAGAGAGGGCAGAAATAAAGGCTCCCTCGGGTTCTGGTTCATATGTCACCATGAAGTGCATTAATGAATCACTGGTCCCAGAGCACATTTGCGGCTTGTTACTAGCAGATAATCCTGCACTGTGACCCAATTGCTACTTGGCTGCCCAAGAGGAGATCTTTCTCCAAGGCCCCGAGGAGCAAAGATGGTCTGGGCTGGAAGTCGCCTTCAGCTTTGGAGCTGAAGTTGATGCGTTCGTTAGAGAGGTTTTTCCTGGCTAGTGCTTGGGTTTGTTTTTTTGCTTTGTATTTTTGTTTGTTTGTTTTTAATGGAGAAAGCTTGGAAAAATAGCCCCAGAAAAACTGCTACCATATCATCCTGCCACTGGAGGACATCCCCTGTACTACTGTGTAGCTTTGCTGGATGTCTCCTGCCTTTGATCGACTATGGAAAGGCTCCCCGATGTTCCCAGTTGCTTCAGGCCTCCGTGGCATGGGGAGGTGGGGTTGGTACAGAGAGCAGGACCTTGGGCCTCCCATCCCCAAGGGAGGTAAGGGCTCCTGTAGCAGCAGAGGTGGTGACAGTGCTCTGGCAAGGAGACCAGGGGATGTGTGAACTCCAGACATGCTGAGGGGCCATCAGCAATGGCAGCACCAGCCGTACCTGCCTCATTCAAGCTGTCCCCAGACCATTTTGCTTGGGACGGAGCTGCCATGCATCGTGCCACGAGGCTGGCGGCACATGCCCAAACAACTGCGCTCTGGTCCCAGCAAGCTGGCAGATAATCCAAGCTAAGACTAAACACTGCTTCTTCTCCCTGCCCTCCAAAAGCCAGCCCGGCACATCCTCTAAAAAAAGGAGACAGCGTTTTCAGCTAAGGCATTTCTAATCCCGTAATTAGATGTTTTTATCTGGCTCTTTATTTTGCTGGGAAGGATGATGTTATCTCTGGCCCTTGCAGGGAGATCTGGGTGTGTTTCCCAGACCAAGGCTGCTTCTCTGACCTTGAGCAAGGTCACTTCAGCTCCTCTTACCCCAGTGTCCTGCCTGAGAAAAGAAAAGGGGGCATGGATGCTTTATTTCACTCACTCCTTATCCTGCCTGGCCAACCCATGGGCTCCCCAGGGCTGGCCACAAACTGTCCGATGCACCTGAACTGTGGTGACCATGGGTCAGAGTAAGCTTCTCCAGCCCCATGACCTTCCTCCAACCGTAATCATCAGCAGGAGCAGGGCAAGCAAGTCCTTCTTCAGCCTCCAGGGAGGCGGCTTGTCAAAGGAGACTCTTACTCCACTGAAACGGGAGGAGCCCTGAGGAGATAAAGGTGTGCAAGTCAAGATTCACTAGCTGGTAGATAAGTTAATATTTTCTTTTATAAGAAGCGTCTTTATGAGCATTTTCTCCGTGCATAACAGCTCAGTGGAAGTGACTGTGCAGGTCAGGAAAGTCATCAGGAGTCAGCAAATACGAGCGCCCCTTATTTATTGCAAAGTTTATCTCTGCATTAAATTTTCACTGAGGAGGGTTTCATTAGGCCCACAAGACTGGTATAAACAGGGAGCTGGAACAGTGTTTTTCGCAACCGCAGAACTAATTTCTTGCTCTGTTTTTTTTGTTCCCGTTGTTCGTGCGCTGGCGCTGCCGAGTGCATTGAGAGAGAAGCCTGTATTCAAGTCAGATTTTTTTTTTATTTCCTGCATTTGAGCAGGCCAGAATTTATATTGCTCAGGTCTCCTTAAATTAGTCCGAGAGGATTTCATTTTACAGGCCTGCTTGACTGGGATCCTTTTGGCACGATGGGCTCAGCTTTGTATACAACTGAGATTCATATTTTATGTGTGTATAAAAATCCCAGCCATGAATCTAGCGGCTTAAAACTTCACCTTCATTCTTTACAGCTCAATTCAGAGCACTCTGCACATTTCCAGCCACTTGGTCTTGCAGGCGGCTGAGCTACAAGAAAGCGGCAGGAGATGAGGTAGATGGCTCCAAAGGGCTGCTTTGCTCTCCTTGGTCACACAAGGTTGCTTGAGAGAGTCCTGAAAGCCTGTGGCTACAGCAGGTCTCCAGTTCATGATGATGCCTTTCCCCTGTTGGAAGTCCAATTCCAAATTCAAAGTGAGACCTCGGAGATGTTCCTGGGAACTAGGGTTATGGCAGCAAACTAAGACTCTGGGGAGCTGTGCTCTTTGCCCCATCTGGAGCTGTTGTTCTCCATTGGTGCTTGTAGCAAATGTCTTCTGATTGACCATGACCCATCGAAGTTGGATGCAGGTGGTGCAGCAATGTAGATCTTGGTCTGCAATGTCCAAGTACCAAATTCAGATCTGGGTCAACAGGCCAGCTTGAATGTCTTGGTTGGGAACAGAGAGGTTCTCTGCTGGCCAGCGCCACAGAGGGCTGGAAAAATGAAGGTGCAGAGGATATGGATGGTGGGAAATGCCAGGCCAAGGTACTTGGGTGGTTGTGCATGGACCCAGCCTATATTCTGCTGGGCTGGTCCCAGCAGGACTGGTTGTTTTGGGCTTAAGGCCAACTATGTGCAGTCAGACTGTGCCCAGCTAACATCCCCTCCTGCAGTGCAGAGCCCTGGGGAAGCCGTGCCAGAGCTAACACAGCAGCTGGACTATTGCCAGCTGCATCTGGCAACACATGGGTGGCCCTGGTCCTCATTTCCCTGCATGAAGGGTGTCTCTGTCTTCCCTCTGTGTGAGTGCAGCGGTGTGGCTGGACCAGGCTGGCAGTGGTGGCTCACCTCTGGAATTATGTGGCACAGCCAACTGGATGCAGAACATCAATGAGCTCGGTGCGGAGACGCCAAAATTGCTTCTGTGTGTAGACAGCGAGGATCCTGCAGGGTCTTATGTGATATAGTGATACTCCAAGTCTGCCTTGGATAATAGGGTGCTGTGGGACGCTGCTCCACAGGTCTTGCTACTGGGATAAGTAGAGATGTGTTCTCATCAGTCATTTTCCTAGAGGTTTTCCTCTTGGCTGTGACTTCCAGCAGGGTTCAGCAGAATTAAATTTTAAAGAAGATAGAACTTAAGAATATGGATGTCCAAATGTTGGGTTTTACTTCAGACTTCTTGGCAATGTCTGGTCTGCGTTTGGTTGGCAAGCGTGTTTGTGGTGCTGTGCTGCATTCCAGAGCCAGCACAGTTTGGCTTGGTAGGTGTGAATTCCCCCACCTCCCCCAGGCTCTTGTCAGCCTCAGCAGATTCATCCTGGTCCTGCAAAGGAAACTGGAACAAGAGTGGAAAAGGGATGTGGAGCGAGCCTGGGCAGCAGGACCCCGACTTTGCCTTGCTGGTGTAGGATGGCTGTAGTAGGAGCTTCGCCGGCACGTGCTCTGGGAGCAAGCAGCCGAGGAGGGCTGCAGTCTGCTCGCTCCCGGCAGCCTGGCCAGTGACCTGGGAGCATTTTCCCACTGTGTGTAAATCATGCTTCCCACTTCGGTTGTGAATCCGAAGCACATCCACTCCCTCCCCAACCCGTGTTTGGCTTTCCAGTGGTTGGGTTTTATCGAGCAGTTCTTTATTGGATTTATCATGCCAGTTGTTAAAGCTTCCAGCTGCTTAAATTTACTTTCTTGTTTTCTCATTTTCTCATCTGTCTTTTCTGTGTTCTTTACAACAAAATCCACACGGCCCTCTATATCATTAACTCCACGGGCAAGTTAATCAAATTTACTGTCAGGCACAGCTATAGCTGTTGGAATGTTTCTAATTTCTTCAGAGGGGGATATTGGGCTCGCAAAGAATCAGCCAGCGCCTCCACTTCTGCGGGCTTTCTCCGTAACATGACCTGGAGTCACTGCAATTCCCAAGCCAGCTCAGACGCTCCATTTCCTACCATGGTCTCTCCTATTTCTGCTCTCTCCGTGCCACTGCCACCTCACTCCAAATTTTGGGTTGGGTTTGTGTGATCTTTCATGGGTGCCACATCTCAGTTGGGGTGATATGTAGGACTGTCCAAACTAAAGGCCAACTCTTGTGCAGGAGGGCTGGGAGGTTTACCTAAAGGACATCCTTTGGCAGTGGAAAGAGGCTCTCCAGCCCTCATCCCAGGCTAGCACTTGCTGTGCTGAGCTTGCATGTGAAGCATCATTGAATAATCTCCATGGCGTCCTTGGGAAGTGGGCCACATCACTGCCTTGGAGGCTATGTGGCAGTAAAGATGTTTATAGGCTCTCCAGCCATGTTTATGGGTCACAGTGGGATCTGGAGGCGGAACGGAGACTTGAGTGTCGTGAGCGCTTGGCTGTGGTGTGACTGTTTGCCATTTGCCTGCCTTCAGCGTCCAAAGGCATATTTCTGGAGCAAGGACTGGTTTGGGTATCGTGGCAGTTGCAGCAAAGGGGGTGGGGGGGCAATGTCGAGGGGCGGATCAGAGGGACCTCGCGGTACTGCTGCAGACTGCACGTCCCCGGGGATGGATGCTGGTATTGGAGAGGAAACGTGCTCCTGCGCCGAGGCAAAGCTCGATACTGATTTTGGTAGTGCTGTTGTGCAACCGCTGCGTGCGACCGTGGTTGGTGTGCTGCTGTATCAAAGAAAGATGCTCGGGAGCCTTACAAACATACCTGACGTAGCAGGCCAGGGAAATTAACCCACATCTTCCACCTTCCACCTCAGGAGCAGGGTGGTGGGACTGTCAGTGAGACAGGGCAGGAGCTGTATGTTTTAGCTGGGGCTGACCGTGCTGCTGGATGTGCGCAGCTTTCGGTGACCCAGCTGCCTGTGCCCTGGGAGGGGGGCTCTGCCTCCAGCCCCCTTGGGAGCAACCATCAGTGGCTGGTCACCAAGCCGAGCCCCACCTAAAGAGACTTGAAACCCCGGGTGGGGTGGGGTGTCTCTTCAGGTGTGTGGGCTGTGTTTTTTGAGTGGGGTCGAGGCACCTGCGCGTGTGTGGAAATAAAACAGCGTGCAAGCAGTGAGAACATGAGACCTGGGTGCATCTCATACATGTACGCATTTGAGGTGCGAGACAGCCAGTGCGTGTGCTGCAGGAGTGACGTCCAGGGCTCGGCTTCCAAATCACTGGGGGACAGCGGGGAAGGGAGGAGCGGAGGAGGAACGGGAGAGGGGCTGAGCGAGGGCGAAGGAAGAGGAGGAAGGAGGGAGGGAGGGGGAGTGCGAGAGAGGGCAAGGGGAGGAGGGAAGGGGAGAGAAGTAAACAGGAATGAAATTGCAGGTAAAAATAAAGCCGAAGAAGCCCAGGTGGAATTCATGCAAAGTCTCCTCATCAACACTGCGACTCCCTCCTGTCACGGGAACTGTCATCCGGGCTCGGCTCGTAATGAAAGGGAAAATATTTTATTCAGATTTATTAATTTGAAAATGAAGCCCGCCTGTCGAGAGGGGGACAGTTCTTCTCAATCTGTCATCGTTGAACCACACGCTCCTGACACCGGGATTCATTTGTCTTGTCGGCTCTGACAGTCGGATTCTCCCAGAGCTGTTCCTGGTGGATCGCCCTGGGATTTTAAACCGGATGAAACACATTCCGACAAGGAACAGCCTCTTTATTAATGCAAATTACACGAGGAGGAAAGAGCGCGAGGGAGGGAGAAAGGGAGGGAGGGTGACGCCAGCAGAGGCTCTGGTTCCTCTCCCTGTATCAGTCATTTGTTATTTACATTTATACGCATTTTTCAGGTTTAATAAAAGGAGACCGGGATTTTCGGTGACATTTATGGACGGATTGTTTAAAAAAAATAAATGGTACCGTCACCACAAATGTATGCAAAAATACATATATATATATATATTTACATGAATGTGTGCAAGCCCTGTCTCCTGTGGGCAGAGCTGGCTTCAGCCAGGGCGGATACATGAGTTTTCCCAAGGTGTGGGAGAGGCAGCTCTGAGCTGGGAAGGAGACCCGTGGCAGGCGGCATCAGTCCAGCGATGCTGCCGAGGTGGCCAGTGGCAGGGCTGTGGCATCTCTCAGGGTGCCCATAAGACCCCTCCCTGGTCTCTTGGGGGGTGACTGGCTGGAGCGGGCTCGCTCGGGGTTTGGAGGGTAGGGAGTGCTGCCTGCGCCAGGGTGTGAGTGCAGTACAGGGGGTGAAGGCAAGCCAGTCCTCCTTCCGTCATCCTCATGTCCATGTGAGACATCCGGGGTCACGTCTGCAGTGGGACTGTGGCTTCTGGCAGTCAGTGTGACTTCCTGGGGCACGGCTGTCCCTCCAGCCTCTGCTGCTGCTCTTCCATGGGGAAGATAACATGTCTTAAACATCAGCGTCTCCCAAACCCACGTACTGCCTCCCTGCACATCATACAGGCGGTGTTGGGGCTGCGAGGCAATGTTTTTCCTTGCAAGCCATGCTTGCCCCCTTGGAACCCAGCTCTGCTAACGGGGGCTGGCGCCAGCCTCCCCGAGGTCCCCTCAGCTCATCAGCACGACATAAAACAAATGCCGGAGCTGGGAGTATGGAAAGCCTGAACGTATGTGTCTAATGATGTCTCCACAGTCTATAGAATGAATATTTAATAGCGCTTGTCAGCAAGATCTTATAGAGGGATTTTTTTTCCTAAAATGCTTGTTAACTCTTGTGATTTCCATGGCAGCGTCAGTGTTTCTGGTGGCCTCTTGCTGGTTTGTCATCATTCCCCTGGGTTCACCTCCTTGGGGTCCCTTCTACCATCCCTCTTCAGCCACAGCTTGGCAAAGACCACCGTCACCATCACTGCCCACAGCTGCCCCATCCCCAGAGAGGACAGAGGCTGTGGATGAGCATGTTGGAGCTGATGGATGCTCTCCTCCCTAGGGAAAGGTGGGGCCCCCTGTTTTAGGGTCCCAAAGTCTCTAAGGTGACCTCGTGTGTCCTGTAGCCCTGTGTGGGTCTGAGATCCTCACCCCCGAATTCTCCTACCCTGCTAAAGCTCTGTCAGAGAGACGCTCAGGCTTGACTTGAAGGCTGCAAGTGATGGAGAATCTACCACGTCGTTAGGCAAATTGTTCTGCTGGTTAATTAGCTTCACTTTTAATGTGCTTGGAGCAATGAGAACAGTAATTCACGTTAGGAACAGGGACGTGCAGCAAGGGCCTGGAGAGGTGTGGAAGAGGAGGGTGGAAAGCCAGAGAAAAAGGACTCAAAATTAGAGCAGTGACATTTTTCAGTGAATCTTTAGTCTGTGAGAGAGACAATGAGAAGAGAGTGGAGGAAAAAGAAGAGAAAAGGGAGAGAAGAGAAGAAAACGTTTCAGAGGGACCAGTGTTATTTTTGAATTTGGGTTGAGTTTTGTGAATGCTATTTTTATGACAGAAAACTAAAGAGTAGAAATGCCAAAATGCCATTTGGTACCAGCCTTGAAATGCACTCTTCCACTTTTCATTCCGAAATGGCAATTTTTACAATTTAAATCTTGGTCTAAAAACTCTTAAAGGAAAGAAAGAAGCAGGAAGGGGGTGTGGGGGCGTGGTGCGTGTGTGATGCTTGAAACCTTTCCTGAAGGCTTTTAGAGTCAGCTGGCTCTTTTCAGTTTGCCTGCCCCTAGCTTGAAATCAGGCAGGTCTCTGCTCAAAGAGGAGCTCATGGCAGAAAGATATTAGCTTCTGCAAGCTTCCTTCTGCAGATGGACCCATAAAGTCTCTGAGAGCAAACTTGATGTTAATCCTTGTTACGCAGGCATGTAAGTCCAGCACGAGTGGCCACAGAAACCAAGACCTCGCTGTCCAGGGAGCACAGGGACTCCTCGGAGCTGTGCCTCATCCATGCTTCCTGAGACCAAGGTCCAGAAACCAGGGGGATGCATTTGGTGACATGTCCCCAGAGCTGCTCTCTTGCAGGGGTGAGTAAAGCCATGGCCAGGGAGGTGTTTCTGCACTTCGGTGGATACAGCTGTCACAAGCCCTGGGCACACCTGCACCCAGCTGACAGAGGCAATAGGGACATGACCCTGAGGACAACCTTGGGAGCACCTTGAGGAGCCACCTAGAGCCCTTGCCCAAACCCCAGCCTGGTCAGAGCACCTCGAGATATTGCTTTCAAGGACCTTCCCACCTGGTCTACGGGGACCATCTGAAAAATCACTTCTGTCCTTGAATTCCTATTTCCTTGCAAACCCCGTGGCTAGGGCTCAGCCCTGGCGTAATAGGCATCTGCTTGTAGTAATCTCAACACCCCTCCCCAAACCTACTTATAAAATAATGTACCTTGCACCAATTTTATCTGTGACATTGCATAAAAAAAAAAAATCCATTAAAAGAAATAAAAGCAGGTGCAGCTTGATGCTGCAAACACTCCTTCACTCTCATTCTCTCCCCTTCGTTCTCTCTCTCCTTCACTCCCGGTGTTTGCTAGTTTGTATGATTAATTTTATCAATTTTCCTGACCTGCTTTGCCACTGAAATAAATATGACAGCTGCAGTGCTGCCTCAATTCGTTCTCTTGCCAAGTGAGCTGCTGAGATGTGTTTTCTTGTTGATCGCAGACTTTGGTAAATATCAAGTAAATAGACTGAAGAGGATTCATTTCAGCAGCTTGGATTGTCAGGACTTCAGCCCGAGAGCACATCCTTCACCGAGGAGACAAAGGGAGAAGGAAAGCTCCCGTCCCTCCCCAAAAAAGCAATCAGGAAATTCTTGCAGTGCACCAAGCCCCTGGCAGCCCGGCCCATAATTAGCGGTGTCAGCAGATGTCTTGGAGGAGACTCCTAAAGTCTGGGTCACAAAAAAGGAGCCCCGTGGCCAGGTGGCTGCCCTGGTGCATGTGGGTCAGGATGGCAGCAGAGATCAGTGCGTGGGGCACTTCCGTCCTGGTCCTTTTCTACATCTTAGTAGCATAATGGAGATGGCCCATCACCAGCTCTTCCACCGTCTTGGCATTGTTTCTTGTCCCCATGTGAAAGGAAGGGCATCTCTCCTCCGCAGAGGGTGGCCCAGTGGGCCGTGGGTTTAGGGAGCACTAAAATCATGGCTGGTGCAGGCAACCCAAGGAGGGACTCCTGATGACAGGGTGACAACGTGGTGTTGCAACCTGTCTTCAGATGAATAGACTGTGTCTAGTACAGCAGCAGAGAGCTGTACCCCTCCCCTCCTCAGGCCTCCTCCTGCATGACGTTGTTTTGGTGATGATGTTCACAATCTGCCTACCCATTTTCTTTCAGCTCGGCCAACCTCTGGAAACACTCCTGCAACAGAGCTGCATGCAGACCTTGCGCTTGGAAATCGTTGCCCTAATACCTGATTTTTCAGTTCCGCCTCTCCCAGTGAAATTCAGCCAAAAGTGAGCTGAAGACCTCCCACCTTGCAAGGAGTCCCTCCAAGAGATCTCTGGGGAGGCTGCTCGAACACAGCTGTGGGTGTAGCATCTTAATTAGCACATCTGCCATCCCGGTGCAAAGTTGTGAGTATGGTCAAAGCAAGTCTTCCAGCCTACGCAGATGTTATAGGTTGGTATATACCCTGCATACCTGAGTATCCTGCACGGGGGCATGTGGGGCATTTATTCAAGCCCTAAGCAGAGGACCTGGATCTAGAGTGGTCCTGGCCTTGCCCATGGCTTCTTGTGGGCAGCTGGGCTGCAGGGCTCTACTGGCAGGGGGTGTCAGGGCAAGACCAAGCCTCTCTTGAAGCCTAGAGGACTTTCGTTGTTGGTTATGTGTACCGTGTATTGTTATGCACATGGGGAATTTAAAACATTAGGAGGGAAATTCTTGTGTTAGCATCTCTCCCATATGGCCTATTTGGCTGGTGTGGCAGGAGCAAGAAAGGGAAGGGACTGAAATATCATTGCTCAGTGTTGATCTTTCAGCTATTGGTGTCTCTGGTGATGGTGGTCCTTGCCCTGAGGCACCTTTCAGTTATGTTTAGGAATCCCTCTGCCTGTCTCAAAGCAGCTGCATCTCTTCTACGCAGCAGCTGTGCTTGGGACCAAAAAATGTCAGGGCCAGAGCACCCAACCAGCATAGAGTGTTGAAGGTGGGACACAAGTGTACTCTCTGGAGCAGGTCTTGGTGGTGACATGGACAGGAGTGATACTGCTGGGGAACCATTCAAGCACTGTGTACTCTGCTCTCCCACACCAAAGGGCTTTGCTCTGGCTCTTTGGAAGTATTTAAAGCTATGCCTACTGAAGTAAATTAAGCAGTGCTGGAGAAGAGTGCTAAGCACGTTTTATTTACTAGTATAGAAATATTCACTAGCATAGTCTAAGTGTCCACCTGTCCAAAAGTCCCTCAGTGAGGACTGGTGTGCTGAGAAGATGCTCCCAGTGTCACCAGCCCCACCTGCGTAAATGCCTCCAGTGTGCGTCCTCCTCCCCTACAAATCGTGAGATTTATAATTTAATTCAATTTGACTCAGAAGGACGTTGGAGAAAAATCCGTGGGTGGTTTTGTGCCTTCACAGACTTTAACATTTGGGTGCAGACATTTGGCCTTCCCATGTTTTTCTCAGCAGCTATACAAGTTTATATATAAGCTTCATTTCCATAAACAAAAGCTTTTTCCTGATTTTCAGCAGAATTCTCTATCTTTAAAGACTCTATGAGTACGGAATGCCGTCTTGAAGATTTTGCAGTCTAATCGAAGCTAAACATTTGCCAGCGTTCATGATCGAGTTAATGGGCAAATAGTAATTACCAGTACAACCCTGAGCCCAAGCCCTCTGTACCTGCGGATCTCAGTGAGGCTGCCTTCAGCCAGCACATACAAACAAGGGGAGAGAGGAAAAAAACAGAAACTTCCAGCCTCCAAAGCCAAAAAGAGAATTTGTAAATGTGACCCAGATAAACACGATGCAGGATGGCTTCCTTGAGTCAGCAGAGAGCCTCAAATACCAGCTCATGCGACCTCCTCCACCCCGGCGTGTCGGAGAAGTCTGAAAGGGCTGGCTGGCTGCTGCAGCACCCCATCATCCCCCCAAACCTGCCACAGCCTCCGGCGTGGTTGTGCATTGCTGAGCCAAAGCTCAGCAGCTTGAAACCAGGGAGGAGGAGCAGGAAGGGGGCACCGTAAAATATCTGTAACTGCATATAAAACTGAAAACATAGGGCTCCCCTGCTGCCTCTGCTTCAGTTTCTTGCGGATTGACTGTGCACCCTTAGCTTTACCTTCTGGAATTATTGTATTATTACCATTACTAAAGCGATTATTTTCATTAATGACCTAGTGCTGGAAGCTGCAGCAGTCCAGGACTTTCCATCAGAAAGAAGGTCTAGCTGGCTGCAGGGTCCCCGCCAGGGCTGTGCAGGGATTCCTCTCGCCTTGTGTTTGAGCTCTGCTGGACCAAACTGGCCATGTAGGTGCCTTCTACCCTTCATGGATGGAGACCACCACTCCTTTAAGTCTGCTTAGCCCAGTGATCTGGGACTCTGACCTTAGGACAGGCTGACGGCCCTCTGGTTGGGTCAGACCCCACCAACCATGGATGAATCAGAGGTGACCAGGGGAACCAATGGCGAAATATCTATAGACAGCCACGGGGCACCCACCAGCTGAGGCACTTGGGAGCAAGGAGCTAGTGAAAAGTACGTCCCTGTGTTTGCTCACCTTGGATAGAATTATAGATATGACATTGTGGGTAAAGTGGTGTCATACTGCTGTCACTCCTTGCATGGACACACTCTTGGACAGAAGGCCTAGCCTGGAATACAGCTCCATGCTGGCCTTTATGCAGGTACAATGTCCTGTGCAGAGGATGTGTCCTGCTGCTGGCCCCGTGCTGTCCCTGGTGAAGATGCTCTGTTAAGATGCATTTTTGCGGGAGGGAGCAGATGCCATGGCCTGCTGCCAGGAGTAGTTGGACTTAGGTGGGCTGAGTTGCTTTCTGACTTGCGCTGTTGTCATCCTTGGCCATGTATTTAATCCAGCCAGCCTGCTGCTGCCAAGAGCACAGCCATGCAGCCGAGGAGTTCATCCTGGTACGCCCAGGGGAGCTGAGTGCAGAGCTCGCACTTGTCGTGCCTGTGCCAAAAGTCTCCAAACTGGCTCCAGCTCCAAATTTCCCCAGGTCCAGGAGTCACTTTTGGCTGTTGGCAGAGCTGCCCGAGGGATGGTAGTGCCATAGCATGGAGCTTCCCAACAAAACCCTGGTTCAGCAGCATCCATCCTGCTGCCAGTCCAATGGGCTGCGTTGGGCAGCAGGAGCTGGGAGCACAAGTGCCTGGAGGCATCACCAGCCCACCAGGGAGCAAAGGGCAGCAGCACTCCCCTCATTACCATCAAGATGGTCAGAAGCCCGGCTTTGTTGACTGGGCATATTTTTTACTGACGCAGATCACCTTGGTCCAGCAAGGAGCGCAAGCAGCAGCCACTCGTCATCAATTCAGATATCCCCCTCCCCTCTTCTCAAGGACTTCTGAGAGCAAAAGGCTTGTGGCTACAAAGATTTACACCCCCTCAGTAAGGGTTAACCTCATCTGGCAGCCACTATTGTCTCAGGACAACTTGTCAGTCTGTGAGAACGTGCCGTAATGGATTTGAAGTGGATTGCTCAGCCCACGGAGAGGGTGATGCTGTATTTATTGAATAGACATTAAAAAGAACATTTCTCAATTTCTCAGCACTGAACTCGAGGTCAATGGATCTTTTTGGCACTGACATGCTGAGTCAACTCCTAGCTTAAAGCTTTTAGAAGGACCAGGGTTAGATGAAAGGATTAGACTCCGTCTTTAGCGTTTCCCTGGCAAAATCGTTGGGTGCTAAATCATTTATGTTGCTTTGCGGTGCTTTGCTTGGCCTCTCCCTGTTACCTTGGAAAAGGAAAAAAAAAACTTCCCTTTTTTTGGATTGAAATGACACAAGTTGATTATTTCTACTGTGCCACACTGTGATGAGGTGGCTACAAAATGTGTTGCGCTCCTAATGCCGCTGGACCGCTGGGCAGTCGCTGAAAGGGCCGCAAAGCCCTTTTCCCTGGAGAAGAAAGTGGCTTTGCAACGAGATGTGGTGCCACCCCACCCACCCGATGCCAAGAGGGCACACGGCTCGCTGCGTGCTAACAAATTCCTTGTGCGCTAGTGAGACAGCTTTTTAATAATAAACTAGCGATTGATTAGAGCAGCCGTGACGGCGGTGGCTGGCTTGGCGGTCAGTCCGGAGCCGATGTCTGTGGGAGCAGAGGCATGGGCTTCCCTCTCCCCTGCCTGTTGGGCAGAGATCCAGGCAGAGCTGCCTCCGCATCAGATCAGGAATTTTGCCCCTGTGCCAGGCAGTAAGTAGGAGTCATCCGGGGGGTTTGTAGTTAAGGTGACGAGGTTATGCTCCCCTCGCTGTTACAGTAGGGTAAATCTGGAACAAAGCACTGACTACTATGGATGTTTTCATAGATGCTGACCTCCTTGGTGTCACACACGTTGCTGCCATTCCCTGTGGCTTCTGGCAATTTTGTTAAGGTACATTAGTGTGACGCTAAGGGCAGTGCTGGACAGGCGGGTTTGGACAACCCTGTCTAGCCTGAGAGCAAGCCTTGAGAAAGGCATTTTTGGGAACGGTTCCGACCACAAAAAGAGTGGTGAGCAATGAGAAACTGCTGCCGTGTTCCTGCTGTGCATCCCTTGTCAATCACACTGGCTGCCAGGGAGAGAGGCACGGCTCCCGCATCGATCCCAGTCTCTCTTGGGAGGAGCTGGGAGGACCACGGGGCGGACGGAGCAGCATCTCCTCCAGCAGAGGAGGAGGAGGAAGGCAGGCTTCCTCCCAAGCACTACCTTCCCCTGCAGCTGTCCTGCCTGCAGCCAGCGTCTGTGCCAGCAGCAATCCCAGGCTCTGCGGAGCCCCATCCCGCAGCCCTTTCTCAGGCCAAATCCCTGTTGCAGCCAGCACTTACCTACACTTTCAGCCCTTCTGGTAGCGGTGCAACAAATAAAATGCAATCCGCCCGTATCGTAAAGTCCAATAAAAATGAAACTGAACATCCACTTTGCAGACAGCAAGTACACTGTAAATTTATGAGATCATATCTCGTGGAGGACAGGGTAGTTAAGGGGGGAAGGAAGGGGCTGGCAAAAATGGGAGAGAGCGGCCGAGGGGTAGTAAATATGTTTTCAATAATGAAGAGGCCCGATTACCCTCTTTGCAATAAAAACGTGCACAAGGCAGAGCTGCCGTAAAAATTACTCCCGAGCAGCCTGGCGTATTTGCACCTTGTCATCTTGTCAGCTCCATGCAAATTTGCAAGGCGCCCGCAGCTGGCGTGGGTCGGCTCTGCGGCGCGGGGCTGCCGAGAATCGGGTGAGGGTCCTCCTTCCCACAAAAGCCATTTCATTTACAGCCCCTGTCGCCCTGGTCCTGTCCGCTACCCCCTCCCACCCTGCAAAACACACTGATTTGCCCGTAACCGTAGCAACCAGCGCGGATGCAGGGATGGAGCGGAGGATCGCCTGGGCGCTGCGTGTCCTGGGATTCTCCCCAGCCAGGCGAAAGTGGTGGGCAGCACAACGGGATTTGGGACATGGCTCCTGTGGGCTCTGCAGTGCACAGTTTTCTGCAGGCAGGAGCCTTGGCCACAGCTTTGTGCCCTGGTGACATTGCCAGGTGGCCTTTCTCTTTTTTGGGGTACCTTACGTGTCCTCCCTGAGACTGATGGCACCACATGCTGCCTGGGGCACACTGATAGTTCTGGGTGCAATTGGGCTTCATTTATTTAAAGCAAAAAATAAGCATTTTATTTTCTCTCAGCAGAAACCAGAGCAAAGGCTGAGGCCTTGCCTCTTTGAAGGCGCTTTCTCAAAAGGTGTGGCTTTAAACTGATTTAAACGAGGTGATGTAAACAGCACAGGAGCAGCTTCCAGTCATCTGAAGATCAGCCTGAGCTGTCCTCAAATAAACCACTGCTGGGCCCAGAAGAAGGCAATTACACAGGGGCTTAACGGAGCTGATTTAACAAAGCTGCAGTAATTAAACCTCATACACTTCAGGCTGGGGATTCAGCTCCGAGTGCTATCAAGATCCTGTCTTGGAAGTTAAATCTTTTTGGTGCGAGCAGCTGAGTGGATTTAAACCAGGGTGATTCTCCCTTCTGTCTTCCCTGTGCCTCGGCTTAGACATTGCCTTTGCAGGTGCCGGTGGGGTTGAGTGAGGGTTTCTCTTGCGATGCAAATCCAGAGCAGAGTAAAACTCCCAGGCCTGTTGCTTTCTGCACCAGGACGTACAGCTCAGAGCTGCGTTATCGGAGGACCTGGCAGGCACCTGACTGCTGAGGACAATTTACTAACTTGATCTGGCAGCGTCGGTGTAAAAAACACTGGCTACCATGGTTCATGACCCTGATCCAACGCCGTCTGAAGCTAATGGAAGTCTTTCTCTTGGCTTCAATGGGCTTTGAATTGGGCTGCTGAGGCGGAGGGAAAAGCACTGAGTGTCAGGGCCCTATTAAGGATGGAGGTAGCAGGGGATGGGTGCTCCCCCGCAGAGGCAGCCCAGCAGCCTGCGGGGGTGCGGGAGTGCTGACCCACTGCTGGAAATGCCGTCCGCTGGCGCTCGGCGTGCCAGCCATCGCCGCCAGAGTCACAGGCTTTAAGGACAGAAGAAAGAAATTGTGGTCGTGTAGCTTGACCTCTTCTATTCAAAGCAAGATCAAAGGAGGGCCAAGAAAGAGCAGAGGGGGCTGTTGCGCCCGATAGCTGAATGCAAGATGAATGGGAGAGGATCCGGAGGGGGGCTGGGGGCTTCGACTTGCAACAAAGCAACAAGATTCAATTAGTGGGAGAAGCTGTATTCTGGAATTGCAACGTTAAAGGGACATGGCTGGAGCAGGCAAGGCAGGCAGGGACATCTGGGAGAAGGTATGTTTTGTGTGTCAAGGGTGTTTGTGTGGAGGCTACAAA
>VZSZ01002353.1:0-23895 GCA_013398815.1 Ibidorhyncha struthersii | reverse complement strand
TCTGGCTTGCCCCCCATTCCCACTGGTGCCTGGGCCCCCCTTCCTGTATCTCGCTGATGCTCTTCTTCTGAGCTTTGCCCACTCCCCAAGCCCTGTAACTCATGTCTGTCAAGCCCAAGGATGCCGCTGAGCCGAGCTGTGCCAGCACCAGCAGTGCAACACAAATCTCTGCGTACAGCAACACCTTGGGTCCAGGCAGCTTATGGTGGCAGTNGGGAAGGTGTTATTTTGGCTCTTGCAAGGCATTAATTAACCCTTTCTCGGGAAAAGGGCTGAGCCTGGAAAGCTGCTTGCTCTTCCTGTGTTTTCTAGTGGCGTCTGTGCAGCAGCGGTGTAATGCCAGTACTTAGGCACCAGCTGTGGTCAAGCAGGGCTCTGCTGGGCAAAAAAGGAGGTGTCCTGACTGTAAATGGGAAAGATTTGGTAGAAGGAATTTATTTTCCCGTTTGTCTAAGTTTCACTGATGTTAAGTAGTTCAAAGTGGTATTGTCCAGCCTTGCGGTGAGTTGAAGTACTTGTGTCACCAGATATTTTCTCCATCCTGTTCAAATGGGATACGTTGGGTTATTTGCTCGTAGGGGCTTTGTCCCTGGCTTGCCCTTTGTGCTGGTGACTGCAGTGGTCCCCAGCCCTCACTGGGGCAGCAGCAAGAAACGTTCAGGGTGTTGCAACACCCCTGCCTTTCCCTGGTGGCTGAGGACACAGTCGTCCCTGGGCAAAAGCATCCAGCAGTGCTGAGCTATGCCGGAGGATATATTGCAGATGTGTTGCAAAGTCTTGGGAGTGGGGGAGAAGACGGGTCAGCTGAAATCCTCAGCAGTCCCCAGCAGCATCTCTGAGGTGCCATTGTGACCCTGAAGCTGTCACGGTAGGTGGGTGCATCCATTGAGCAATGTTTCCTGAGTAAATTGGTGCTCAGCTCTCACCCTGCTGCTGTCTCCCACCTCTTCTCTCCTCCTAGGATTCCCCTCCTGAAGCCGCCTCAACCTGCTGTGGCACCTTCTGTCAAACGCTTCACACGTTTGTCACCAAAATGTTTTGGCAGCAGCAGCATCTCTAGGTTTTGACATAATCCCGACAGGAGACTTTCTCAATTATTACTAATGGAACATTATGCTCCTCTTTGGGAACTCCTGCATGAATAAAAAGGGTCATTAATGACATCTGCGCAGAGCCCGGAAATTATTAGTCAATGCTGATACAGTTTTATATTATTTTTTTAATTTTTACACATATATTTTCTTAAGCTCCTGGTAATTTCCCACCTTGCCTCCCACCCCCTTCTCCAAAGTCTCCTGTGCAAGCTGGAGCTGAGCTGGGTTATTGCCAACGTTCTCGCTTTTGTGCAGGTAAATGCTATTCCCCTCCCACCCTTCCTTCCCTTTTATTCCCTCTTGGCTTCTTTAAACATCATAGCTCTCATTTCAGTCCCAAGAGATCCCATCGCACCTTTCCCTGGGCTTGATTTTATTGCCAGTCAAGCTCAAATACTTCTTGGACTCGAAGAAATCGATATTGCCCAGGTCCTACCAAGGCAGTGCTGGAGGGGGAGCAGTAGGACCATGTCCTGCTGCCAGTGGCCATCAGGGTGCTGTGTCCACCCTGTTGTGCACAATGCTGGTGGCACACAGGAGATGCTGGGAGAGGGACTGGAGGTGTCCCTGGGTGCCACATAGCATCATGTAACAGGGAAGCTCAGCTTGGATCATTTTAGAGGACTTTGTAGACAGCGAACTATTGTTTCTTTTCTGTCCTCCTGTCAGGTATACAGTTCCCTCTGCTCAATCCCCCTAAAAATGGCCCAAAGTAGGCTTTTTTTTTTTTTTTTTTTTTTTTCCAGAATAATGCAGCAATTTAAGAAACTGGTACTTTGCAAGACAAAGTGCCTCTGTGACAGGTGCCCTGCAGAGATGTGACAAAAAAGGTGTCTCTGCCCTGAACCACGTCAAATGGGGTCTGCAAGTCATGACCGCTGAGGAGGTGACTGGTTCAGGCCTCTGCATGGTGGGTTGGAGGCTGCATCTGTCCCATCTCAGTAACAACATGTGGGTACAAGCCCTGGGCTGATGGCAGTGTCAGTGACTCGTCCAGCAGGACAAAATCCTGAGGCCATTCCTTTTGCTGCATTGCTGTGCCAGCACATGTAGTTTGGAGGCACGTGGATTTTTTCCGAAGAGGGAAGGGAGAGGTTTGGGTTGATGGGTTAGGCTTTTGGAGGGATCTCTCATGGCCTGTGGAACAGCAGAAAGGCTGATGTCTTCATTGGCTCAAAGCTTGTTTTTATTTTCTGGGTTGGTATGAGTCAGGTTGCAGAGAAGTTAAAGATTGTGTTACTCCACACCCAGCGGAGAGGATCTCTTCTTTATGCAGCCCCTACAAGATGCCCATCTCCACAGTGAGTGTCTCTGATCCTTTTACACCTGAGACTCTTCCCTAAGCCACAGTCTGTGACCAGAGGGATGTGGCTGCTGTGGGGCTTGGCTCACTCAGCAAGACACGCACAAGGCAAGGGGCACCACCTGGGGTGAGGAGTTTGGCCCAAGTGTGAGATGTGACTATTCTCCCACGGGACACCCGGGCCCTAGATTCATTGCAGAGCTGCTGCGCGTCCCCAGGGAAGGTCAAGCAGGGATCGCCGGCCACGATTCAAACCTGGAACTTGGGGTAAAAGGTCGATGCAGTAACTCTAAAAAGAAAACTGCTAAACAAGAAATAGACTCCTTTTAAAAAAAAAGTCCCTTGGAGAAAAGATATTTCAACCCTTTTTTGATTTATGACCTACTATAGGATATTGAGACATTATTTACAATCGATATATGCTCCTGCAAGACTCCCGCTGGAGCCATAGACCCTGCCTGTTAGAGTGGAGACCGGTCAGCCTGCTCCACTGGAAGTGCCAGCCATGTCCTGCTGGAACGGGCTATAAAGCCGGACGCAGCTGTATATCTTTCAGAAAATGGACCTGGTTACACATGTCTTTGGGCAGCTGACACAGGGATATAGTTTAGGGCTAAGACAGCAGTTCAGTAGCAGAAATCAGCATTCCTCAACCTTGCCAATAATGAAATCTCTTGCGCAACATAGAGAGCTCCATGGCCTTAAAGGTGCAAAATGGAGTTGTTCAGTTGACTTATAATGGAATTGGGCCAATTTTGAAGCAAGCGCTGGATTTTATTCCGGGATTTTATCTTTAAAGGGGGATTTGCAAACACTTTAAGGGGGGGAAAAAAAATTCATTCAGCGTAAAATTGCATGCTGGCCAAATTCCAGTTTGGGTAATTACATTCTCTTTCTGTAGTGGCTGCAGGACAAAGGGCCATTCATCACGCTCCAAAGTGCCGCAAAGGGCTCCCGTGTTCTACCGGAGAAGTGCCTGCATTCGAATCCAAGCGAGAAAGTTTTCTCCCTGTGCTTGAGGCCACTCCAGAGAGTAATGGAGCTCGGCGCTGCTTTAGGATCCTTTTGGGTGAGTTATAGGGGCAAGCACCTTGTCATGCGCTGCTCGGTCTCCAGCAAATCTGGGTAAGTAGGGCGCTCAGCAAAATAGATTCCTTCCAGCCTCCTGTGGCTTGCCTTTCACCCCGAGGGCATGCTTGGCTTTGCGGAGTGCTGCTGGAGCTCCAGGGGATCTGGCTGGAGCAGAGGAGCTGGATTTCCTCTCTGCAAACCTGCCATTTTGGAAACACCTATAGGCAAGAGACTGGATCGCCCTCAGCTGAGCGGGACTCAAGGACTTGGGGTGCCTTTGAAAGTGGTGCTGGGGAGCCTGGAAGGATGCAGGTGCTCTGCCTTCCTCCTCCCAGGTGCCCATACAGCCAGAGAAGAAGCATTTGCAACCCTTCCTCCAGCTTTCCAGCTTAGAGAGGGTCACACTTAAACAGTGGACCACGGTTCTCAGCGCAAGCAATTTAGCAGCAAAGCAATAGAGCGCTGCTTCCTTATCTCCCCGGTAGCTCTCTTTGCAGCCGCTCTCTGTTTGTTGAGGCAGAGTTGAGGCCCCATAGCAGCAGCCCCAGTGCTCAGGTAGAGGCCATGCGAGGAGGCAGCAGCAGCGGCAGCAGCAGCTACATGAGGTGAGGGAGCATGTCTGCATGCCACCCACCAGCTGACCTGCCAGGGAGCATCCTTGGCCTATGTGCCTTGAGAGTGTCCCTTTAAAGCAATTTGTAGACTGTTATCCTGTATCATTAACCTAATTAGTGTAATTGCCGCCATTTATGTAATGAGTATAAATACTGGAGGAATCCCATAATTAGAAGATGTAATTAGGTAATTAATAGATGACATGGTAACAAAAATCCAGGGGAAACTTTGCAAGGTGGACACTGTGTGTGTGTGTGTGTTTATGCATGTGTGCACGTGGCTATTCAGACACGCTGGTCCTGCCAGGGTCTGTTGCAGATGTGCTCTGCGGGTGGCTTCAGGCTGGAGCCCCTCTATATTACACAGGCAAGGTAAAGGAACCTTCAGGTGATGTGAGAAGGCTCTCTTTGATCTCTACAGATCTTGCAGAGAGGCTCTGGAGAGCCAGCTTTTGCTCAAGGGGGAAGAGCAGAGCTGTGGCCGTTGCCTTGCCACACGGACACTCTCTGCTTTCAGATCCTGGGAGAAGCAAGGTGAATTTAACAGAGGTCTGAGACTTTTCCCAGGCCTGGTCTGGAAAGTGGCTTGCAGTCATGTATGCCACATGGTGCCTCTTGCTACAATTAGTGCTGGAATAGCATGAAGACCAGCTCCTGCACACATAACCTGCCTGACCAGAGGGATGAGAAGGAGCCCTAGGGTTGCATTCAGCTGCGTGTTAAAGTCCCATTTTAGTTCTCTTGTGGGTTTGGCTTAGAAAAGTGATCAGAGCTGGAAATTGTGTTTGTGCTGTGGAGAACTGATAAGTTTCCTGCTGTGCCTGAGGAACACTTCTTTTTTAGAGGTTCATGAGTAGTGAGTGTTTTAGCTGGACCCTTTCTAGTCATTGAAATGTTGACTTTTTCCTGCTGGTCTTTGTCTCTTGCTCCTCAAAGCCTGTTCGCACTTCCAGAGTACTTACATGTCCGGATTCATCTGAAGAAAATAAGTCACAGTTAAGGAAAGTGGGGGGTTTTTGTTGTTGAGGATCACTTGGATTTCTAGTTGGTACCTGCTGGGAGGAGTCGTTACTGCCAGCTTTGTGGCAGGCAGAGAAATCTCTCCTTCCCACACACACGTCTCCAACATTGCTAAGCAGTGGCTGGCTGAAGGGATCATCAGGCTAGGATTTGTACAAGTTTTCCCCTTTCGGTGTGAACATATAAGGAAGAAACTGGCTTAGAAATGCTAGTGGGACCAACCAGGCCAATTCTGACCCATACGACAAAAGATATCTTTCAGCCACCAGACTTCAGCCCCCTAAGCGAAGATTCCCATCCAGTCCATCAAAAAATAAAAAGGCTTTGCATTCTCCCAAAAAAGCAGCTTCCTTTGCTGCCCTGGGAGACATTATAGAGTGGCTGAAGCTCTTGGAATGAGCTCCTCCTCTGGGATTGCTCTTGCTGGGACGTTTTGGTGATGATGGTGGCATTTTGATAGCGAGCTCTGGTGCTAGCCCTGAAGATGCGAGTGACCTAACAACATCGTAATAGCAGGTGGGAGACCTGGGGCCACTGGTCTGGGGAACATACCTCTGGGAAGACCAGTGTGATGCTGAGCACTGCTTGGATCCTGCTGTCTGCCGGAGAAAAATGACTTGAAGGTCTTATGGATTCAGCTGGGCTAAGAGGAAGCATCAGCCACAAATATCTTGGCTGTGGGATGTCTCCTCTGCAGAGGGTCCCGGTCTCTCTGCACACCATGTTTACTAATCTATGCTGGCTTATTTTGAAGAAGCCATTGTGTGTTATATGCTTGGCCTCTCTACCTCCCTTTTGGAGTATCTCCTCTCCAAAAGTTGAGCTATTTTGCACTCCTTGGAGGAGCACTGCAGCCCGCAAGATGTGACCCCAAGACCTGCAGCACTGGAAGCGCCTGCACGTAGGAAAGGTCAGAAGAGGAGTTTGTGCAGGCGTTGGGTGGTCAAAGGCTGCTGAGTCCCCAGGACCAGCAGCTAGAGGGAGATATGACCTCACGCTGAGGGCCAGCCTTGTCTATGCCGTGGATTCCTGTCCTAATGCCAAAGAAAATCCTCTTGCTTTCTAGTGTTTAGGGTCCATGTAATGAACAGCCATAATGCAGACTTCACTGCATAGCATAAGTAATTCTCGAGATTAAAGACTTTTAAAATGGCTCCTGCTGGAATTTCTGCCAAAGTATTTCCTAGTCCCTGTCTACATGGGAAGTTTTATCAGGTGTATCACGATCAGTATATGCAGGTCCAGTTACACCAGGAAGGCTCTGTCTAGACATTTTAATTCCAGTATAAAAAGAGCCTTTTTTTCCTTTAGCTTAAATTCACTTGCAAATGCCCTTCACAAAATCAGGGCATGCTTCATCAGTGTAAGAGCCTCCTTGTGTGTAGCACTATGTTTAGATCTGTTTGAATTCACGCCCTAGACTGTATCAAAGCCCACTCTGCCCCAAGGCCAGAGGTTTCTGCTCCTGCTGGGGCCCTGGCTCATGGATGTGGAGATGGATTGGTGTTTGGCAGCCACTGAGCTGGAGGCAGCTCTTCACGCCCAAAGGAAGCACATGGTCTTGCAGGACGCTTCTACAGTCCTTCAGCTTAACCCTACTCTGCCCCTCTCTGCTTCCCGGTCCCTTGTCCCGTGATCCCCGTCCTCCCACCCCAACGGAACGTGTCTCATGGAGCACCATTCAGTGAAGTCTTCCCCAGCTGAACCTCCTGATTCATCTAGAAAGCTGGTTTGGGGATTTGCCCACTAAGACCCAAATTTGCAAGAGCCATGTTGTGTTTTGGCTCATTTTCCATGTAGTGAGCTCTGAGTCCAAAATGATCCCAGCTTCAAAACTTGTTCTGAGGCCTTGCAGATGCTTCAGATCAGCCCACTGGCTTTGCAGCGGTGAGCAGAGGTGCTACATCTCCTACCTTGCAGCCACAGAGGGTGGCTTCTGGATGCTGTCTCTCTGAGTGGTGGCCCATGAGGAGTACCTGCCTTCCTCTGCTCTGGACCATCACACGGGTGAGGATTGTTGCCATTTCTACCTGTGCTTTCCTTGCCTTTGCCCTCACCAGGCACCGAGCATTGATTTATTCTTGGGGCCGTGTCCAAACTACCCTAACAGAGAACTCCACTATGAGTGCGGAGCAGCCGTACATTGTCACTTGCTCTCCTTTTATGATGAAAGCCTTGTTTGCTGTGTTTCTGTCTCCCCTTCAAGGTCTAACCCTGCCTGAGTCTTGCCAAGTTTCATTTTGTTCCTGTATTTCTTGATTTCCAGATGTGTCTTCCTTTGCTGATCTCTCCCCCACCTCATCTTTATTCCTTTGTAGTCCTGATGTGAAGTGTGAACACCCTTTTCCTATTAAACATGGTTCCAGGCTCAAAGCCTTGCTTCAATGGTTGTCCCACCTGCGTTTCACACTCTAATTAAAACAAATTTGAAATTTCCTCCATGTTCAAGTCCTTAAGCTCTTCAGTCGTGTTGAGCATGTTAATAGAGTTGTAGTTCTGGCCGAGCTTTATGCATTTTCTGTAGTGGGTTTGATTTATCTATCTAGGATCAACCTGAAGTTGTCTTCTAGAAACGGCCAGCTGTTTGCCCAAGCTGCGGCTAAACAGGCTTCAGAGGAAAGGTCCACAAGTGGGTAGAGGCTTGAGTGTAAAGAGCCTGTTGGGAGCAGTTGTCTGGAGGAGGAAGAGGGAGCAAAGCTTTAACTGGGAGCAGTTAATTATGTTCCTTGATAAGGTTTGTCCTGGTTCAAAGCAAACTGGATCTGAGGAAGTCATGTGGCTTGTGTTAGGTGAGAGGATCCCNTTTTGTTTTTTTTTTTTTTTTTTTTTTTTGCTAATTATCTCTGTCTACAGATTTATTGGAAGTCAGGTTGCCAGGAAAGCATTACCAAATAATTATCCTGTGCTACCTTATGGTAACCTTTGCAAGAAAGTGTTTAGATAAAGAAACCACATGAACTAGTCATTAATATCTTATAGGTCAGAATTACGGATGTTGCATTGTGATGAAATACGTATTTCTTCCTATTTCTTAGGAAAATGGGCTTGTGAGACAGTGAGATTTATGATGATCTTAATTAGTTATTTCCTAGCTTTCAAAATGTTTGGGTTTGAGAGATGATATGATAGATAATTAACTTGTTGTCACACAGTGACTTTTAAAATGAAATGTTTGTTCTCAAAATATTATTTATCTCAATATGCATCATATGCACGCTGTGGTACATACACACATGTATATATAGATAAATACATGCATACGCATCGCTGCAGCATTCCCCCCACCAGCCGCAGTAGGGAGCGTGGGGTAGTGCTCCCACGCCGGGCACCATGCTGGACTCCGCATCAGGCTGAGCAGAGGGTGCCGCCGTCGTAGCCCTGCAAAGGGGATTTCTGCCACGTGGCTGCGGTTCTCGCTGTGCGTGTCCTTACTCTCCCGTTGGAAAGGTGAGCCGCAGAGGGTAAAGGGACTGGCAGTCTGCCCTGCCCTTTCCTGTGTGGGTTTATGGACTAAGGTGAAGGGCAGAGAGGTTTGCACTTATTTGGGTTTTTTGGTTCATCAGCAGAAACGAGATGTCCTCATCAGCTCTGGATGCTGCGGGACTAGCCTTGCTCTCATCCCAGCAGTGAGGTAGTCAGGAGGGACATATCTGTGGCACTTTTTTCTTTGCTTTGCCCTAAAACCGGGAGAGGACAGCAGCACAGCTCCTCCAAGGTCCTTGTGCTAACAGTTTTTTGGGAAGACCTTCAAACCAGTAAGCTCCAGGGACACCTGCCCGTAACACAGCGCTGCTGAGGTGGGGGTTTGTGACATTTTTTTGCTGAACTAGTAAACTCTAAATACAGGGAACTGTATCCCTCATTGCTACATCCCTCGGGGCCAGAGGGGGTTGGAAAGAAACTCCAGGGAAGGCAGAGGGCAGGTTTGCATTGACCCCAAAGGATGCTGGATGCGGTCCCTGAAGCCGTGGCTGCTGTGATGCTTCGTTGCTGCAGGGAGCAGAGCTGCTGCAGAAGGAGACAGGTCACCTGGAAGTTGATTTATTTTTTTCTTTCCCTTTCTTTCGCAGTTTTCATCAAAGCTTTATAAATAACAGCCAAAACCCCTGGGGAAAAACCTCCCAACCAGCTGCCTGTTGCAAATACTCCAGGAAACGGGAGGCAGGGAGGGAAGAGGGAAGGAAGGCTAAATTTGGTGGTTTTTATTTTTGACAAGGGCTATTTCAATCTGTTTTAAACCCACGTAAAAAAAAAAAAAAATTAGAGCCATGAGAAACTTTTGCCAGCACTGTAGGAGTCTGTCGAGCCGAGCACTCACTCCGGCCAGCGCAGCACAGACGCAGTGTCTGCGCCAGCCCCTGCTCCGGGAGATGACAGCTCAGACACTGCCAAGGCCGTCGTAGGGACGGGGAGCTCAGGGACAGAGATGAAGTGATGTTTTTTCAAGGCCTTGCAAGATTTCTCTAGCAAAGCCAAGAGAGGCTCAAAACTTTCCAAAGCAACCCAAGGATGCATCTGCAAGCCCTCGCTTTTCTGTAGGGCTGTTGTACTTGGGTCCCTGGTGCAGCACAGTAAAGTTTAAGTTAATAAACCCAAACAGCCAAGCAGAAAGCAAACCTCTGCTTTTATATTGCTTTTTAAAAAAATTCCATGACGACCCTTTTCCTCCCGACTGGCCCTTGCTAAAGCTTGCTGTTTGCAACACCTGAAGTCAAGGCATATAAAATGACTTGGCAGCATCCCTCTAACGTTCCCCTGGCACTCTTCGGAGAGTGAGGGTGTTAACCTTGTTGTCCTGGCCGCGTGCCAGGGTAAGTAATTACATTCGGCCTCTATAAATTAGCCCCGTGATTGCAGCTGGGGAGCTGCAGCGTCATTTCCTCCCGGCTGTGCGGTGGTGGCGATGCCCAACACGCTCCACCCCAGCACTGGTTGCATCTCGGTGCGCGGGGTGGCATGGAGGACGGGCACGGGGAGCAATGTGGACTTGTTCATGCTAATGCTCCACTAAATTGCACTGGGGCTACAGGTGCTGTACAACAGGTCTGGTTCTCGATGTTCCTGCCCTCAGAAAAAGGAGAGCGGAGAGGGCAGAGCTGAGTGGGATCAGGCTCCCTACCCCAACAGGGTGACCTGATAAATTGCCACCAGTCAGCTGAACCTCGGTAACGGCCTCTCAGCTCGCAGCTAAAATTAGCTGAAATGGCATGAAGAGAATTGCTGAAACCTCCATGAAAGTGATTTAAGCCGAAGCACGTGACCTTGCATTTGTCACGGGCCGAAGCACGCGCAGGCCTGCGAGCGCAGTGCAGGTGATGCGCAGTAACGTGTTAAGCCGTGTAGGCTTGAGCTATAAGTAACTCTGTGGTTGGATTGCGTGTTCTACCTGTGACCTGGTCCCACCGTTCCCCAACACTGACTCAGGTTAACCCCTTCTGCTGCGACTGAGCTTAAAGGGTCTTCAGCTGGTGTCTGGTTATAGCTGGAATGGACCTCAATGTGCAGGAAGGGTTAATTTAAGACTAGGTACGATGTGTTGGCCAACTGTGCTGTATTTCCCAGTGCAGATGCCAAGCTAACCCTGCCTAATCAAGTCTGAGCTGAGATGGAGTGTGTCTACATGGAAAAGATAGATAGATGGTAAAGCAAACAGGGTTGGAAGGTCTAAGCAGGAGGAGGCGTGGTGGCATGTTCCAGGCTGTCTTGTCATTGTCCCTTTCAAAGGTTAGCTGCTTGGTCTTTAATTTCCAAGATGGGGCACTGAAGGCTATGGAATCACTATGCCTCCTTTTCGGAGAATCCAACAGCCTCAGCATGTGTGCCTTTCCCAGGCTGCCAGCTCAGGCTGCGGCTCCTGGGGCTGCCCGCAGTGGAGCGGTTCCACCTTTGCATGGCTGTTCTGTGTGTGGGAAAGGATTTCAAGAAACAATTGACCAAATGAAACCTCCGTAATGCTTCTAAATACTCAAACACATTAGACATGCCTGCCCAGCTCAGAGATAAATTAGAGCTATTATCACTAGAGCCCAGACAAACAAACGGAGGGCTCTCTCCAAACAAGCCATTCACTCAAGAGACTGGATTTACAAGGGTCAGGGAAGCAGCATAAGCTGCAGGCACCTGCTTCCTTCTGAAACCTCTTTAAATTGGCCATATTGACTGGTGCAGAAAGAAGGTAGAGAGCACAGCTCTGCCCTTTGGGACCTGGGGAGTCACTTTCATGCAGGGACTGCGGCGCCGTGACATACTAGCTGGCGTTTTGCGCTCCGTGTCCACAATCAGAGCTGGAAGTCAGACTCTGATCTATTTTGCTTTTCTCCCACATGATGGTTGGGAGATTGAGCTGCTGGAGCACGTCAGGGATGCCAAGGCCGCTTTGCTTTGCCCTTGGATTTTTGTTTCTGCTTCCAAGGAGGGATGGGGAGCTGAGTTGGTGATAAGGTGGTGTTGAGGGAGAGGTCAGTTCAAATCAGCGTCTTGGGCATCAGGGAAACTGCCTGAAAGGGTAAACAAAAGCCAGAGCGTGTATTTTGGGATTGGTTTTGCATGGCAGCTAAAGGAAGCAAGGAGCAGATGCAGAGACTAAGAGGAGTAAAGGAAAAAAAAAAAAGATCATTATTCTGCTTCCCTGGCTGCATTGGGCAGTCAGTGCCTCGGTGCAGGGAGGGCAGCGGCACAGCTTGCCATGGTGGCCAGGAGCACCATGCTGGGGTTGAGCATGACGGAGGGTAGGACTCAGAGCCTGGCTCATGCGGGGTGTCTGGAGAAGGGCCATGGTCAGCACAGGGTTTCGGCGCTTGGCCGGGCCCCATGAGCCAGCTCCAGTGCGACTTGGGGGAGAGGCTGGGCTGCGAGACGGGGGCTCTGCAGCACTGCGACCCTCACCCACTCACCTGGCAGCTCAGGCCAGCATCAGTGGCGGAGGCTGTGACAGAGGGTGTTATTCTCCTCTGAGAGATGCTCTTGAACCCAAAAACTTGATCCTGAACCAGAGTGTCGCTTTTTGGAAGACATCCAATCTCCATGCACGACCTCTGACTGATGATGAATTTGCCATTTCCCTTGGTAACCGGACCTGGTGATTAACTGCCCTCACTGTTCAAAATTGTCTTTTATTTCCCATTCAAGGTTCACTCACTCAGTGTTGTCAACTCTCACTATTTATTTTGAGTTTTGCTGCTTACTGTGCCTTTTACCTGTGAGCCTAACGAACATGCCAATCTCAGCTATTTTCACGCTGTGGGTATCTGGGATCAAGTCACGATGAAGATTTTCTTTGACTGCTGAGCAGACAGAGCCCTTTCAGTCTTTTGCAGGGTTGAGCACAGGCAAAGCAGAAGCTGTGCTCGCCACTGCCTTGAGCATCTCCCAGTGCGTGGGATTTTTATTTAAAGTCCCAGCCTCTGGACTCGCACCATTACAAGGACCTTCCGCTTTATTTTTGCAGAGACCTGAAAACGTGACCCAATAGACAACAAAATTATTATCATTTCAGGATATTTGGGGACATTCTTTTTTTCTTAACGCATAAAGAGTTTTGTGATGTTTTGGTTTATTGTGAGTGGGAGGGGTGGTGTGTGCTGGCTTGTGGTGGCCACCTCTGCATGGCTGTAGGGGTTAGGGATGGTGGTGGCAGCACACTTGGGGAAAGCTGGCAGGTCCTCTGAAACAGGCAAGTACAAACCAGGAGTGTTTCAAACTGAAACAGCAAGATGCCTTGTTTAAAAATATTGAAATTACATGTTTCTCCTTTCTTCATTCCTCTCTTTATATTTCTTCTTAGGAAAAAACTGCTTGTGAAGTTGGATCCAGAGCAATAGTAGCTTTGGTGGCTGAGTTGGTTTTCTGTTAATTTAAAACTTCAGCAAGCACTACTAAGTTTCTCCAGCCCTTGCAATGAATCTCTACCTCATTCACCATTTCCAGGCTTCAGGATCTGGGTACTGTTACCTGCCATCTCTGCTTCTAAAAGGAGTCGGGATGCTGGGAGTTTGGGAGCATGCTTCTAACCGCTGTGGATATTGTGCGCATGTTTATCCCTTCCATAAAAGAATCAAGCTGGTGGTCAGGCCCTGAAATGCTTGTATGTGTATTAAAAAAATAAAATAAAAAGCTGCGGCAAATAGGGGTTGATGTCTTAGGGGCTGGGAGAAAAAGAGGGAAGAATGCGTGTGTACATGTGTTACACGTGTGCAGGTTCATGTGGCATCCTACAAAGTGAAGGAAAGACCCATTGGTAGCACTATGGTTATTGTGTTTGCTTCTCAGTTATCATATGAGGTCTAACTGAGGGTGTCAATAAAATATTCTGTGATGGGCATATAAGACAGCAGTGACTTGTGTTTTATTAAATGATTTGAAGAGAAAAGGAGGTAGGTTGTGTCCATCTGGCACAACCTGATGAACCGTGAAGAGGCTGCTTTGCCCCAGTTTTCAGAGATGCTTGAAGATGCCCAGCTCTGCTCCCACCCTGGTACCCAGGAACTAAGGGTCAGGAGAGACACTAGTGGGGGCTGAACTCCTTGGAAAATTATCTCGCTTGTTTATGTGATGGTGGGGGAGAACTTTGTGTTTAGATGGCAGCGAATGAGTGAATTACAAGATAAAGAGTCAAACTAATGTTCTTTATTTTCTGAAAAGCAGACAGTCTTGGCTTTCAGTTAAGACAGAAACAATCGAGATGTTTTCCTATCAATGAGAGTTCCAGCTAGTGAAACCCTGTAAGAAAGAGTCCATGCCTCAGGCAGGAGGCAGACAGACAGACAGTGCAAGGGAAACAGAAGCAGTGACTGGAATTTCAGCATGTTTACAAGAGCCAAATAGCAGAGCTGTGGCTGCAGGACCAGCCCTGGGAACCCCAGGCCATAGGTCTGGCCTTGTTCATCCCACAGCAATGCTCTTAATACTGACCAAAACACGTTTGTTCATGTGTTACCCCTGGTCTCACTGGCTGAAAAGCACTTGTGAGGCAATAGAAACACAATGTGCTACTATTTTTTAGGCTATAGCCATTCACACATTTTCTCTGCAAAATGGTTACCCTCCCTCTTTTTTGTGTTTTTCTGTTTGTGCTTGCCTACTGTTCTTTGGCCATCCAGCATCTAGCAAAATGAGATGCTGATCTTGTCTGGAGAGGTAAAATAGTGCAAATTACCCTCATCTGGAAACCCTTTGGGTTTGAACCTGAGCGCTGCGCTTCCGCTGTAGCTCTGTGTCCAAACCAGTGGAGCTAATGACCTGAAACTGCGAGGAAGTTTGGACACAGGCTGCAACTCCATCTCCTGGTAATGCACTTCTCAGTGGATTAGGAGAAGCTTCCCTGGCAAACTGGGAAGGAGTCCAAGCTGGGGAGCTGGTGTGATAGGAACTGACAGGGCTGGAAATTTGATTTCTGACTCTTTGTGCATGTATTTCTTGTGAAAGAAGAAGAGGGAGAGGGAGCCGGGAGTACTTTGAATCCTGCAATCATTAAAACCAATTCCACTTTTTCTGCCCCTGCCCACCTCCTGATATGTGTGTGAAACAATCTTTACAGCTACACAGCCATCAGATGGTATCGACCTGGCGGTGGAAATTGCTATTGACTGCTGCTGGTGCTGCTCTCTGCACTTCCGTGGCTTTTAAAGAGACACTCTTCAGGTGATTTCACTTTGCACATGATACAGCCTGGGAAGCCATGCCTCAAATGGGATGGAAAGAGCATGTGTGGGATTTGTGTGTGCAACAAACGCTGTGGCTCGCTCCTCTTTAGCCAGGAGAACGGTGTTAGAGCAAGTGGGAAGAGATGTTCACTCCAGAAGCACTTGCCTAGTGAGCAGATTCAGGAATTTGATTTTTTTTTTTTTTTGTTTTTTGTTGTTTCTAGTCCGTCATGAAGGGATTCTTGTGTCCCACCATGGATTTTTCTTGCTGCAATTCCAGCACCAAATCAAGACCAATCTTCTGCCTTTGTGAGGGATCCATCCAGTCCTACGTAGGCTGAGGACTAATTACATTGATTTCTTGTTTCAAGGGGCACCTCTGATTCCGCATTATGAATTCTCTCTCATCTGCACTGGGTTCCAAAGAAAAAAGCAGGAAATAATATTTGCCTTTTAACGCAAGTGATTTGTGCAGCCTAAAGGACCCCTTTCATCATGAAGCATGAGAACAGGGCTCCAGCTCAGGACTGCAAAAATGTACGTTCTGTTTTCTCTGAGGCAATTCAATTGATGGTATTTGGTTATTCCAGTGCTTGGGGTTGGAGCTAAGTGGTGGTGAGGGGAGATGATAAAAAACCTGTGTAAAAGCTAGCGTTAGAGTCTGATCCCAGCTCCATAGAGTAAACCTAATGGAAAGCCAGTCTCATGTCACTAGTGTCGCTTGGGTTTCTGGTATAGAGAAAGACCTGCGACTGAACGGAGTCAGCCTAACCAGGTCTACACAGGGCAGGTTGCTCTAGCTTGCTCCAACATTGAAATGACTTGCTTTGATAACTTGTCATCAAAATGCTGCAGGTATGTCTTCACCACTGTAAACCAAACTTTGATCCTGGGGAAGGTGTCTCCTGGTGTTGCTTGTGTCTATCCATTCATAGATGAACAGTGCACTGTGCAGTGAAGGTCATTGTCCTGCCTGTGGTGAAGATCTGGCAGAGGCTGTCTTCTTCCAGAGCAGGCTGTGGTGGTGGAGTCTCCCAGGAGCTGTGTTACTCCAGGACTGGTGGCAGCACTGCAGGCTCTACCTGTAGCTGCCGGTCCACGTGTAGTCCATCCACCAAGCACTGGCTTGGAGAATGCTACATTAAATAGGCTAAACATGATTTGGTAAATGACACTTCTCTGGTCAAGCAGTAAAGCACGGTGCTACATGCAATGGTCTGCCCTGTGCTCCAGACCTGGCTAAGCTTCCCCCTTTCTTTTACCAGCAAGGTCGGAGGTGCTGTTATGAAAGGAATGGATGTTGCTATTTCTCGTAGAGCTCTGCCTTTGGTTTTCCTCAGGACTCGTGCCTTTGACTTCAACCACATGGCAGTGCCCAGGAGCAGCAGCTGGCCACATGTGTCCAGAGTACACACGCAAGGAGTCCCCTTTCTTGTTATCTGGAACAGTGACTGCCTAAAGCTTCCGAACGAGCCCCTTATGTCAAATGCAAATAACCACTGCTATTAGTTCTGAGCAGTCCCTGACTGAGCCTTGATTTCAGATCATAAGACAGGCAAGCTGCTGAGGTCCAGGAGACGTGCCTGTTGTTTCCCCGCTTTCCAGCCCAAGCCCTGGGAACTGCTCTCCCTAGTTTACCTTGAGCCTTGGGGTTCATGTGGTGAGTCTGACCCTTCTCAGCCACACTCTGTCTCAGCTGAACAGGAGGAAGAAGTTGAAATAGAAAGGGCTGGATGTTGAGAGCATGTCTTGGTGGGATGATTTGCATTCCCAGCTCCCAGCATTGAGCAGGCTGGGAGGGCAGTTAGAGCAGGGCTGGGAGATGGGGTTAACTGGGAGTCAGCAGATCTGTTGGCTGCTGTGGGCAGAGCTGAGGGTTTTGCAGTAGAGGCAGTGTGAGGCCTGGCCTAGGGGCGGTTTAACATGCCAAACGCTGCCCTGCATGCTTGAGGCAGTTCTCTGAGGAGAAGGTACAGGGCACCTTTGGGTGAGCACGTGTTCCTTTGCTGCTTTTGCACCTGCTGCCCACCCCTGGGCTGGCCACAGCTCATGCATTTCAGTCAAGGGGATGTTGATGACTAAAAAAACACCCGTGTTCCCTTCCGTGCAAAACCAAAAGGCTGTGGCTTTTCTCACCTCTCCTCCCTTTCCCCTCTGGCCAAGGTGGTCTGTATCTCCCAGGACACCGCTCCCATTTCTCTCCTCCCACACCATGCCCATCCAGCTGCTGGGAGCCTGTTCCACAGGGACGGTATGGATCTGGGATGACCCTTCTCCTCTGTGCTCCTCCTTGGGCTCTGGCAGTGTCTTTCTCTCTGTCCTAATTCTTGTATTGCTCCAGAAATAGACTATCCAACTGGGGAAAGAACAATTAGCTGGAGGAAGGGGCTGAGCAGCCTGGAAGAGAAGGAGGAGTTTTGGCTCTTTTATCTGAGGCCGGGACAATGTGAGCCAGGTGGGGTCTTCCCAGCCTGAGCCTTGAAATTCAGGCTCCTGTGGAACACCCAGTTGGGCGTCTAAAATTTGGAAGCCAGGTCTTTACTGTGAGTAAACTGGTACGGCTTCAAACAAGGTTTATTAATTTACATCCTTTAGGGACCTCCCCCACTATAAGACCAGGGAAAAGCAGCATGTTAGAGTCATCGGTAGCTTTTTGAGTGTTACATGTCCTTTTGTCTTCTCCATTGCCATGACCGTGGTGCCCTCATTCTTTTTCCAGCCCTCTGGCAAATATCTTCTGTCCAAAGATCCCCATCCCTTGGACATCTTGACTTTTGCACTCATGAAAGGGAGGGTGGGAAGGTTGAAGCTGCTGCTAAATAGATTGGTGTGAGAGGCTGTGGGCTTGTTCCAGAGCAGTGCCTAAGACTTCCACCTCCTTTGGCTCAACAGGACCTCCTTCCAAAGCCACAGTCCCAGTGAACTTGACTTTCCATTCCCAGGGCTGTGGCTTTCCCTCCCTAGCTGGTGCGGAGCTGATAGGGTTGGTGGGCCACCCATTGAATGTGAGTGCTAGGTGGCTTTGAGCTCACTGCAAGATGCAAACAGTTTTTGCTCTGCGGGCTTTGCTCTCATTCGGAGCGAGTGACAACATGTCCTTTCTAGCTTCCCCTCTGGAGAACAGTGCCTAGGGAGGGCAACCTGCTCCCCCAGCCCAGCTTCCATCTCCACATGTCCCACAGTAACCAGGTGCTGCTGGAGTATAGATGTGCCCTTATCAAACAAGGAGCCTTTGATAGTTTCTCTTTCTTCCAGGCGTAACCTGCCTAAATCTTTTTGGGGTGAGATACAATATGTGACTTGACAGCAATTCTAGGTGAGATTTTTTCCTCCTGGGAAAGCGTGGTAAGAAATTAAGCTTTGCGGGTTTGCTGCCCAGTCGACCAGTGAAAGTAAAGTCCTTGGTGAACTTGGGTTGGGTCCAGGGGTGGGATTGCTGCTGCTGTGATTTGTGGTTATACTCTCTGCAGCACCACCTCCTTACTCACAAGTGAGAGGCAAGTGGTTTTGACACCTCTTTATGACCTGGGAGCCACGGGGAAGCAGTGGGAACTTGTGTTGTGGAAAGACAAGGTCATTGGCAAGGGTGGTGCAAGCATCTTTAGTTTGTCTGACTGTAGAAGAATCCAAATACTATCAATTCATAGGAATTAAAGTGACCACCCTAGTTTTAGGTTGCTGGCTATTTGAAATGTGGTGCTTCCCAAGGTGGTGTGCAATATAGGGATATTACTGGGAAAGCTGTTGATAAGAGCATTAGTGAAAATGGATGTCCGGTTGTGAAGCCTATCTGTCCTACAACCTTCAGGGCCTGCCAGGGGACGTGTTTCCTGGGCTGTGAAGAACCAATATGGGACACAATCATATATCAGTGATTATATCGATCACTGTCTCAGACCCATTCAGTCAAGGACACCAGCACCTTTTGGAGAGGAAGTGTTGCTCCTGCTCTGGGAGTCTGGGGAGGGTGTTGAATGCATGGCAGTGACTGTGTACAAGGGGAAGTGACTTTCTTTTAGGGAATGCTGGGCCCGTGCTCGAACCAATTAGTAGAATGGAGCTGAGCAAAGTACAGGAGGGACCAGACTGATAATAAGCAAAGTGCTCAAATATGGGAAGTTGGGGAAGAAGCCAAATGAAAATGAAATGAAAGGCTAAGGTCCAACTTTGGCAGTCGTGTAGAAACGATGGGACAGCTGATAATAGGAAAGCCTGCAGGAACACTGGGTCAAAACCCCCATGAGAGAGACTGGAAGAATCTGTGAACAAGCCAAGGGGGGGATTTTATCAAGAAGCGAGTCAGCAAATTGGAGCTGTTGGCTTGCTTACCGCCATAGAGACCCACGTCTCTCACTGTGACCTCTGCTCACTGCTTTGTGGTGATGGCCAGCTTGAGAGGTACATGGCAACATGGGGGTCTAGCTCAGAGAGTGGCGAGGGTCTTCTTCGCAGACCTTTGCATGGGGGGACACTTCCCACCAACTTTACTAATGCAGAGGGGGTTTGCGCTATCCTTTGATTCAGGGCTGGTGAGAGTTGTGTTTGGGGATTGCCTTAAATTTCTCTTTTATGAAGCTGAAATTGGAAGCCTGTAGCTGAGCCTCCTCCTTCACAGCCTTTCTCAGCCTTGGAAATCTGTGGAAAGCTCAAGAGAGGAAAACCAACTGCTGCCAGCCGATGGACTCCATAAAGACCACTTAAAGGTAGGTGATGTGGTGGAAAACATCCCAAAACCATGAGTCTGCACCTGAGACACAAAGAAAGTCATTCTAGATACTTACAGTTCACATGAGGCAGCAGGGATTTCTTTCACAGACACTGTGATCAAGGTAGATATTACATCATCGCCCTTGGTTGATAACCTCAGCTCTTGCTAGTGGTTCACAGAGGTAAGGCCCTCTCCTACCTGTCCCTCCACTTCCCCATCTGTAAAAGAAGGCTAGGGATATACCTTCTTGGCACGTCATCTGAAAATGGGCTTACTACAAAAGTGAGCCCATACTGCTGGTGGTGAAGAGGAGGTCTCATTTGGAGGCCTGACTTGTGAGATCTCATGGAGAAGCTGTGGAATACAGTCATGTGTTTGTCCCTCTAATGTGGCTTTCTCTTTCTAAAAGTGCTGTGCAGAATGTGAGACACGCTAGATAAAAGTGAATTTAACGGCTATTTCGTATCCTTTGAGGAACATCAGTATTGGCTGAAAGAGGGGAAAAAGACCTTTTATGTTGAGTCCGGAATGGATCTGCTTTTATTGGCAGACTCTATGACTTCTTTTGTTGATATTTCCTCTGATAGCTCTTACCTGACTTGTTTTTAAAATCCTTGTTGGATTTTTTCAGTCTTCAAAAACAGCATTTCCTTGCTGAAATTCAAGTTTGGGATGTGGAAAAATGTCCAACATGATTTTGCAGATGGCTTGCTGCGATGTAGAAGTTCCAGAAATAGGACGTTCTGTAAAGGAAGTCACCTGTTTATTTCCAGAAGGGCAGAAAATTTATTTTAAACAATGCCATTTTCTTTTCAATTACAGATGTTTTTGCGGAAAAAAAAATTGCAACAGTCTCTAAGAAGGAGCATGTGATTACAATTAAAGGATGTGTTGTGCTGTATCAGAAGGTAGCACTTAAACCGGAGAAAGACTGAATATTGACTATAACTCATTTTAATTATACCATCTATTTCAAACATGTAAATATGTTTGGTAGCACTTACATGTTTATGTCAGCTATTGGGAAAAGCCGTTTTCCTTTTTGGTAGACTTCTAATGGTAAGAATTTTGCTACTTGCATTTGAATAAGCAACAAACAACAAGTTTAGATGCAACAAATTTTTGTGTGAATGAAAGTTGATCCCCTCTCCTGTGATTGTAGCATTTTACCCGTGTTCAGGTTGTCTGTGTCAGGTTTACCCGTGTTCAGGTTTACCGTGTTCAGGTTGTACTTTTGTGAATAGGAACTATTATTAATAAGCAAGGCATTAATTAAGACATGCATTTCTCGACAGACTGCACCATGACCATGGTAAAGTCGGTGTGACGCAAGGGATTGAGCTTGAGGCTGGGAATGGGGTAAGTGGGAATCCATTTCTGGCTCTCCCACTGCCTGGCCAGTTCTTCCCACCTCCTTTAAGTGGGTTTGGTGGTATGGAGCTGCTTTTGTAAAGGGCTTTGAGATCTACGGATTGAGATCACTCCAGAAGACCCAGGCACTTTGCTCAAGTCTAACATACAAACCCTGCAAAAACTTGAACGCTGATTTAACCTGGCACCATGAGTGAAGCCGTGTCTTTGCTAAAATTGATGAGAAAAGTCCCTTTGCTTCTGGGGACTGGGATTCTTCACCAGGGGAAATCATTCTGAGCCTATTTCCCTTCCCTTTGACATTTTCTGTCTTATCAAAAGCCAAAGGAGTAAGGAAGAAGGTTAATGACTAAATTGACAAATAAACAATCAGTTCAAAGCAGCAACACAACATTTCCCAGAAAATTTAAGAATCTCCTCTGAAAACCGGTTAGCAATGTAAACTCCGTTGCACTTCAACCCAAGAGAGACTATCCGTATGGAGCTCACTGTGTTACGGGGGCTGCAGCTGGCTGGGAAATAGGAAGGGCTTTGGTTTTTCCATGGAACGCGTTAGAGGAAAATTGCAGAAGAGGGAGGAAAATTAATTTGGTCATTGTGAACGGAGAAGGGCATTGCCACAGAGGTGTCTCAGGTAAAGCCCCTCTGATGGTGTTATGGACAATCTGTACACTGTCTGATTCAGATGTCAGTTTTTGGACAGCAAAGCAGGAGAGTCCATGGCTCTCCTCCCCCAAAAGAAAATGTTTAAGGAGTCCCAGGCCAGGAGACCGCTTTTCATCTCATGGCAGCATGAGTGTTGAGCGCCAATGATGGGGAGATGCTTCCCTCACGCTCAGAGAAATAGAGTGTGTTTGGCCTTCTTTTTCAAGGGCTCCACTTTGCCACAGTAATGGTGCATTAACAACAGTTTGATTTTCATTTAATAAATAATACGAATTACGCTGTGACGGAGCCAAGATTTTAAACAAGAGGCTCCCGTAAACATTTTCTTCAGGAATCTGCGATAAACCAAAGATAGCGTTAGACGTACTCGGAGGGAGCGGGGACGCCAGACTTGGAATCTGTCCATCTGCTTCACCATTGAAATAAAACCACTTTATAACAACCACAGAGGAGAGGAAGCGACGCAGCTTGGCACATACACTTACACTATGTGTGGTGGAAATGTTTATTCTTTATTTCAGAAAGATTTAGTGGGTGTAGAGATAATAGAGCATAGCGCTCGCTTGTGTCTTGGGGAAGGAGGGGTGATGGTGTTTGGTTTTTAAGGGAGTCCAGTGTCGGCTCCCATGGGGAATATTTTCGGTAATACCTATTGCAATCTCATGCACTTGGAAGGCAGAAGGAGATGGAGGAATGAAATGTGCTTTTCAGGAGAGGTGTTGTAAAGGCCCCAGGATTAGTTATCTATGACAGGAAGGATTTTACAGACTGGAGTCTGCAGACAGCAGAGGTGGAGTCCTGGCCATTTCTACGTTGGCCAGACAGCTCCTCCAAGGCTCCGCGCTTCCCTTGGAGCAGCTCACGTCGCTCTGCCCCTCTACTTGTGAGATGCTGTGGGGCTGCTTGGGGCTCACTGACCCCACAGACGCGGCTCGCACCTTACCTGTGCCAGCTCCCCCAAGGGTCTTCGGGGTCCCCATCTCTCTGCCTGTTGTGCTGAGGCATCATGTTGTGACTTGGGAAGCAGGGGAAGGATCTGCAATACAAGAGTCTGCGGGGTCAGCAGGCCACCACGTCCCGTGGTCCCCAATGTCCCTGTCTGTCCCCCTCAGCCACCACTCCCTTTTCCGCTGTGCACGTTCAGCTCTGCTGCTCTGCCTCTCCTCAGAGCCACTCAAAATCAAACCCAAAAGACCCTGGGCTGACCTCTGGGGATGGGAGAGTCCTTGCCAGAGTTTGAGACAGCGTATGTCTAGACTTGGTGTGTGAGCAAGCGAGTGAAGGCATGACTAAGTGTCTGAAAGTTTGGACCTTTGGAGAGGAGTCCCTTGGCTTCTTGTTTCTTGGACAAAGTTCTGCTTCCTGTGGAGCCGTGGAGATAAAGGATATTTTTCTTGCCTTTTTTTTTTTCCTTTGCAAAATAGTAAAAAATATATGGATATGTCTTGGGCGAGAAAGCAGAAACCTTTGAAAAATTTTGGCAAATCAAGAAACATAAAGAATGTGTTGAGTGAAACATTTCACAGCGACAAAAATCAAAACATCTCACTTTGCCTTCAACCACTTTAAAACATTTTAATGGTTCTAAAGGAAATTTCAAAATGAAAAGTCATGTTTTGCTTAAAACACTGGAAAGTGTTTCATTAAAAAGGAAGAGTGGAAGCAAAACAATTGCCTGCCTTTATTTTTTTTCCCTCTTTGCAATAACCTGATGGCTCTTTCCCCAACCTATGCTGAGGTCAGGGACCAGGGCTGTGCCCGTCCTCCCTTGGGTTACGAGGGGCCTGGAGCTGACAACCCTCTGATCTGAGAAAGTGACAATCTGATGAAATCATCTCCCATGCAAGGAATTCTTGTGTCACCATAACTACCTTTTACTTATTCTTTTTTAAACACAAATTTGCAGGCAAGCCTGGTCCCAGGGCCATCCCTGCTAACCAGCCCATGCCTACAAAGGTCTTTTTGGCCACAGGACAATCTCAGATCCCGGGGACTGCAGAAACGTTCTGGGAAAGAAGTTCCCCTCTGGAGCGCCATGACGGTGTGACAGGTAGGTCTGAACAACAGTCTTGGTGGCTTTAGGACTTCTGCTAGCTTCCCCTGCCCTGTTTGGGCAGGTGTGGGACCATCTGGTGTGGGATGCGCTTGGGAAGTCCCTGCTTGTGGGACCATGTGGGTCAGGGAAGAGCAAGGAGAGCAACACCACCATGATGAGATGCCCAGTGGCTGAGGTGAGAGGGAAGGATGGCCCTGGGGCTACAGTAGAGGAGGGGACCCTGCTCCCACCCGGGATGCGGAGCTGGTGAGGGGACTGCGTGGGGACTCACCGCCAGCTGCCTGGCGGGGAGGCAGAGGCTGCCCGAGGGGCGGTGGGGAAGGCTGGCCCTGGGGCCACGGGGAGGCTGAG
>VZSZ01002352.1:232934-249411 GCA_013398815.1 Ibidorhyncha struthersii | reverse complement strand
CACAGCGATGTCACCTTTATGTACCCTTATCCTAATCCAAATGCTCTCGACCCTGTTATCACTATACTTAATTTCTGAGCTCTCATAGCATTCTCTGACATACACAGCCACTCCACCACCTCTCCTTTCCTGTCTATCCCTCCTGAAGGGATATGACCTCTTTTTTAATCATCCATTCCTTTGCAAAACTGGGCAACAAATACAGCTAGGAGCAGTTAGCAACTACTTACCATAAGTATAAGTACTTAAATGAACAAACAGCAAAGGGAGGTTGTAGCGTGGAAATCAATATTTCACGCTCAAACTAAATGACCTGAGAGGGAGAAGGAACAGTAAGCGATGACTTTTTGGTATTTGAAATTCTTAATTAGGCATATACTAACAGTTAGGAGATGGTTCCTCTCTCTGGGATACGAGGCACCTCAACCTATTAACTCTATAAATGAATGTTTAAAGGACATTAAAGGAGTTTTGCTAGTGCTTGCTTTCAACTGTTACCCAAATGAGCAAAGCAGGTTGAAGAATGTGTGAAGTGATTAATTACACTAATTAAAAACACTTTATTTACACTTACTCTATAATTTATCATTACTACTTCTGTCAGTTGATCGAAGGTGAGTGAAGTGTTGTTTATAATTGGTATGGGAGCTAATTAAATGTTCGTTTGAGCACGTTTTGGTCTATTTCCTTTGTCAATTAGAACTGGCATCGCAATAGATGACTGACCAAATGGAAATGTATAACACAATAGTAGTGCTCCACTTTACTACTTCCTTGGAGAAGCAAATGTGCCCCGGTAAGCCAACTGACTTTAAATCTTAAGGAGAGAAAAAAATCCTTCTCCTTTCACTTGCATGATATTTTCTTTGGGAACTTCACATGAAAAACTAAGTAACAAGCATGCAATTATCTAATGGGGGCTGACTAGGTATATGTTTCTGTAGTTTGTAGTGTAATTATTTTAGCCAATTCAGAAGTAATTATTGCATAGATTTAGAATACTGAATTAATCATGCCCTTATCTTGTAATAATATAGTACTGTATGTAACGTGCCATTATACGGTAATTATTTTATAATTGAACAACTAGCAGATAATGTATTATTGAATACTTGTTCCACGATAAATTCTGCTCTATAATGTAATATATTAGTCCTGTTTCATAATTCAGCCTTTGCCTTTTTGTTTTGAAGATTGACCATACTATTGCTATAATATCATCTTGAATTGTTACATACTGTGAAGCTACAGTTTGTGAGGTATTCCAGGAGATACTGCAGTCTAAGGATTAGGAAACTGGAGTAACTTTTCAGATGTTTGACTGGCAGGGATATCCCTGCAGGGAAAACTTTTTTTGTTTCTTTTTGTGAGTTCCTCCTTTACAAGAATCCCATGTTCATCTGACTATTTCACTTTGTGACCCAGCAATGGCACTACAATAGAAGATAGAAAAAATATAAAATTCTCTGAGTTTACAATGCAGTTAATCCACAGATTCCTACTACTTTAACCGGCTGTCCCGTATGTAAAAATACATCATCACGATTACTGATTTTACTTAATTCTTATCAGACTTTACATCGTGTGTTTGTTTTTAAATCCTCACTGTAGTAATGTGATGTTGTAATGTGACAAATAGCAAAATTTGATAGGATGTGCGTCTTTGCCCCCCATCTCTAATCAGTGTAACAGTACTAGACCAGTCTCTCAGCAGTTAGCAAGATTTCTCAGCACTTAGAAAACTGCTTAGCTTCTGACACTGGTAAGCTCCTTAAAGCTCAAGTTCCTGGTGGGTTTGTTACATGAGATACTCTTCTGCTTATGCCCACTATGGGGTACGAATTGGGTCAGCTCTGCTGCTGGGGGGTCACCAGACAAGGCCCTACTCTCTGGGGGAAGGGAAGAAAACAGCTCATGACTCACCAGCTCTGATTCCCAACCGAGTTTCCTGGCTATTCCATCACTGATGGTGCTGATGCATATTTTTTGTAATCTCACTGAAGCTCCCATAGGCTTTAATGACTGTTCCTTGAATCAATATTCAGTACTGTGCTGATTCACTTTGGTCTTTGTTTCTTCCTGGTTATTTTGTTGTTTTGTTGGTTTGGTTTTTTGGTTTTGTTTTTTTTTAATCTAATCCTTTCTCTGTGTAATTTGGGCATTGTCCTGCCCGGCCCAGGACTGTGGATCACGGTGGGCAGCTTAGTACCCAGCTTCTCTTGGGGTTTGCTTCCAAGTAAGTGAGGAAAGGAAAGCTACATGCTGTGCTCTTGGAGTTTGGTAATTCCAGGGAGCATTCAGTCCCCTCTTGCTGCAGGAAAACTAGCAGAAAGAAACATGCTTTTAAAATGTGGAGCCGTGGTGGTGACATAGTTGCTCTGCTAAACATTTCTAATAATAGAGCTACTCTTTTACCAGCATCCTATATGTTAAAAATCAGTTCTACGCTGTATGTTCAATTGGTACATTTTCTGTGTTAGTACATGTCCTAGTTTCAGCTGGGATAGAGTTAATTTTCTTTCTAGTGGCTGCTGTATTTCAGATTTGGTATGAAAGGAATGTCAATAATGCATATTGTTTTAGTTGTTGCTAGGTGATGTTTATACCATTCGAGGACTTTTTTCAGCTTCCCATAGAAGCTGAGGAGGAGCATAGACTGAACAATGTAATGGCCAATGAAATGTTCCATACTGTAGACCTAATGCTTAGTATATAAATGAGGGTTGGCTGGAGGGTGGGAATTCGTGATCGCTGCTCGGGAAGGTATCAATTCACCAATTTACCGGGTGGTAAGAGTGAGTTGTGTCATTATTGTTATTGCTATTTTCCTTTTCTGATACTGTTCTATTAAACTGTCTTTAACCCATGAGGAGGGTTTTTTCCCCTCTTTTCTTTCCACTCCTTTCTCTTCTCTGTACTCATCTGGGGGAGAACTGTACAAGCGGCTGCATGGTCCTAGCTGCTGGCTGTGGTTAAACCACAACAGCACACACCACTTCAATACACTTAGAATATCTTTAAAACTGATTTGGCTCCTACTGAAATCGGCAAGCATGTTCCAGTGGATTGGAATATAGTAGCCTTAACCTTTGGCAGTTTCTGAGCATAGAAAATGGGACATTTTGGACCTTTCTTCAATGTAGAAGTTGGATTGTTCTGATGAAATGTAGGTATAAAGTCATTTGCACAAGTGAACATAATTTTTTATGCTGAGGAACAGGATATTATTTAAAAGCAAAATACATTTTTTTTTCATACAATGGAAAACTTCTTTTATCTTGTTTTAAGTATGCTGCAAAGTGTCATTTGAAAAAAAAGGAAATCTAAGAGATGACCTAAATAGAGAAATATGGTAAAGTAATTGTACCAGTGGAATTTTATTGTTGTATTACCATTCTTATTCTTTTTTTTTTTTCACTTGCTGGTCTGTAATATCTTGTCACTTCTTGCATAAGAAGTAGAATAATTAGAAGATTATGTGTATTTGTTTTATACTTGTAACTAATTTTTTGTTGCCTAAGCAAGCATTGTTAGAGGTAGAACAGTACATGCAGGTACTGAAAAGTATCCTAGTTTTCTGCTGTTCTGAAACAGCCATATAAAGTATTTCTGCATGCAAACACTCTCTGTTGAAGAATAATTTATTTTAAAAAAAAATTCAAAATGAAAGTTCTAGGTTGTGATTTTTTTCTTTTTTTGCTTGGTTGGTTTGGGTTGGGTATTTTTACTCTGAATGCTGGAAGAAGGAAGAGGAGGTGGCCTGAAGAGAGCAGAAACAACAGGCAAAAGATTTTATTTCGAAAGAAAATGTTGCTCTTGAAAATAAAAGGACAAATATTTTCATAATTTCTGCTTTTTTTTTCTGCATTTTTGACCCAGGCATGGCTGATAATCGTAACCTAGTGTCTTTGTGTAACTTTGGTTTCCCGTAATCAGCTGTTACTGTGATGTCCTTGAACTAATAATAATCTCATCGTTTAAGGCCACTCACTTCCTTGGTTTGTTTTTTAAATAGCTACACTGCACCTTATTGCAGCATTGCACATTGTATTGTTATTCATAAAGAAAAACAGCAGCCCATGAAGAAATACTACCAGGGCAATACCTTATCCCTCACAGGTGAGGGGCACAGGAATAGCCCCAGCTGCGCCTGGTGGAGCTCATTCTGCAACCTTTGCCTCGGGCTTCCACCAGCTCCCTGACATCCCCCTGCCCAGAAGGAAGCAGGTAGATGCTGTGGAAGCCCTCCTTCTACTATGGCTTGCAATGGAGTCTGTAACTCACCACTTTACATTTATGGCCATGTGCAGCTTACTAAATGCCATGAATTGGCCTGTTCAGTGGAATGTCAGGCTATGCTGATTCTGTGGAATGCAGTACGGCAGGAAGGTCGCAAGCGTGGGCTTCAGTGCTGCTCTCTTCAGCGATGGGACTTTTAGGGTAGGGCAGAGTCCTGCAGTGTATCTGCTCCTCTTCCCTGTTTCGCTTGAAGTAAGTGTGCCAGGTACTCTCAGGTGCTCCAAATCTTTTAAACTATTAGGTTTTTGAAAGAGAAAAATAATACATATAATAACATAACTGCCAGTAAGAGGGGTGAGTAATATAAAGTAATTAAAAGGGCTTCACAAGCAGCCTTGCCCCGTCCCCTCACGGTCTGAATGGGTGACTCCTTTCTTCTAACTGTGCTGTGCCTGCCAGCACCTGCGTCTCCAGACCGCAGAGGAAACTCCCGTTTCCTTTCTCTGATTCCCAGAAGAGTCCTCTGCTCTCCATCACCTCTGAGGTTTCGTTGCGGGTTGGCTCCCTGACGTAGGCATGTCCTTCATCCTCCTGCGTTCTCTTCTTGCCTGGTCTTCTCTGTGCTCCAGCGGCTTTCCCCAGCTTAAGTGCACTTTGTCAGTGTTCCAAGGAAGATGTGTACCTTCTCCATCTCCTCTGAGCTCCTTACTGAGCCCCTTACTGAGCCGGGTTGCAGCAGCCAAGGTGAGGATGATGGGGAGCCTTGCACACTGCTCTGCTTGAGGTTAAGAGGAAGAGGAAGGTATTGTCTGCCGTATGTGTCCACCAAACTGGAGACAAATTAAAGAGTTAATTACTATATCCTACTCCCATCTTTTGCAGTTAGTCCACAGTGGGGTCTCTTGCAGTAGGGTGGCTCTGACTTAGTTTCCTGAATTTGCACTCATATCTGTGCTATTTTAGTTACGATGATACAGGAGGAAAGTGGCACTTACTGAATCATTTAAAATTTGGTGCTGTACACTATGAATTATCCAGCATTAATATTCTTTCACAAGGAAAATAAAATATTTTTTTATGTGGTGGTGAAAAAACATAGGGTAAACCAGGGAGTTATACCTTCCCCATGCCTCCAAATAGAAACAAAACGCAGTACAAATTTTTAAAGCAATACTACACATCCTTGGTATCTTTTAAACTAAACCTTATGAAGCTGGAAGTGTTTGTTTTCAAGCTTATTCTAAATTGAAGATTGGTAGTTAATTATGTAGCATTAAGGGAACAAATAAGACTGAATTGTTCTGGTAGTTAACTAGTGATTTCCACTGCCTAACTAAAAATAGAGAATTTCCAGCTGCCCTAACTCTTCTGAAAACAAATGAAAAATAGTTGCATGAGCACAACAGAGTTTAAATTTTTGCCAGGAAGAAACAGTATGTTGTCAAGAGCCATCAGTGTATAGAAGTACACAAACAAAGCACTTTCTTCTCTTCTGGGTGAGCTGCAGGCTTCTCAGAAGGTTTGGTTTTGACTTCAGTCTGAAATCTTAAGGGTGTTAATGAGAAAATCAATCCATCTTTTCCCTATCAGACAAGACAGGACTGCTTGTAGTCCCCAAAACCTGGAACAGTAACTTGGGTTTTTTCAACGTCATGCTGATTGATCTCAAATGTATCTTGTAGTTTGTATGCTGGGTTTAGACTTATTTACAGGTGAGCAGCCACAACTCTATTCTACGTTTGCTTGAGAAACGTGGGCTTATTTTAAATTTAAACAGCTATCTGGCTGTCTCTCTCAAATTACTTTGTAATTACTTTACTGAAATGTATGTATGTTTTAATTGTTTATTACTGCTTGTTAAGATATAAAATAAAAAACTGCTATACAGTAGTGAACTTAAAACCACGTGCTCCAAACTTTTTACTAAAAATGTTTTTCTACAGTTTGGATAAGTTTCTTAAACTGCATGGAAGCGTTTAGGCTAAATGGTGCAGGGAACCCATGTATGTGATTCTAGCTGGCTATGTAAATCCCCTCGTGAGCCACAGTAATATGAAAGGAGCACTTGGAAGCCAGATGCAATGAAAATTTAAACATATTGAGTTCATAGCATGTGATAGTTTAATCATTATTTAAGCTTTTGAAATGTCACAGCATAATTACTTTCAGAGTAAGTACAAACACTTTCATGCACAAAAATTGCTGCAACTTTTGCCCCTCCTTGGAAAGTTATGCTTTTGTGAATTTTCTGAACTTAATCACATCACTTGGTCGATCACAGACAAATTCTCAGTGAAAATTCAAAATCCAAAAGATTAAAATAAAGTCTAAAGATATATTTTAAAATTAAGCCTGTACTTTCTTTATGCTCTTTAAAACATCTGTGAAAATATTTCTTTCGTTAAAGAAAAAATTTGCAACAAAAACAATTAAATGGAAAATGTGTAGTAAACCCTACTTGCAGAGTCAGGGAATGGAAAACTACAAAATGTTGGATTTATAAGCACCCATGCAAGATTACTTTCAGCTCTCCTATGCACGCGATACATTTTTAATAACCTCACAGCATACATGGAGCCCTGCCTCCTTCTGTACTTGTAAGGAAAATACAAGTACGAGAACATACTTTCTAAAATTGTCCTATGTCTGGAATATTCTGATGAATGCAATTGACTTTACAGTATAAATTGTGTTGATCCGTAAAACAGTGTCATAATCCCAGTCTACACTTTAGATGCAAACAATTCCACTTTACATAGCCTACTATGATTTGTTTATAATATGAGCGGTTCAGGTTGAATTTTGGAAAATGTTAGTTATAATGGTTCTGCCATTTCTGACAAACAGGGTAGGGGAAATTTGTTAATTTGGGGGTGTGGTTGTTCGCATGTTTTCTAAGTAGAAATCTTTTTGGAGCAGCTGTACATCCTCATAGGATCTCCTTAAAGGACATAAAATTTGGCCTTTGTATCAGCAATGTACTGGGGGTTATTTCTGGTAAAACTCACTGCAATTTTGCCATTTTGAGTCTTTTTAAAACTGAAATTTTCACATGTTCTGTAGGAGCAAAATCAACATAATCATTGCACATCCCTTAAGGTCTGTGTCACCTTCTCTGCTCTCATGAGCTTGTTAGTGCTAAACAGAAGATGAACCTATCGTCCCCATGGAGCCCTGAATATGCTATAGATTGATAGCTGTTGGGTTGAAGGTAGACCTCTTCGTAACTCATGCAATGGGCAATGCACAGCTCTCTTCCTTTCTCTCCTCTTGTATTTCACTTGCTGGACCCAGACACCATGGAAGAGTAAGCTAGTTTAGTGAAAATTAGAAGAGCCTGAATTAGAATCAGAAAATTAGAATCAGTGAAGGCATAGGGAAGGATTAGATGGGTATTCTTTAATGTAACTCTTTGTGTGTGGAGACAGAATGAGTTCACCATTAGAAGGGATTGTGGGAGGTCACATCTAAGCCACACGACAACACAGTGTAGGAAGAGCCTTTCCCTGTCGGATACATGCTCTTGGGGCAAAAACTGGGGAATTTGGTATGTGTGATAAGCTACATCACTCGTACTTGAACCTCATGAATATTAGAACATGTGTTAGTTTCGCAAGACAACTAAATAACTATGGAAAGTGTCAGTGCTCATGCTCCCAACCTGCCCTTCACTCTGGCAGCCCCAATTTAAGCTCGCTGCCTGCACTTGGATCTCCCACCGCGCAGTGCTCTGATGGGGAAGGTAAGATAGGCTGACAAAAGAGTCATCAAAGATTCACTGAGATCAGGGTGAGTCCTACGTGATGAGATGAGCTATTAATATTTTAAAGGCTGCCATCCGCCCCTACAGGCACCAAAGTATTACATCACTGTGTGTACACGACAGAGTGGCGGTAATCAATAGATCTAATGTGCTGGGGGCCCAGGGAGGGAAAAGTTAGCATTTCCCATGCAGAACGACTGGATATAATTAAGTGAAATAAACAAGGCTTATCCTTAGAAAAAAAAAGAGAACTCATCAACTATTCTGAGCTGAAAACCAAGACTTCTTTATCAAATAGTACGGTTGGGTTTGTTTAGGCTTAGAATTTCTTCACCGGTGAAAACCATACTTTTTTTGCAAAGAAAGCCATGTGGTCTGTAGCGTGGACACAATAATAATGATGACTGAATGGTAAAGAAACAATCTAATGTATGTGAGTTTTATTACTGAAAATCCAAACTGTGAAAAGCTGAAGCCACATACATCTGTTAATTTCGAGGCTCGCTGGACAGATAATACGGATATGCGCTTTCTCTGAGACTTTCTGACTGCTCCCGAATCCTGTCCCTGCAGGGCCCAGCCTCCTCTCCCAGAGCACGCTCCAGCTCAATTCCAAACCTGAAGGGTCCTTCCAGTACTCAGCCAGCTACCACAGCAACCAGACCCTCGCCCTGGGCGAAACAGCGGCCGCCCAGCTCCCAGCCCGCAGCAGTCAGGCCAGAGGTGCCATCCAGAGCTACAGCCAGGTACGTGTTCTATGCAGCCCGGGTCTCTCGCACCCAAAAATCGTGCGGGATAGCTCCCAGGAAACAGAGCTGTTCGGTGCCCGCCAGCACGTGAACGTCTGCCTTTACTTTCTGTCTTACCCAACGCATCTGCAGCAGGGTGGAGTTACCAGCTTGATTTTCACAAATCTAAAGTGGGTTGACTTGCATAGTAATAAAATAATCCTCATTCAAAAGGAGATTTACATGCCAATTTTATTTACTCGCTTGCATATATATTTTGGTGATCGCGTGTTTAGGCACTTAAGTTTGAAAATTTCTGTGGCTGTGCTGATTGGGAGCCCTAACTAAGGTCTAGGACCTCCCTGCGTTGGTATCAGGGTATTACTGAAAGCAGTAAGGGGCCAGCAAACAGAAACAAAGCCAGGCTGACACCAGATGCAAAACCTGTTTGGGATACCATGCATCACCTGGTGCTGCGGCCTAATCCCAAGTCTAAGAATAATTTTTTGCCTTTTTTCCCCCCCCATATTGTAAGACAAGCAACTCACCAAACAGCTGCCTGTACGTTTCGAACATTTTGCAAGATTGTTTCAGATACTCATGAAAACTTTATAAATCTCTCTTCCTGTCTAAACGATCCCTCCTGGCTCTGACACATAACCCTGTCACCTTCTACGCTTTTCACCGTGACATCAAAGCCTCTTACTGGGAAGTTAAGCTTCAGTTTAGACAAAAATTTCTAGAAGCCTTCGTGCTTCTGTACATAAACAAAGTCTGACTGGGTTTTGTTGGTCAGCTCAGGTTATTCTCTCTCTTTAGATCTTAACCACCCCAGCAAAGCAGACCATCTCAGTGTGACACTGGGACACATTATAATTCAGGATTCAGTAGAACTGAGGAGTATTTGAATTTCAAAGCCTTAAATTGCTAAGAGATTTCCAGTATTATACAGTCATTGCACAGCTTGTGGGATACTGAGAGACATACAATATTCTATTCTCTCAATTTGCTCAGAAAAGCTCCCTGTCCTCTAAGACTGAAAAATGAAATAAAGCACAGTTAAATTTCATTTCAAATTGGGCAGGTACTTTTTTTCTTCTTTGAAGGTTTTAAAATGAGCCTGCATAGTGGTAAGGCCTCAAGAGTTTTTCTGTGTTTACCAAAGAGGACCTCCCTGATGTTCTTTGGGATTGGAGCCAGCAGGAGACCAGGACTCTAGCTAGAAAGAAAAAGGAGGCTATAATATCCAGTTGTAGCCTGGGCAGCTGTCATCAGGAGCTGTGCTTTGTGAAAAGCATTGTACCCTGGGGGTTAGCCTGAAAAGGTGGGATGCATTCTTCAAGGCAGCTAGAAAAAGTAAGATGATGGAAAAGGAACAGGTTATGAGAGCAACAGAAACAAAGGAAAAATAAGAGGGGAAGAAGAAGGAATCAAAAAAAAACCCAAAAGGCAGGAAGGGAAAGTGTGCAATTGTCTAGGGGTTAGAAGTAGTGATATTCATAATATAAATTTCATCATTCATTCATTCATAGAAAAGGATGAATTTATGGAGATGGGGAAAAAATGAATGATCTCGATTTCTTTCATTGAAATTACACTGAACAGCCATTGCTTGGATCTGAAAAGCTCTCATGAACCATCTACTTCACAGAGAACTGGTTACTTTCAGAAAGGTAACTAATAAGTTAGTAAGGCAACCTCGCCTGTCCTTTTTTTTCTTGGTATGAGAGGGCAGAAAATATGTTTTCTTTCTTCTGTTTCCTCTAGATTGTATGGTAGATGGTCCTGCAGGAAAATAACTCGCAGAACATAATTTCACACCATCATCCTGCAAAGGATGCTTTACAACTTCAGTTCAGTTAAAAGTTATCTTGAAAATATTAACAAACTGCCATATAAACTATGAATTAATACCATAGAAAGCATACAAAGGAGGTTTTAAAAGAGGTAAACAAGAGGAGGAAGAGTCAAAAGTTAAAATTAAAAAGTTCTGAATATGACCATAGCTGATCCCACAATTAAGGAGGAAAAAAAGTCAATCCTTGGAATTGTTTTGCTATCCCTATTATAATTGCAATAAGCCTCAGGAGTCAAAACTGCTCAGATTGTGATAATTTCCTTTGGTATTTGTGTGCAAGGAATATAGCTATCTCTGAACATGAATGATAGCCCAAATGAGTGGAAAAGATATGTAAATAGTCCCAAGGCCAGCTGTGACAGCAAGAACAATTTCTGAAAATGCAATTGTATAAAAAAGAGAAACTAATTAGTCTTGGGACTTCCTGTATAGTGCTGCAAAGTGCAATCTAACATTTTTGTCAATTTGGAGGGCTTCATTATAGATCATAGAGTTTTTCCACTGCTTTGAGTACTTTAGAACACGAAACTTTTGTCTTCTAAATGCTACTGGAACAGGTTTTCTTAGTAACTGCTGCTCCTCTGGCAGGGAATTACTCTGTTTCCCCACTGAAAACAGCTTATCAGACTTGGTGTCCAGATCCTGATATATCCTGTATTCATCGATTAAGGTTATTTGTGAAGAGTCAGTAGTGGCTCCTACTACAAAAAGTAGCAGATTTTGCAGATGAGTTGCTCGAAAGTGAATCCTCTATTTGGACAATGTAGTTTGTGATTGATTTGGTTTACTGTCATCTTGAGAATGGTCATCTTACACTGGAGATATCACAGGAATATAAAGCATAGCACGTACTACAAGTAGCAGTTTTCCACATGCTCTGCCATGTGTTTGCAAGGGGAGGGGAAAGGAAGGGAAACTAGTTTACATTTCTGGATGGAGACTTTTTTAGCTTCTGGTGATGCTGCGATCTTTTCAGAAGCTGAGGCAGCAACAGAGGTAAATCCCTACTGCGTATTATCCTATGCTTCTGAGCCTTCTGGACTGAACAAGCTGGCACAGAATTTGAAAACCCTTAAAAACAAGAAGTAGATGGGAAACAAAGGTAATTAAAAAAAAAAAAAACAACTTGAAAAATCATTTAACAGCTGATTTTCCAACTTGTATGCTTTTTCCTATAAAGAAGTCATAAGTTTGTCATTCATCAGACCACCACACCTCACTAGCCCTATTTAGAATATTAGCAAGTGAGTACAAGAATGTGTTCAGTTGTCATGCAAAAACTGTATACTGGCCTTTTTCAGTTAGACTTGTAGCTCTTCCCACCATCAGTCATCTGTGCCACAAGGTGGTAGGCTGCTTGATAATCTACCCAGACAAATCTAAAATAAGGACTCCGCTTCTGGCAGCATGTGGCAGATGATGATGTGTTTAAACCTGGATTCCAAATATAAAAATGAGAATTTTTCTGCCATTAAAGGAAGCAGATGAAATCTTAAGACAGAGTACTCTTATTACGACTCTCAGGGAGAACAATTCACCAGTGTAGCTTATGGCAGAGAAGAACTGATCTGCATAATGCTGATCCTACAATACTGATCCTACAAGAGGTAATGATTGCAGCTTTCATTGCTGCTTTATAACTAGAGATTGACCATCTCTGGACACTCTGAAAGGATCTCACACAATTCTGTTTGTGGATGTAGAAGAGTACCAACGGTGTTACCTACCTTCATCTATACGTATGACCTTTTGAGATAAGGATCAAGTAGGCTGACAGGTTTTCCTAATAGCATTGAGGTATATTTTGCAAACACTGTATAGCGATGACCTTGCACTGGCCATGACCTTTGTGATAAAATCAGGAGAAAGAGATTAAATAGGCCACATTTGAGAGATCCAGAGGTACAGACTGCCATCTGTTATCATGTAAGTGCATTTGAATATAGGTAGCACCTTCCTAGTTATGTCTGGAACTTAAAAATGACACAAAGCAGCCCTGCAGAAGGAAGAACCTCCCAGAGGTGCAGCCCAAGGACTGAAGTCTGCATTGCAAAGAATAAAGAATGTTAAGCGTTTTCCATACCCTCTTCTCCCCTTTGTGGAAGAGTGTTGATAGAGGTATTGGACCAGAGCAGAGCGATACCTCGAGTGAAGCCATATGGAAGGTTCTTTGGGCTGACAGAAAAGAAGCCCTCAATAGACTGGCAAGTCTTGTGGTCATTGAAAGAGCACAGAGCATCACATAGGCTGTGACACAGAGCTGGACCGTTAAAAGACCCCTTGTGTCCCTTGAAAACCCTAGTAAGGATGGTTGAGTTTGCTGCCTTAAAGCTGGCAACAACCACCAATATTTGAGAAGCCAAAGCAGCCTGGAGGGGTGTCTTCCACACAACTTGAGCATCCAGTTGGAAAGTCCTCCTCAGAATCAAGAGAGAGGGTCTTCTCATAGGCAACAGTGTACTGCATATTGACTATGTTCATATTCATCAGATATGACCTTGTTTGAGATTTTAAGGGCCAAGCGTTCCCTGAAAGTTCCAGAGAGCAAAACAAGCTGAAAACTGGTGCTGGCATTTAATGCTAAACTAAAAATACTTGTGGATACAAGTTCATCCAGACCTAAGATGGGCGTGCAGACTTACTCAAATGTAACATAGCTTTTCAGTTTCTTCTGTTATCTGTCAGAGGAATATACAAGACATTGAGCGCAAATTGTCATTTCTTAAGGGTAACTGGTACCATGATTCAAATTTTCCAGCATTTTCCTGGAAATTGTATCGTTATCTCATTCCCAAGAAATGACTATGAAGCCTTTTCTGTTCCTAGTTCTGTTTCTAAGACTCACGCGGCTGCACTGACAGAAGTTCTGTTCCTTAGCACCTGTGAATTATGAAGCATAGATGCACAAAATCTACCAGGTTTTGGTTTTGTGTTTTGGCACGCCTAAGAAGAAAATAGTTTGAAGGGATTTCAGATGAGATATCAAATAGATCCGCTGCACCTGCTAACATACTCATAATGGTCATCTTGTTCTCTGAGACTTTTGCTATTCAGGTTTTGCTGATCTTACACACCGTTTTTCCCTCGGGGAGCAGCCTCCGAGAATCAACATGCTGATGTTTCGGTAATTAGCAGCTGACCCCAAAGTTTTGCTTAAGCTGTCTAGCCATCTAGGATTTTCTAATTCCTTATCCATGAAAAATTTTCAGCAGAACAGATAATTCAACAGTTATTTGCCCCTCTCAATTCCACTTCATAAAACAGAGATCTGGTATTGCAGTCTTTCATTTAACCTTTTTCAGTTAACGTTCTGATTTAAATTTTCAATTAGATTTTTTTTTAGAAAAAAAAAAAGCTGATGTCCTGAAATTTAGTGCATTAAATGCATGAATTATGGCAGGCAAACAACAGTTAAGCCTTTTCCCTAGTCTGCTATAACTAACTGGACACCCTCAGTAGTTTTCTGTATAGCTCTGCAGATCTCATTTTGTCTGTATCAGTAGAGAATAATCTTTCTAGTAAGATTAAATGAGAAAGAAAATATTTTCATAGTTGTAATAATGTTCTCATGTTTTTTTTTCACACATTTTTGCCATTAAAAAGGATATATCAGAATCCCTATATTGAATCCAAATCAGGCTCCTTTTCTTTGGAATACCAGAAGAATTAAATCTCCGAGTCTTAGAATAGGTGTTTATAGGGCTGTAGTGAGAAGGTTCTTGATTTTTGTTCATGTCTATGAAAAAGATTGTTGCAGGAGGATATAACAATTGGGAAGCAAATTTGCTCTCAATTTGTGAGTTTAAACACAGCTTCATTATCAGGTTGACAACAATAACGGATAAATGAAAAAATAATGGAAAAATACCATTGTATTTCATGCTTCCAGATGAAGTACAATGTCACATTGCAGGATGAACAATGACATGTCAGAATGGTTGTCTTCAGCAACAGACAGCGAGAAACTAAAGCACATTTCGCCTCTTGAAAACACGAGTGGAGAATGTGACTGTACACTTGGCCCTTTGAAAAAACATAAGAACCTCACAGTAAATTTAAGACAGGTCTGAGATTAGTCACATCCTAGAAAATACGGCATGCTAATGTTTTCATCGCAATCTGTTCATCCAAAAGTTCTCTCTTTCACACAGAGCAAATGCTTCGCTTTTTAGGAAGTGCTGTACACTGTGGTTTTAATTAAGCATTTAATTCTTGTGTCCTGCCACTACACCTTCTTCCCTATAAGACACAATTGTGAAGTGGGATTTTGCGGGTTTTTTGGATTAGTACTTGCAGGATGCCTGCAGCTTTTTGGAGTTTTATTAGCAATATGGGATAATATTGGTTTACTCTAAATTAATTACTCTAAATCCTTGACACATCAAGCCATGTAGAAGTAGGTTAGAAAAAGAAATTCTCTATACACGCTGACAGTGCTCGCCTAAAATCCTTATGATGAATGGCAAACTGCTGAAGTTACCAGTGTGTTAGCAGTGTGTTGCCGACACGGGTACCATTGCAGAAGACTGTATTTTGGAAGAATGTTGAATATTACAAAATATATTATTGTGCCACTTAACAATCCAGAAAGTAACATGCATGTGCAAAACTTGCTCTCTCAATGTTGTCTTAAACCTTGCCAGCCTGTTTTTGTTTTATACAAGTTGTTACCATACAGTGTGAACCTTGAAAATGAAAACTTGACTCCTGTCAAATACATTATTGGCCAGTCAGTTGCAGATTAGCCCTTCTTTCCAGTTTAAAGCAGAAACAGTAAGTAGCTCAGCATGAAAGTAGCTTTTAAAAGTTCGTTGATGTTCCCAGAGTTTGCCTTCCTGGTTTTTGTTAGGAGTCTCTCAAATAAGCAGCTTGGCTTGTTGGCCACTTCCGAATATTTCAAGGCTTGTACTTGATGCTGTGGTGTTTGTAACTTGTGGCCATCACAACAGTCCAACTCAATCAGCAACCAGGCTACTTACATCCGTGATCCCCTTGCCCGCCCAGGACTGACCATACAGAACAGCCGGAGGGAACAGTTTACGTTACATTTATCTGTAGGGCCGTTGCTCTTTGGGGTGGAAAACCTCCCAAAGCCAGTGAGGTCTGAGTCTGGCGGTGCTCCCTTGAGACGCCTGAATACTGCGAGCACTGGTAGCTTCCATGCTGCTAACAACTGAGAGCAAAGCAGCAGGAGCAGCTCCTCCAAAGCCTCACTTCTTGGCAATATCTAGAAAAATACATCTTCTTCCTCCAGGTACAAAGCATTTAAGATGAGAGGTCGGGCTTCAAAAGTTAAAAAAAAAAGAAAAATTTTCAGTGGGCGTACACAGGAAGAAGTACACATTTCTGGCATTTTGAACCCCATTTATTCTTTACTCTGATTAGTTGTTTTATCTTGTTCTCAGTTCCTGACGGAATCCTTTATTGGGTATCATAGTGAAAATAAATCAAATTTCATACCAGGAACGCGCTGCTTTTGTTTACTTGGGTTTTTTTTCCCCTGTAGGATGCTAGTAAAAATCCACGTTGCCATTTAAATGTGAAACAATGCTGCTGTCGGCATTCACCACACCTCTTTGCATCGAGTCACAAAATTCATTATTCACATTTTAAAGGCTTTTCTCGCTAAGGAAATCAGTAGCCGAGAGGTGTGCGTGTTTGGGCGAAGCACTGACCAGACTGTCCAACTCCCGGGATCTGGAGCACTTTCCTATGTTTTCAAGTAAATCCCCTGCACGACCAGGGGGAAAAAAAAAAGAAAAAGAAAAAGCATGTGAAACAAGAGTGCGTCTCCCAACAGAGCGCTGAGCTCTTGCTCGCTGCGGGGTACAGCTATTAGAGGATTTTAATGTTACCAGATTCACAGATGATCTCTTGAGCCCAAGAACC
>VZSZ01002352.1:207849-231111 GCA_013398815.1 Ibidorhyncha struthersii | reverse complement strand
GCGCCGGGCTCCCGCCTGTCACCTGCGGTTTGGGTGGGGGGTGGGTTACTATGGTGAATCCCTTCACTGCCACCACCGAAAACTGTGGTGAGCCTTCTGCAGAGATTCCCCATTTTACGTGAGGCTCAGGGGTATTGGGCAAGTTTGGGGTTTTTTGGGGGAGTGTCACTCAGCAGGAACGCCCGGTGTACCGAGTCGTGGCGACTCATGTAGGTATAGCGGGTATTTGGCTCTGAGTGCTCTGTGGGGAATAGGCTGTTACAGCTGATTTAATGTCTCGGTAACCGCAGACTTTGAACAGATCCTAGAAGTGAGATACTGCTGCGCTGTTCCCTAAACCATCTCCCTGCTAAACTGAGCATCCTTCAGGGGTGGGGTTTTTTTTTTTGTGTTCTCAAAATTTCCAGTTTCATTGCTATAGTAACAGCTGCTATGCTCATATGTTCTCTCGTGTGACATAAATAGATTTGAAGATAAATAGGATACATAAAGGGGTTTGGCTGTGTTTATCAGGCAGGTACACAAGTTTCTTAGTGGAGTTAAAACCTCTTCTCATCCCCTTTTTCCCCTCTCACCCATCTCCCCTCCCCTGCTCCAGTGGTTGTTGGCATCCTATGTTATTCCAGTGTATAATCTCTAAACATACAGGTTAAATTAACTGAAAATAAAGCACAGTATTAGTGCATCTCCTTGCAAGAACTATTTGATGGCTTTTCTTTCCTATTTAAAGAGTAGGGATTTGAAAACTTTTTTGTTTCTGTAACACTATTTTTGAAGTTCCGAGTGAGTAAAGAGATAGCATCGCTAAATGATGCCAAAATCACGATCTTGGGACGCTTCTATCAATCCTCTTGTCAAATATTCAGTCTCAAATTACAAAGTGGTTTATTTAGTAATTATATTAGTAAAACTTCGTCTCCCTGTAGCTCAACACACTCTTGGCCACGGGTATTTAATGCTCCACTTTGTGGAGTAAAGTGGCAATGTAGAATTGCCACAGACTCTGTATTTTAGGGAGTTTTGCAACTTCATCCTATAGCAAGAGTCTAAATAGGCATCGAGGGAATTGTCAGCATCAAAGGAGCAGAAGACAATTCAATTTAAAACTTGTATACCTGTGGGTATGAACTACCAGTATTTCCCTGATTTTTCTTTACCTTTGTTCCTGGATAGAAGTCTTTGCTTAGTGAAGTTCCTACCAGGCACAGTCTGTATTTCTCTTTATGTACCTGTAGCATTGGAAATCGTGTTGTATTGGGGTTTTGGTTTTAGTTTTTGAGGAAAGCATCTTTCATAACATTGCAGCATGAAACCTGTGATGACAGCTTAGTCAGAATTTATTGTGTAGGGCTTAAGGCCCATCATAACGACTCTGAAGTGCTACGGTGTTAGAGAAGCTGTTTGTCCTGCACCAGTCCCAAGATGCAACATGGATTTTTACTTTTTTTGACTTTTGGGCCCATAGATGTTGTACAGCTATTCTTAATGGGGTTTTCTACTTTGATTTCAATAAAAGTTAAGAAACTGATGTTCATTTTCTTGGATCGCTTTTAAATAAAAGCTTTTATAAGATGACTTCTGCATCTTGCGTAACATAGGTACTTCCCTCCCTGCCTCTTTTTAGGACCCACTGTGAGGAGTTGCTTGTCACCGATTTATGTCTCGAGTGAAAGAAAAACTTGTTGATACATGCGTTTAGGAAATGGCTGGTGTATTTTCATGTGAATTTTAATGGGGAGGGGCGACAGTGATTGATCATTTGAACTTGCTATTAAGTTTGTAAAAATTGGTAAAGCAACACAAACTTTTACGAGTGTTGTGCTGTTCAGAACAAACATAATGAGCTTCTGAGTTACTGTGTCTCATAGGGATTTGCTTTTAAGTATGCTGAAAATATCGGTGTCTTACTTTGTAACACATAGAAACTCCTGTAAGTCGAATAAGTATTAGTTGACAGACATGCAGAGATAATATTGTTACTTAGGAAAAATAAATATCAAAGTGGAAGCAACAGTATGTTAGTAAACAGCATTTTTTTTTGCACAGTGGTGACGTGCCTTTCAAGTAGTCCTTGAAAAGGAGCTCTGTCACATGACCCAGTCTTTCGCAAAAGTTTCCTATTGTGTGTTCCCACCCGTTGTTTTCCATTACCATTCTGTAGCATGTTCCTCATGGCCTCCCCGCCATCCCGGAGTTACGCATTTGCTAGCAATGTTAAGTGCCTGACTAATCTTCTAGACTTTCACTGGATTCACTGAAGTCAGTGGACTACATAAAGGCTTAAAATTAGCGTATGCTTTATAGTTAGCCAGGATCAGATGTTACAGATACTACTAAGGCAATCTTTTTTTTTTTTTTTTTCTGTAGGCATTTTTGGTCAGAACAGGTTTGATACTTGAGCTGTAAGTAAATTATATTATTGCAGGAGTTTTCCAGTCATTGTGTTAGAAATCAAACCCATTGAGAAGGAAAGCAAGCAAGTGTATGTTGAGAAGCTGATGTTCAATAAATGAGATTTTTGGTGCTTGTTCACTACATCCAAAGATGGTTTTGCCTTTTTTTTTTTTTCTTCAAGAGAGGAGGAGGAGGAATGGAGAATAGTTGTCATATTGCACCGACTGATGGTTTGCCTGCTGTGATTAATGTGAAGTTGCATTGGTATCTGTGTGTCATCACAGGGATGATGTTACTCAATCTTTTTTTATCTCCGTGAAGAAAAAAATAATTATTTGTAGTAATTACCAGGGATACAAACAATGGATTTGTTTTAACTTTTTTTTGTGTGATATTAGAGATTTGTACTGGAGCTATCTAGTTCATGAATACTCCTGGGTCTCAGTGTGCTAAACAAACTGAACGATACCGGTACCAGGGTTAGAAGTTTAAAAGAGACGACCTTCAGATATGATCAATCTTTTTTAAAATTGTAATTGAAAATGTACAATGCAAACATAGATTGGCCAAAATTGAATCTGTGTAAGACTTAATTGAAGAGATGGCATTATTTATATTAATTTCCTACAAATTCGATTATGAAACAACTTGAAATTATAAAAATGGCAATTCTTAGACTGCATCCTGAATTTAAAATAAGGCACGCAACAGCATGCAATGACTCAGTTTTCACCGAGTAACCTTAGAAACGTCTTCAGAAATGGGTTTTAGTCTAGTTACACTTGAACTGTTACCATTGCCAAGCATGTGCGGGTATGGGTATGTATGTACGTTTGTATATAGCAGTTCTTCTGAGTGTACACTTGCCGTGTTTATTCTTAGTCTAGCTGCTTCATTGCTATGATCTGCAATTACAGTTTTGGACGTAGTTTTCCAATCTGCGCCACTCCAAAGCATACTCCACTGTCTGTTCAAGCAGTGATCTGAATCCAGAAAGCACGGTTTGCAAATACCCTCTTGCAGCCACCACGCCTGGACTGAGCTGTGGAGCGCTGCTGGGAGCCAAATTCGCCAAAGCAGCCCGTTTTTTCCTGTAAGGAGGAGTTTTTAGGACAGCAGGCAGCAGAAACATGGGAAAAGCCTTGCGGGAGGCACATCGTTGCACAGGTGCCCACTCTTCAGGGTCCTCTGAAGCATCTTCTGCTGGCCAGAATCAGATAGACTATACAAATAGAGTAGTAGGTTGGCTTAGGAGCAAAGGTTAAGTGACAGGGGAGCAGCCCTGGTGTTGCAGAGCCACTCCTGCCTCTTCATCCAGGCTTAGGGAAGACTAGAGACACATAAGACAATGGTAGGTAATTTTAGGCATTGCTTTATTACAAAAAACAAAAAAAAAAACTAAAAAGGAAAACAAAAATGTTTTAAGACTGCATCATGCTCAGTCAGCTGTACTAAAAGGTTAGGTTTAAGAAATGTGTTGGTGTGAATCACTTTGTGTAATGTTAGGTGGAAAGAATATTATTCAGCTATTCTTCGTGTAGTGGTGACCTGTTCCACTGAAACAAGAGCTGCAGCATCCCTCAGACAGCCCTGGTGCCACTGCTGAAAACTTCAGTGCTCAGCCTCGTGTTTGCAAACACCATCTTCTTTCAGGTCCCTGTAAAATCAAAAAGAAAAGGAATTTGTCCCATCTGAGGTAGTACTGTTTGTATGCATGTGTGGTATTAATACTAAAATAACACTGGTTTATAAAACTGTGGCATGAGTTAATATATAAAATATGCTTTATACTCTTTACTGAGCAAAGAGTTCTAAGTTTATCAGGGTCTTAACTGGTTCCTTCTGCTCCTTCATCTGTCTTGTCTCCCTCTTCTCCCTCTTAGCTGGGTGCCCTCCTTTGCCCTTTCTCCTTCTGTATGCTTTCCATTGCATGTGACATGTTGAACCGTGGTTTCCTGCTGAGATTTATGGCAGGACTGCTATTTGATGGTGAGTGTTGACATGTTTTAGCATTTTGGTGTGCCATCATATGGGTACAGAAATGTATCAGATGTGTATGGGATAACTGATGTACATTCCCACTGGCATGGATTTGGATTTCCTTTTAATTGCATGAAAATATTGGATCACCTGTTCATTGCTGTGTTTACAAAAAATTATCTGCGTAAGTGTTACAGTTCTCTAGTAAATCATACTGTGCTATGCGTTTGTGCTAGAATGGCTGAATTACTGCTTGAGAACATATATGCACCCACCCGCTTCTTTCGCACTACTGTGGGGCAGAGAGGGGGCGAGAAGAGAAATAACTCTTTTAGCAGAGTTAGATAGTATTAAAATCAGCGATAGTGCTAAGCCATGTTAATACTAGCCTCTTTGAGGGATTTAAACTGTATGCAAGTAAAATACTTTTTTTAGACTACATCAGGCTGAAATTCCCATCAGTGTTCGCAAATGCAGACAAGACTTCACCACGCACATCACCATTCAGCTTTTGAGCAGGGCATTATAGATAGGGAAGGTTACAAGCAAAGTGTTAACCCAAAGCCAAAGTGGATCTAAATCACCCCAGAATTGAAAGTTCTCTGTGCCTTAAGATCCCCACGTGAGACACAGGGCTGAGCTAATAAAACAGTCTAGGAGTGAAGTACAGTTCTTTAGAGTGAAGTACTTCTTTGGACAGGTAAGGAAGCAAAATCTTCGGATTTTTTGGCTTTGAGATAAGCTGTGAGGCTTGGACTATCAATATGATTGATCATAACAGAAAGGACACAACTATTTTTCTTGTATTTTTTACAGAATCCTGTGAGTATTTCTTTTATGGAGAGAACAAAATTGGTTCATTAAATTTAACCAAAATAGTTTTCTATAGATTTTTTCTAAGTTTTTGTTTGTTTGTGTTTTTTAGCTAGAAGATTCCTTTATCTGCCTGTCGGAACCTTTACACATGAGAACATTGTTAATGTCCTTTTTTTCTGGGACAGACAGTAGTACAGTCCTAGGATTTTTTTTTCTCTTTCTACTCTTTGTATATTTTGAGACTATTTCTTTCAGACAAGAAAGCAAAACAAAAGCTTTTGAGGCATCCAGTAATATTTCAGATATTAATCAGAGACTTACAATTTATTATCTTTCTGATACTAAGTTACTTATTTCCACATTGTGATCTGGAGGTTAGAAGTGTTCTTTTGGTCTTGGAGTTGATGCAAATACACAACTTCGTGTTCGCTTGGCTTTTCTTTGCCTCTTGTTTTACTTACACCTATTCCTTCAGTGATAATCGTGTTATTAATTGTTACAACTGAAACATTTACAATACTGCTCGATTCCAGCTTGGACAAGGTATCCAAAATGGACAGTCTACAGCAATAAAACAGAAGGAATAAGAGGGAAAATATCCTCGTATTGCCATGATTTTTGTTCCTGCGTCTTTCAGATCTAGTTTACGTGAAATTAATTTGCTTGTAGAAGAAGAATAAATGACAAGAGCCACACATGGAGGCCCCAAGTACATGGATGTATCTTTGAGCTAATGAACTTGAACTTTGACCTCCTGTGTGAGCAAACGTTACAAATATGTCTAAACTTGTGTCCTGTTCCCGTACTGACCATCGCCTTTCCCTTGTCTTCCCGTTCTTGGTGTGGGAAATCATTTGACTGATCTTCTAATGGTCTTCCAGAGGAATGAGAAATCAAGTAATACTGCAAAATAACAAGCTCTTAGGCAAAGAAAACTGGCCCACAGCAGTGCCGAACATAGATTCAGCTGACATGAAGCTGCTAGTGTCTTAACTGAATGACTGCGGGAAACTGAGTGGCAGTGCCTGTTTCAGGGCTTTTAGGGGAATGTAACATCGAAGATGCTTCTGGTCAGTACTGAAACCTGTGCTGTTGCGTGGAACCACAGAAGCTGGCATACAGCTTCTGGCCTCTGGTTCTGAACTTTGACAGTGTATCTGGAAGGCCAGGATTCAAACACAAGTGTGCAAGCCGCTAGAAGGAATTTCTTAAGCATCAGAGCACAGTTTAAAATGTCTGTGCTTATATACCTGCTGAAAAGATGTGTGAGAAGTTGAAGTTGGCAAAAAAACTAGCAGAGAAGGGTCAGTGTCCGTAGCAGAAAGATGGTTAATCCAAGGAGCTGGAATTCTTCTGTGAATTTTTCTTGGCTACTGAAATCCAACAAAATATATGAAGTAGAAGAACAGTGTTTTGGGAACCTAGCTTTTTGGAACTTTTGTTTAGAGCAGTGGAAATACATTAGCCAGTGTTGGGAAGTCTAATTCATACAGCTGTGTCCTGCTTATCTTGATTTGTTTTATTTTTAGTATGTGAGATTACAGGAAGAGGCTGAGGCCTCATGGACCTTGATGTGTCCAAACTTCTGGGTCTTGAGGGCATGCTAGTCAGGCTGAGTCTTGTCTGTGCCTGTTACCACCCCTTTTGCACTCTGGTCTGAATGGTGTCCTCACATACCTAGTGCCCTCTTCAGTTACCAGGAGCGTGATGCTGGGCCCTCCGAAATGTCTTTGGCCTTTAACTCACTTTTCAGAGCAGAAGGGAGTGCTGTTGTGTGGGATAGGGGGTATTAGGCAGGAGGAAGGTCCCTTTCAGCTCAAACTTCTGAAACTCAGTTTTTTGTGGCATCAGTGAAAATGTTTGCTTGTGTTGTACCATCTAAGTTGGGATGACTGTTTGTCTTACTTCTGCACTGGGCCAAGAAGGCACATGTGGAAGCTGTAGCTTCCTCATGGTCTGAAACCTCATTGCAAGGCCTTATCCAATAGCCTGGAAACGTTTGTCACAAAAGTCTCAATAAATAGCGACCGAAATCTTTAGTCCCTCATGCTCTTCAGGTATTTAAGAGAAGTGAGAACATACTTTTCCTTTTCACTGTGGTAGAAAACTTCATGCTTTCCGGTCGCTGTGGTACACAAACTGTTTGCAGTAGGTGGAGTAACTGAGATCTGGAAAGTCAATGCACAGCTCATCAGTAACGTAAGCATTCATTTGTTGGGATATTTAAGAGCTTTTTGGTTATTGTGTGCACATACGAGCTTTAAAGCAGTGCAGGTGGATTTAATCCAAAATTAAGCGATTAACTATGTCAGGAAGAAGATTGCAAAAGGGGGACTTGAGGAAGGCTCCCTTTATTTAAGGCCAAAACTTGGGTGGGGAGGTGCCCATGGCTGCCCATGCTGAGGTGCAAAGTAGTCACAGGTAAAATACATTAGCCATCAGTGGTGGCTGCCAGAAACTACACTGGACCAAATTCTCTCTATGACCCATCATGGGAGATAAGTGAGGCAATTTTGCTGTAATCGTAGGGTCAGACCTGAAGATCACCTAGGTATGGACCCAGAACAGACAGAATACTTTTTGGTTTTAATAAAAGTGGTATTACGGAGGGCAGGGAGAGATTGTCTAATGATAATGAATTCATGGAACTGTATATTATCATAAGTGGGTAGAAGCAAAAGTCAGAATTTAATACGCTGAAATGAGAAGGACCAAGTGATGACTAATCTTACAATTATAAGGCATGGCATACGAAGCTGCCAGTTGGATGACATAGGTTTTCAATAAGTACATCAAGTTGCAACTCGTAGTGTGTAAGTGAAGAATAGAGAAGTGCTGTATTAGTTTGAATACAAGTGGTCTTAAATCTCAGGCAACCCTCACTTGTCTGAGGAAATTTTTGCATATGCTTTTCTGTGTTTCTCTCTTCCATAGTGTATGTCTATACCTTGCCTTACGGCCCCTTACCCTTCCCCTCTGACCCAGGTGCAAACCATCCCTTTTATCAGATAGCCAGCTGTGCTGCTCTGGGGCAGTAAAACCTTTTGATCATAGGACTAAGGCTCTCCCTGGGTTTAAAGAGTGTTGCCTGTGAGGAAAGCAATGGTGGAGAAGGAGCTGTGGCTCTCTGATACTGGGGCAGATTTCCTCTGACTGGAGAGCAAAAGGACTCCTCTCCTGGGAGTCCTTCCCCCCCCGCCCCCCACCTCTGCTGAGCATCCCTGTTCAGCAGGGATGCAGTTGTGTTTGTGTTTTCTCACCAAAAGGTGCCGTAAGCTCCAGAAAGGCTTTGTATCAAAGTCCTGGGAGTGTGATCTGCAAAGGAGGGTAAGTTGGACTCTGTCCGGTATTTGGGGAGAGGGATGGGGCGGGAGAGAAGTTGGAGGGAGATGAGACAACAGTCCTTTTTGTATTTGGGGCTAATAATGCCCTGAAGAAAGGCAGGACTGAGTAAAAGAAAAATTGCAGATGAGCTCAACACAGTGCTTTGTTGGGCATTATGACAAAAGCTGATAGAAAGGATAATACAAGGCATGAAGGTGGTAAATGGTTAATGGGATAATTTGCAACATGAGTTCACCAAAACCAAATTGTACTGGAATAACTTGTGTATTGACCTTTTCTTAGATTATATCTGATGTCTTTCTATTTCCTATCGGGGCTCTGAGCACACATTTTCTGTAGTGCCATTTGGGAGATGTTTAGTTAAGCTAGCAAAGATGGATATTCTTGCAAGAGTGTAGGTGGGCAAGGACCTGGGCAAAGGAGCATTGCCAGTTTGTCATTTTGAAAATCAAATTAATGGAAAGGAAGGATGCTACTAATGAAGTCCCACAAGGAGAACTCTTTTGGCAACTTGAAAAATAACTTTTTCATCTTATTATCTCGGCACAAAATGCTGAAATATGCCAAGGAAACTTTTTGATAGTGGAATATTAGGAGGCACTGTCTGAAGAAAGGAAGATAAATCCTGTGTAGAAAGAGTTTCACAGATCAGAGGGAAAATAGAATTAGAGCCAAGCTAATAGCACATCTAATAGCAAGTTACAAATTAAGGATCTTTGGCTGAAAACAAGAGTAGGAAAAGACCTGGGTGACCTGCTTGACTACAGTATGTCTCGGACGCCTATATTAGGAACATAATAGAATATTTCACAGCCTAATCACATAACAAGCAAAATTGGGAGTGTTATGTACGGTTAGGACTTCATCTGGGGAACTGTATACAACTGTGACCCTCTGTGGGCAAGAGAGCCTCTTCTCAGCCCTCGCCTCTTCTGAACTGATCTGCCTGGATGATCAACGAATTAAGCCTGTTGTACACAGACCCGACTTAGTGTGTTTCCTTAATTTCTTAACAGTGGAAAGGCTGCTAGCTTATGTAGCTGCTACTAGTGAATGGAGGTTATACATCAAGACTGCTGAATCCTGGTAAGAATAAGTAATTTGATGAATGATTTGACAGCCTTTTTTCAAAGACAAGATTGGTTGAGTCCTTGACAGCTTTTAGGATGGTAACATCTGACCAAGGAGGGAGTGAGGGTCAAAGGTATCACATTAGTGGCTTATTTTCACACAGCAGGCTTTGCTTTTAGGGCTTTGATTAACCAGCCGTGTTGGGTTTGGCTTATATGGAGGATCTTTGAGATAACTGATGCTCTTCAGTTTTCCCTCCAAGGGGGAAACGTGGTAGCCATGTTGAAGGTAGAGTGAGTCTTGAGCCATGATTGCACTTTGTCTGGTCTTTGACCAAGCTTCGAAATTTTCAAGGCTTATTCATCAAAACTTTGTATTTCTTTCATTCTGAAGTTGGAGTTCTTGTCTAGCTCGTGTCATCATTGTCTGTGTTGCATCTTGAGCTGCTTTTGGCAAGAATTTGAAGCTAATGCAGAACATAACTGAGCAGTCTTCTCCAAAGTGGTCTACTTTGTGTCTTGCCTTGCTTAAGGTCCTATCCCGAGAGTCTTGGGAATTCAAGGATTAACTGTTTTAGCTGAGGATCTCTTTTTCTCTGAACTTTTATAAAGATTGTGATGGATTGCATGTCACTGTTTTTCTGAGTCTGCAGTAGGTTTCAGATTGCTTTTGTAAAATCAGGCAAAACTTGATGCAAATGTCTTCATCCAACCATAGGATTGTGGAAGTGTTGGCTTCACAGGTGAGGCATCCATCTGACATGCAAATGATGTCAATTTGCACTTAGGAATAACCAGGAACTAATTGTGGGACAGTTCAGAATCCCTCAAGTGTTTGTCACCTTTGCACTAACACGCATCTCATCCTTCTAATTCAAAGTAGTGTTAAAGCCTTTCTTGAAGCTGAACCCTTCCAGTGGTTTATTGCAAACTGCTGTGAACATGTTTCTTATCTTAGGTCTGCTTTCCTTTTGCCTGTGACCTTCTGTCACCATTTGTTTCTTGCAGCATTTGTGATGGCCTTTTCTTTTTGGCATGGACTTCTTGCTCAAGTGACAGGACTCTTTCAGCTTACGGTTCTTTCTTTGCCATGCTTTTCAGGGATAAACTGAATCTGTGAGATTCATGGCACATTACAAGGTCTGTTTTGCTGGTTTTGTTTCATTTCTTGTCTCTTCCTTTTTTTTTTTTTTTTATTGCTTCGAATAAATTCCTGGAAAAAAAATCTGTAGCCATCCATTTCCTTTTTCACTTGCTGCTTATTGTGGAAGGATTTATGTAAGATAATTTTCTGGTTCAGGATTTTGGATACTAAATGCTTACTATTGTGTGATTGCTATATTAGTAAGCGTAAAGAATTAAAAGAGAAAACTTTATTTTGTGGGATATGATCAGTATGATGATTACTTTAGTATAAACTTTGCTTAATTCCTTAAGCTACTCATGATCTCAGTGTTAACAGTATTCCTTTTCTTTGTCTCTACACTCAGCATTTATTTTATTTCTTTTATTTAGAGCAAGCCTGTTAGAATTGCTTTAGATTATAATGGTTTTAATAATAGGAGATTATTTTAACTGTTTTAGCAGAGGTCTCGATATGTACGTAATGAGAACAACCTAAAGCCAGCTTGAATAATACTATGACAATCTACTGAACAAAAAAACATAATTGTAAAAGTGGATAATTGCTGGTCTAAACTTTTTTTTTTTTAAGCAGGCATAACTAAATTCTTCAGTTAGATTGTATTCAAATTGATTACGTATACGTTTAATGAAAGCTCCATGTTTGCACTCTCGCATTTTAAATGCAATGAGTCTCAAATGGATAATGAAAACTTGATGAGTAACACAGTGTGTTACAGAATATCCAAAGTGATCTTCCCTTTCTTGAATGTGGCATTGAAAGAAAGAGAAAGGGAACAAACCATGGGTTTTCCCCTGGAATGTCACAGACTTAGACCTTGGGTCTTGTTGAATTCTAGGGACCAGGGATTGCAAATGAATGCTCACTGAGGAGGAGAAAGCCACTCGGAGGAGAAAGTGTTTAATATGCTATCAAAGATGACTTCACATGAAAGAACAAATGCTATCTGATGCTTTTCTCCATTCTCTCACTGAAATGCAAGTTTTGAGTACAAAGTGTTACAGATAAAATCTCCAAAAGTTAATATTGTTCACACATCTAATAATAACCAATCTCATTGTAAAGGGAATTACAAAAGATAAGTTGGTCACACTCTTCTGTGAGCAGACCCTAGATGTGGTGTCTTGGATTTCAACTGCATGTATCGGAGGGTGGAACACAGGTTTGCAAAAGAAGTACGCACAATATTCATCATAAATCAATACTTTTTTTGAAAAGATGCACACATGGTCAGGACTCATTGGAACTGTCTATTTGCATTTTCCCTGTTAGCAGGAAAACCACCTGTTGGAACTGTGAACTCCCAGGAGTGACAGTACGATTAGATCAAAAATTCAGGTTGCCCAGCAAAAGCCAGTTGAGGAATACTGTAGTTGGACAGACTTGACACTTCATTACCCAAGTGAGTTTTATTTTCTGGTGTTACCCTTGTCACAGTGTCACACAGCAACTGTTCTCCCTTTGGGAACCACTGTTCTGCACAAGCACGTTCCTTAATCTACAAATTTCCTGTGCCAATCTCGAGACTTTCACTTGTAGTTGGATTTAAGCTCTAGAAATCCTTTCTGTTCCATATGCAGGGAGGAGTCAATGCAGAAAGGCTTTCTCCTTCCTCCTGCACCAGAGCTGCGGTGAGAACTTGCTGCGTTTAAGGTTGACTGAGCTGATGCTCGGTTTGGGCAGAAGGGTTGTGAGTTGCTGGGGTTTTTAGATGCTGTGCTTTTCCACAATGTTAAACACGATCAGAAAGTGAAGTTTTCAGTGGCGGGCATCAGTGGAGTAGTGCCTGATTTGTTTTGCAGAAGGCAGCAATGCTTTTTAGCAAATCAGTCGTGCTGCTGGAAGTGGTCTCTAGCCCTACAAAGATCTGGGGGGTGTGGGATGTTGAGTCTATACTGCTGCTTAGCAGGCAGAAATTGGGTCCCCAAGTCTGCCTTGGTACGGCCTTGTGCCTTGGAGAGAAAGGAAGACCCAGCTTTGGGGAATTAAAGATGCAGTTGTCTTCCTTTTGATTTGCAGTCCTTGTCAAAGAAGTAATAATGTTTCAGGACAAATATCCTGTAGAGTTGTGTTTTGGTTTTTTTTTTTTTTCCTGGTTATTTACTTTCAGGACACATCTTGCCAAATGCACTAGTATTTCTGCTCCTTTACTCGCTGAGTTGAACTTATTGCCACAGCACCTGCTTTAGCATATAGCCCATAGAATGGTGCAACACAAGCTCTTACAGTTCAAAATTGGAAATAATAAACTTTTGTCTTTTCTGAGATGTTTAGCAAAACTTCAAAGGAGATCTCTTCTGCTGCAAAGGCTTGATATTATTTTTCAGTTGTCATGAAGCTGTGGTGAACTATCCAGACAACATATGTGCGGCTGCTGGGCGTTGTTGCTTGGTAACATCATCCTCTTGCTGAGGCGCTCAACCCGCAGTCAAAGTGGTTAGTGAGCAGGAAAGTTAGAAACGGTGATTTGTGTTGCTGAATAGCAGTATCCATTCCTGTGCGTTCTTAGGACTTCTTTCCCCTTTTTTGTGAAATTGATAGGGTTGAGGGGAAGGGAAGAGGCAGAGCTTACGAGAAGAGGGGGGAAGGCACCCGATGTGGTCATTTTTAATTTTTTTTTGTTAAAACTATTATCTATAATTTTCTGCCTTGCTGAAGGCAAGTTGTTGCTGTGTGGTAGCGGTTGGTTTGGGGGAGTTTTTGTTTTTCAGTCTTTCTTCAGCGACAGTTCCCTAGATCAGAAATGAAATGGGAATTATCTCCCTGAACTTGTCTGTCACATTTAATCTGCTGTTTCTTCCTGGCTATCTTTACCTCTTATCTCTTTGCTCCCAGTCACACTTCTCTTCTTCCACTAACAATTTATTTTTGATAAAATGTTTTAAGCAGGTGAATGCTTTTCAACGGAATGAGGACAGTAGCAGGAAAAAGAAAATGCTTGTGAGGAAACGCAAATTTATGGTCAGGGTTTTTTTCTGTTTTTTCTAGATTTGTAGAATTAAGATAACCGATGCAATACTTTGCAGTAAAGTTACACTGCATGGCTAAAAAGTAAACATAGACAACTTGAGAAATAAAGCTAAAAGTAATTTATTTTCTTAAATATACTTAGGAGTGTAATTTCAGTATTTTGTTAAAAACTCATTTAAATGGGATAAAAATAATCCAGATACCTAGTAAGCTTTATCACATGATTTTTAAAGTTTATTTTGGGCCTGTTTATTACCCTTCAAGAAGTATAATCCATTTTTCTTTTCCCCCACCTTTCTTTATTTTTAGCACTGATGTGAAAAGTGCTAACCCTAGGTCAGAGGCTGGTTTTGCAGTGTCCCTTAAGCAGCCAAAGCCAATCTGTTTTGAGGAGACTTTCCTAAGATACTTAATCTGTTTAATGGACAAATTATGTCTGGGAAATGCCACAGTGTGAGCCATACGCTGAACGTGACAGTATCCCGACAGTGAAACTGCTAATAGGTTTGACAGTGCAATGATAGTTTACAAGAAACACTCCAGACCATGCATCATATCACACTTTAATCTTTTAAGTAGAAAACCTGAGGAAAAGCAGTCTTAAGATACTGACAAATGAGGCAAGTGTCTTCTTTCAGTTCTGAGGGCTTCTGTGTTGCAGCACATACTTGTTTTGTGGTGATCTCCTGTAGCGTAGACTGGGGGTGCCAAAGTAGCACATCCGTGTTATTTCCAGACATCCAGAGTTTGACATAAGTTGAAAGGCATCATGTGTAATCAGTCAGTTCGGCGATGGTATTATTTCCTTCTCTGTTTGTACAAATAGTCCCGAGTCACGGGCAGAATAGTGTAGTGAGAATGCAAAAAGTACAAGGACAAAAACGAGTTTAATTCTGAACTTCCGTTAGTTAATCTTAAATGTCAGTATTTGGGGAAAGAAAAACTTCAGACCCAAATCAATATATTTAGAGTGCGTGTGTCTAAAATCTAAACAGGTGAGAAACCTTTGTTTAAGAAAAACCTAAACCCAATTAAAAAGAATTTAATCCAGACTGTGTTTTGGTTCTGGTGAATGTAGATCATTGGTATGCTAAGGGCACAAGCTGACGTACCCAAGGTGTGCATTAGCTGGTACTGCCATATGGCCTGTCATGTCTTACTGGTTAATTTAACCATCTGTCATGTCTTGACAATTTGTATTCACTTTCAGTACTTGAGTTAGGTATGTTTGCTTCTCTTTGGTACCGTGCTTTTCATCACACAGTGCTGGCATATTCCCATTACCGGAGTTTTATTAGTTTTATTTATAATAACATTTGTTGTAGGTCATACTGTCCTCTTCCAGAGGAGAAGATGCATGTTTTCAGACAAGCATTTTGGAGAGGTTTCTGCATACATTTCTGGCAGAAAAAGATCAATATCAAGACTGTAGCTATGAATGTTTTGACTTCTTTCTCCTCCTCCTCCCCCCTGTTCACTTCTGATTCTGCACTGGGGTTCACATCAGCTTTTTTACTACATTAAGTAAACCAGGTTAATATCTGTAAAATAGTTTTTATTACATATGAGTTCAGAGTAAAAATCCTACTGTTCATATCTGCTTTTTCAGAATTACAGTGAAGCTATGGCCTGATATACTGTACAATATATATATTTATATAAGGACTGTAGCATTTCAGGGCAAGCATCTAAGAGAAACTCATGTGAAAGAGGTTTCAGCTCTGATGTACCATTTAAATGAGAAAGTTTTCAGTCCTTTGAAAAGCATGCAACATACCAAAGATACAAAATTGCTCTGATTCTCTTTTAGTTTCTGTGCCTGCAGTTCTTATCTCGCAGATGGGGTTATTACAATTTTGCCATTGTGTGGGGATGGGTTTTATCGGTGGGTTTTTGTTTGGTTGGTTGTTTTGCTTTTTTAAAAAGAAACTTGTAATCTAAGAAAAACTCAGTGCAAATTAAATGGGTAACTTGTCATTATATTTGAAATTTAAACTCTATACAGCCAGTTGTGGATGATCAATCCTCTTTGTTAGAAAATCAAATCTCCTGAGTACAATGTGTCATAGTGTGTTGAGAATCAGAGTTTGATACTTAGAGCTTCAAGTAGCTAGAGATATACAGTGTTTTGAAACGTGTGGGGTTGCAACCAGTTAAGTTAAATGGTGTAAACACATTACTGACAAGTGGTAATATAATGGTCATTGAGTGGTAATATAATGGTCGTTGAGTTTCATCCTCAGATGATATCTCATTAATGGTGTTCCTGTATCATAAACACAAGGAAACTGCTTAACAGGACTCTTGATGAGTGTATTTTGTGATTGGGGATTTCTAAATGAGGGCTGAATGGTTTATCTGGCCAAATCTGGATGGCTTGCTTCGTGTTTGGGTGATCACTTGTGTATTTCATGTTTCCAACGAGCTCTTAAATACTGGAGAGGAAGGCTGTACCATATGCTCTTGCTTGCTATCAGGGATGTTTAGAGAGTATCATGAATTTGTAGGGCTTCTTCTTAGAGCTGCAGCAAGGCAACATGACTGGTTGTAAAGGCTTTCACAAGTGAAAACTCTGCAGGCTTTATTAAGGCATATGCAAATTCCTGTGTAGCCATTCATTTGAATAGTTGTAATGTCTTCAGTTTCTCGAAATGAAAAATGCTGCCAATATAGTGGTTTACTTTATTGACCTAAGCTGTCAGATTAGCAGTGTCATTCAAATGTCTGTTGCATTTATTTCCATGACAGCCCGCACAAGCTCTGAGGAGTAATTGGGCATTATTTTGTGTATTTCTCTGAGGTTACACTTGTCTGCTTACAGTAAATCTCTTCCTGTGGGAAGTGAGACTTTGTCTAAAAACAACCATTTCCCTACACTACTGAGGAACATATCTGAATAATTTTGAAACCTTTAGTTAGTGTGGGATGGGGGGGTTGAAAGTAAGGGGTGGAGACTGTTTTGTTTGGGGTTTTTTTGATCCAATAGGTAGGACTGCACTCTTCCTAGGCTCTTCCTATTGCCCTTCTTGAATGTCAGAGGAGAGCAAAGGTTGTAGGAATGTGGTACCTTCGTCTGGTAAAATTTCTGGCTAGGTCTAGGTTATCATCATTGCTCTGATCTGATTCACCTGGCTGGGGGCTCACAAGGCACCCCTGCTGGAGCCTGACCACAGTCTTCTGCATCTCTGTGGAGCTTGTAAAAGTTGAAGGGGCGTTTCGCATTGTCAGGTTTCGGCCTTAACTCAGGGACTCCAGAAGACTCTCGTTTCTGTATGGTTTGTTCTTACAGATCATCAATTTNTTTTTTTAAAAAAAAAAAAAAAAAAAAAAAAAACGAAAAACAAAACATACTCTATTTTGATTTTTTTTTTTCCCTAACTTGTCTGTTTCACTTCTGATGTTTCTCACTGCTACTTTAGAACCTTTTAGTTTTCTCCACACTTTTATTTTTATTCAGTATTTTGTTAAACTAAAGTTTTTTACTATATAAGGAATTAATTGTCAAGTGTTTTCTTCAGCCCCTGAGTAATGATTTAGCTCTTCTCTAGGTTTTGGGGGTTTTGTTTTTATTTATTTATTTATTTATTCTAGAGGGGAGAAAACCCCCACTCCTTCAGAACCATGATCATAAGTTCTGTGTCTACTCTGATGCTAAATAAATCATCTGTAACTAATGGCTTGCAGAATTGTAAATTCAATAATGATTTCTCTTTGAACTTGTACCTAGACCGTCTTTGAATGGGTTTGATGACTTATGCTTCCCCAAGGGAAAAATGGCATTGCTGTTGGGGATGGGTTGGCCAGGCAGGGGGGATGAGTGCGTTTTTAGAATATGTCAGAGAGTTGAGTGTGGCCTTGATGTACATCACTGCTTCGTTTTCAAGCACCCCAGAGTGGTGCAGCATTATTAGTGGGGTGAAGGGGATGGTGACTAGTTGAGGTTTGGACCAATGCAGTTTGGGGTGAGCCATGTGTTTATGATGCTCTTAGGTTTAGGGAAGCCACTTCTGAGGGCGATGAGCCTCCTTGAATGCGAGAATGCTAATGGGTCTCAGTAATCCCATGTTTTATTGCCTCCTGGTAGTATATTGATTGCTGCTGGCCATTCTGACCTTGTTGCTTTTCCAACCTATTTGAGCTTTAGACTACATTAATGCAATTTTTATTTTTTTTTTTTTTTAAGCAGATGATACAGCTCAGCTTGCAGCTTCAGGTAGTAAAGGATGTAGCTAACCCAAGATGCAGGCAGCAGGCATGTTATACCTCTCTCTGTTTCTTAGTGGAGTCAAGTCTTTGAGTTCATGGTCTTTCTTTTGATCAATTATCCTAACCATCTTTCCAGTGCCTTCCAAAGTAGCACCAGAATATGATGGAGGGGCAGAGTGTGTAGAAGAGGTAGGATGCAGTTGTCTGAAATCCATCACACTTCCCCCTTGTTCTTTTTTTTTTTTTGTAATGATAAAAATCACCAGTGCTCTCCGAAGAGCATTGTTAATTTGTAAGTGGACAAAAGAAATAGTACTTATAGAAGGGGCTGTAATTCTTTATTCCGTAGCAAATTTGGTTTGTTGATGCGGTATTGAACCTCTGAAATGTTACTTTCAATTTTTCTGTATTTTTTTCTCTGAATACAGATTGAACCAAGTACACAGTGAAATTTAAATATAATCATAATAGGCTGTATTTTAGGCCACTCTGAAGGATATTAGACTTTGGTGGAGTTGTTCAGCTGCTCTGAGAATCCGTCTCAAAGATGCGGGGTTAAAGAGCGTTTTGAAAATGAGGACCATGAAGAGTTTAATTCTATAATTGTGATATCAACTTCCTGGATAATTGCAGTAGTTATAGGTAAAATATGTCTTAGGGGTTTTTGGCAGACTTTCTAGTAGGGGAACAGCAGAATTACTTTCAGTAGTGTACTAATGGCAAGTCAGTCTGAAAAATGTTTGAAGGGAAAAATATGCAAATAGAGTATTCCACTGAAAACATGCACGTACATTGAAAAATTCAGAAGAAAACACCTATATGGCACAAGCTGATTAGAAAGAAGGAAGTGGAATGAATTATTCTTTTCCTCCAGACAATTTGTATTAAAGTTTAAGTAACTTTGTGTCTGCACATCTTTCTCATTTCTGTCCTATGTTGCTTTCACACATTGCTTTATGTTTGTGCTTTGCATTTTAAAAATATTTAGTGTTTGTTTATGCAACAAAACCACTGTCAACACCGTGAATGTGGTAGAGATTTTCAGCAGGCATGGCTACACCGTTTGTCTGAGCAGCACAAGCTAAGCTAGTAGAACTTTGCCCACATCCAGGATTTTGCTCTCACAGGACTGTCAGCCGGGGGTGTGATTGTATCTTTGGTTGCTTTTCTAAACGTTTAAATAGCATGTTACTACTTTGTGGTATAGACCTAGCCTTTGTCAAGTGTTGCTAGCATACTTACTTGCTTCTTGCCTTTGAAATGTGTAATACTTGGGTGGTTTCCCCATGACTCTCCTTGGGAATCTTGTTAACAGACCACAGAACTGAAGTACCTAAGTGACAAAGTGATTCAAGTGACAAAAGTAGTCACAGCTGGAAATATACACGTGTCTCTGAAGTATCATGATAGAACATAATATTTTAATATTAGAATAAAATATTTTAATGCAATTCCAGTTGATCTTATTTAAAAAAAAAAAAAAGCTGTATCCTTAAAGTATTTTTTCCAGAAGACATATTTAATTTATTCATCCTCAGAGGATTTAACTTGGAGAAAGTCTGGGCAATATGATTTTTCTAAACTGTCAAGGACAAAATGTTGATAGGGCATGACCATTCCGTTGTGCTTTAGTGAAGCAGCAAAAAGATCAGCCTTCATATAACGACATCTGTTCATCAGCTTTACCTTATTTCATTTGTAGATCTTAAGGTATAAGCATAAGGTGTGAATTTAGTTCTGACTTTGCTGCTTCTTTCTCTTCCCCCATTCCTGATTCTTCTGTGGACCTGTTTGGTCTGGGACATTCCTGGATCTCACAGCTAGATTTTTTTTTTTTTTTTCAATTAAAATTATTTTCTCTGTGTAAGAAGAGATATCTATCTCTCCAAAATATGTAGTTTCCTTGGAAGAAATGGAGTTTTGGAGTAGATGCAGGCAGCTGGATGATGCAACTAAAGTGATTAACCGGAGCTGTTGATGCCCTTGCATGCTGGTTTTATTTGTGTATTGAAAACATTTATTTCTTTGTTTGGGGTGTTTTTTTGAGTTGAAGTGCTGCTTTTAAGTAAACTTTTCCTAAAGTAGATCCTGTATTTGTCGCTTTTTCTCTCTCTCTCAAATGTCTCTTCTAAATCTATTTGCAGCTGGGTCTCGGGCATCTTACAGCAGCCAGCACAGCCACCTTGGCTCCGAGTTAAGGGCACTGCAGTCTCCAGAACACCATATAGATCCTATTTACGAAGACAGAGTTTATCAGAAGCCCCCTATGAGGAGTCTCAGCCAGAGTCAGGGGGACCCTCTGCAACCAGCACACACCGGCACATATCGCACTAGTACAGGTAGGTGGATGTAACTTGCATGATTGTCTTTTTATGAGATATACCTTATTCTTCAGTACTAATTATTCTTCTCTTTTTAATGTGCTAAACAAAATGTGTTATGTGCATGCCAGTCAAACAAAATACCTTGTACAGATGGCAGCTCTATCAATAGAACCCCAAAGGCACACACAAATAGGAGGCATACTTAGTGTTGTGCTATATATACAGTAGGTTAAGTTAACTTGGGGAGGGGGCTTACTCATAAGGAGAAACAGAATATTTTTAGTAATCCTGTGTATTGTCTTTGAGGAAAATCTGTTGTCTCTGGAGAAATTGCTAGGGTTTTTTTGTTTGTTTGTTTGTTTTTTTGCGAAGGTATTTTGTGTGTTGCAAAGGGACTGTAAAGTTCCTTCTACATGAAGCTAAAGGATTGTTCACTTGCATTCGAAGTGGATCATACGTATACATTCTTCCTCTCTCCTACAGAGGTACACTTAGGTATAGGTACACAGACATGTCTACTGAACTATGGCACAGAGAAAAGCTGTTCACATCACTGGTTTATCCATAAATAATAATGATTGGCTATGAAATGCATTGGTCTACAAGTCCTACTGGCAGAATGTCCTCTCAACCAAATGAAATACAGCTGTATGTTGGAACCCACAAATAGATCACAAATCAACAGGGATATTTATGGTATTTAATGCACAAAATAATTAGAGTACATAAATGCTACATCCAAAATAGCCTAAAGCAGATGTAGGAAGAACTTGCCTTAGGAATTGTAAGTATTTCTGGTGTTTTATCTTTGCTGTGTTGATCAAAGAGGGAAGATTATGTCCATTCTCAGATGACTCCCATTTTCATCAAGAAAAATTACCTGTACATTTTGGAGCAAGATATTTTGCGTTCTTTTAAAACTTCATATTTTTTTTATTTTTAAAAACATTTCTCCAAGGGCCATGCTAGCAGCTCTTGCATGTCCAAAAATTTCTATTGCTTTATGTGAGTTTTGGGTGTTTGGAGTACAGGGGAAAATCCTTAAAAGGACGATTTTTCCACAGAATTCTCTAGTTAAATACATCTAACAGCTTATACATTTTGAAGAACACCATCACACCATTTCCTTCCTGTGAAAGAAACTACTGTAGTATGTTTTGTTTAGAGTCCTACATGTATGAGAAAAGATCACTACTCTGCATGAAGAGGACAAGACCTCCGCCTAAATCACAGAGTGACGGAGGCAGTGATAGTGAATGAAGCAACTATTTATATGGAACTTTACACCTCATGTTCCACATGTGGCCGACTCGTATTTCCTATACGATGCGCTCTTTCCCAGTCATGCCCTGAAGAGGGTTTCTTGTTTTGCTTGCAAAATATCCCATGCTTCTCCACGCTGAAGTAGCAGGCTGTCTTGTGACTTTAATCTTCACAACACCTCCTTAAGGAAGAAAACCCTGTCAACATAGATCACAATTACAGTGAATGAAACTGGGACGCAGGATGTTTGTGGGTAAAACTTGAATATGGGTTTTCAGAAGGGACGAGGTAAAGCTAAAAACCTACGCTGATTTGGGTAGCAGAAATGGGCCCTGTGAAGGTGAATTTTCTTTTGCTCTTTGGGATACAGGTTTGAACGTTGCTCCAGTCTCGTTCTGAAGACTGACCTCATCAGTCCAGCCTTGTGTTGAGTTTATCCTCCCTCGCTTTTTCCCTCCACCCCTATCATCAGGGTCAGGGGAAATAGAAGCAAGTGGATCCATGCCAGGCCAATTACTCTGTTGCTCTGTCAATAGCTGTTAGCTGCAGATGCTGTCAGCCTTTCACACAACCAGGCTGAAGAGCTGTCAGTGCTCAGAGGGAATTTTGGGTTGGATTGGATCAGCTCTCAGATTCCTCCTGTCTCTACTACAGATGCCCCCTATGTGTAGAGAACATATCCCTTCTGGTGGAGAGCATACAATTTTTCTCAAATTAGCAGAAAGGAGGGGAAGGAGTCCAACTAAAGTTTGGCACGTATAACTCTTTATTTGTTCTTTGGATTGTCTTCAGTATCTTTTATTGTAGGACTGAATAACCATTTGTCTTGACTATTTGGTATAAGATACGAGGGATGTAGTTTGCTGTGGACTGCCTGAGGATATGTGCCAAGCGTTCATGGCCTGTATCTTCTGTGTGCATGAATCACACTGGGGAGGGGGGAAAGCTTTAAGACTTCAATGTCCTCCTTTATAGACTGTAGTTCATTCTTTTGTCTGTTATAACAGTACTTTTAATCATGGTGGTGGTGCATGCTTTTCAACATCTCATGGAATAAAAAAAGGGGAGGCAAACTTAGTCTAAGGACTTTGTCCAGAGCCTGATTTTTTTATTTTTTTCTCTGCAGCTAACAATGACCATTAGAAACAAAAAATATGCTAGTTTAACTTGCAAGCCGTTTACTTCTTTGTTTGTTTGTTTTTTTTTTAAAAGAGGACGTTCTTCCTGAATCGAAAATTTCACTGAATTTGTAAGATAAGTGACTCAGAATGGAACCTTTTTTTAAAATACAGACATCACCACTTTCTCTTTTATGAGCTCTTCATAACTTAGTACATTCAGGAATGTTTACACAACTAAGGATAAAGCCCACTCAGAGTTTTTCATCCTCTAGGTGAATCAACATTCAATGAGCAGAATTCAATAAGCTAAAATTTCTCTACAGGGTAAACTAAATTCAATTTGTTTTATTTGCTCACTGTTTTTTTGAGCGTTTGTTTTTTCTGTTGTAACTTTCATATTTTCCTTCTATTTTGGTCGTGAATGAAATACATGACAGTAGTTCTGCACAAAGGGCTGCATACTGCAGAAGGTACAAAATAGTAGGAGCTTACTGAACATCTCCCATACTAACATAACTTTAGAAAGGGACAGGATGAATTCTTCATCACTTTGTGGTTTAAGTTATGACCAGGTGTGTTACTGTCATGCTGTCTAAATGAAAAATAATTTTTCATACTTTACAGCGGTA
>VZSZ01002352.1:181941-207805 GCA_013398815.1 Ibidorhyncha struthersii | reverse complement strand
TGTAGCTTTTATTTAGCAATCCCATTTGGTGTTCAAAGGGTAATGCCTCCTCTCATATAGAAAGTGCCAGCTCAAACTTTTGCATTAAAAGTAGCAATAAACATGAAATTCTACTTTTGAAATGAGACTGCACAAAAGATGTACTTGGAGTACTCAGACATAATATAAATAACAAATTAATTTACTTACTGAATAGCAACTTAGAAATTGTATTTGAAACCCAAGTAAATAACAGCAATAATTTTTGTTCAGGCAGGTGTGCTACTTATTTTCTCTGTGTCATGGTTTCAGCTGGAATAGAGTTGACTTTCTTGCTGGCAGCTGGTTTTGGATTTGGGATGGGAATGGTGTTGATAGCACGCTGGTGTTGCTAAGCAGCCAAGGCCTTTTTTGCTCCTCATATTGTCCCACCAGTGAATTCACTGGGGGTGCACAAAAAGTTGGAGGAGACAGCCGGGACAGCAGACCCCAACTGACCAAAGGGATATTCCATACCATGTGACGTCATGCTCAGGATATAAAACCAGGGGAAGAAGAAGGAAGGAGGGGACTTTAGAAGCGATGGCATTTTGTCTTCCCAAGTAACTGTTGTGCGTGATGGATCCCTGCTTTCCTGGAGATGGCTGAACACCTGCCTGCTGATGGGAAATGGTGAATGAATTCCTTGCTTCGCTTTGCTGGCATGTGCAGCTTCTGCTTTACCTATTAAATGGTCTTTATCTCAACCCATGAGTTTTCTCACTTCTATCTTCTGCTTCTCTCCCCAGAAGGGTGGGGAAAATTGGGAGAAGAGGAGGGGAAAGGAAAAAACCTCATGGTTTGAGATGAAGACAGTTTAATAGCTATAGGACAAGAGGAAATGGCCTCAAGTTACGCCAGGGGAGGTTTAGATTGGATATTAGGAAAAATTTCTTCACCGAAAGGCTTATCAAACATTGGAACAGGCTGGCCAGGGAATGGTGGAATCGCTGTCCCTGGAGGTATTCAGAAGACAGGTAGACGTGGTGCTTAGGGACATGGTTTAGTGATGGTTTTGGCAGTGTTAGGTTGATGATTGGAATCAATGGTCTTAAAGGTCCCTTCCAACCTAGACAATTCTATAATAGAACAATAATGGAAAATTAAAATAACAGTAATAATAATAGTAAAAGAATATACAAGATGAAGTAATAAACCATAAGTCTCTCTCACCACTCAGTGAATTGGTTGCCCAGCCTGTCCCGAGGAGTGATCACGGATTCCTGCCCCCCAGCCAACCCCCATTTGTATACTGAGCATGTCTAAGGTACATGATATTTCAATAGCTTGTTTTGTCTGTGCTTCCTCTCAGTTTCTATGGGAAGCTGAAAAAAGTCTTTGAATAATATAAATATTACCTGGCAACAACTAAAACAATCTGCATTATCTACATTCCTTTCCTACCAAATCTGAAACACAGCAGCTACTAGAAAGAAAATTAACTCTATGCCATCTGAAGCCAGGATGGTATCCACCCCATGTCTGTGGATCATACCTCTGGTGTTTAGGTTAAGCCACGACACCTTATAAGGCCTTGCATTATTAATATAAATCCTAAGTTAATAATAGTAGAGATAAGCTTATTTGATGGGATGTTTACATTAACACTGCTGGAATTTGAAGAGGGCTATTTGGAGGGGGTAAGGATTGCCTTTTAGCCAGAGGGGGGACAGAACCGGCCGGCAATTGTTTGCTTATTTTTAGAACTAGAAGTTTGGGCTAGGAGTGTGGTCCTTAATTCCTGGCATTTAGTTCATGTTAAACATGAAACAAGTACAAGCGGGTAAAATCTCAGTATTTAGCAAGCCTGGGATTTCTGTAGCTGCCTTGTGGACAAAGCAGCTTTGCTGCTCAGGTTCTGGGCTGTCAGTGCTGACCTGCAGCCAGGGGAGCACGGCTTCAGCAGTGGTGGGGTCTGTGGGATCAGTTCCCATCACCCTCTGGAAGGTGGCAGCACTCTGGAGATTCGTAATGACACTTGCTTTCGTCACGGTCCCTTGGTGAAAGAGACAAGCGCTCTTTTCTAAAAAGGATGTGATTTCCGGATGAAGTTGTTAAAAGCTTTGAAAGAGTGCTGTCCCCAGCAGTCTGGGAGGTGATACATGGGAGGGCTGTGCTTATTCTGAACTGTGCACAAACTAGGGCTTTATTAGGGAAATAAGTGCAGCTGTTTTAAAGCAAGGCTGGCTGTGGTAATCATGGACACTTAGACCTCAAAACGTGTGGAGTGCTCATTCTTTAAGAGCCCTCACTGGTTTTGGGGGTTGCAGGCAAGTATCTTTGTCCTTGACCTCACACAAGTGGCAAGGATGAACCAGCAATTACACCGGAGGAGTGAACCTGTCTTCCTCAGCTCTGTGAAGGATGTACATCTCTCGCTGGCACCAGGGGAACCTTGACAGCCTTGAAGAAAGCTTAAGGATTGCCTCAGGATGCACAGCCTGAGGACGTTGTCTGCCTCTGGCCCCTGAAGGTCGTCATGGGGAAGGCCTCGTGATGCAGCTCAATCATGGGAAGTCCAGCAGCTTTGTATGGTTGTGCGGCCAGATGGCATTAGTTTTGAGTGCTGGATGTGTGGAGCTGAAGTGCCTCCTTGATGAAGACAGGGCATGCAAGGAAGGCACTGTGAGGACTCTTCTGTGCTTCCCAGAGAGAGGGGGAGAGGGTTAGGAAAAGGAAGAGTAGTGTCTGTGGTTGATAAGATATTGCTGAAATTACAAAGAGGACCCCCAAATGAAAGATTTACTGAAGGGAGGTCAAACAGTAAAAGGATAAGCAATCAAAGTTTGCATTGCCTCTGAAGAGCAGCTTAGTGTGGGACTTGAAGCGTTTACCAGGCATGCTCTGGCAGTGGGCTGTTTGTGAGGGAGCATGTGTGGGGCAGGGGCTCCTGCAGCGTTTCTCGTGCTACCTCCAAAGCTGCCCAACGTCCCTGTGTGCGCAGGCGGCTCCCAGGCTGCCCTGCAGGTTCTCTGGTGGCCTCCTGTCCTTCAGGCCAGGTCTCCCCAAGGCTCCTCCTGCCAGTGCTTGGGTGGTTCCACCAGTGCACTGCCACCTCTAAAACTCTCCGTTACCAAAAGCTGTGCTGCCACAGGCTGCGCCACCTCCTGGGTACCATGGTGGAAGGTGCTGATGAAAGAGAAGAGGCCTGTGAAATTTGTGATGGCATGTGCAAACTTAGCTCCTTTGTTGTCCCTTACAAGAGGAGCAAAGGGCTACAAAAGGTACATGAATCGATCCAAAATAATCATATTCACTATACTGTAAATATTTGTCTTCATATGTAATAAAGTACTGTATATATTTGATGTTTTTAGAAGTAATTATTTCAAGGTGAAGACTTTTTCATATTGTGAGGCAATTTTTTGATATTTGAAAAATTGGCCATATGAAGAAAGTTAGATATCTGTATCCTATAGCTGATTTACTCTTCTTTCAAGAATAAGCCTATTTTATTGCAGTCCTGTGGCATCACAAACTGATAGCAGTTTTCTGTGTTTACTTTTACAGATAAACTTGTTCTTTAACCTTAAATGTTTAACCTTTTAGGTTTGGGGTTTTTTTAGAGGTTATGAAGTGGTTTATAACAGTATTCAGATGATGCCTGAAACAAATAACAATGTTTTTTTTAAAAACTTTTCTTTGAGAGATATCTTTCTGATAGTCATTTACAATACCTTATAGCAAGCAGTCCCTTGGTGACTTGTTCTCTTTAGTCATTTCAATTCACTGAAGTTATCTATAACTTCAACATGCTGAAAAAAAATTTAGAAAATTAACGCAGCATTCTTACATTGAAATAAGACTATGTCAAAATGACATTGTGGGACTCCAGTTCTAATGTCATGATGAATTCCATACAGAGGGCTTGTTCACAGCTTTCTATATCCGCAGGGCATATAAATGTAACTTCAGCTCTGAGTTTGAGCCTTGCGCATCACCAGTGGCAGGTTCCGCAGGGCAGTTTATATCCCAGTTGCCCCCCAGCTAACACAACCTGAGAAAGGATGAGATAGTATTGCTCCTTGGCATGGAATTGGAATTTAGTTAACCAGATGTATCATTTGTAATTCCAGACTTCAGATTAATGAATAAAAGGAATTTTAAGGGTGTTAGAGGAAAAAAAAAAAAGGCAGTTTTTCTACACATGCAGTTAGGTGTTTTCAGATTCTTACAGTGAGCGTCAATGAGTACATTGGTACAGTTTTACTTTGCTTTCAGAGCAACATCTAGCTGTTAATGAAAAGCTACCTGTTACGTGCTAGTTCCTGTATTACAAATATTTCATTTAAAAGTGAAAAGAGAAGCTCAGTTTTGGAAATGTTTTTCTTTATTTGTCTTTAAAGTTGTCACTTCAGGCAAAAAGGGGGAGCAACAGAAAAATCAGCTTTGACTTGCCCCATTTGCATTAAACACTTTGTCTGTTACACTGCTTCTCAGATCTTTATTTAGTTTTTGTTCAGTGTAAAATGCAATAGTTAGTCTATAAATACCAAACATCGCCTCTTTCTGCTTAGGTTGTGGGTTTTTTTCTGGCAGGGGGACAGGTTTGTTTGTTTTGTTTTTTGTTTTGTCACAAGCTGATGTGCTGTGCAGGGGCATACTGTGATGCCACAGCTGCAGATTAATTGAGAATCATGCTGGTAAATCACACAGCATGGAGTTCTGGCTATAGGACATAATGTTTTCAGGGAAATTAAAAAGAAAAATTATTCCTACCACTGCATCTCTATTAGTTTGGTAATGTTGTCAGTTAGGAATACAGGTCTATTATCACATCCACTTGATAACATTGCTTTGGGAGAGAGAGTTATAGGGAACAAGCAGGGAACAAATCTTCAGTACAAAGTAAATTGAGCACAAAATACCTTGGTGAACTGCATAGTAAATAACAAATCACCTCGAAGCAATGCAAAGTTATAATCCTATTTCGTTTGACAGATCCGGGGTGTCTGGTATAGCCTTATCTGTGTTTTGTTCTTGCATGTGTGTTTTTAGGTGATTCTTTTTGCAGGTACAGTAGCACCTGCTCGGAGGAAGAATTTTTATTTTTCATATTTTATTTCCTTCCTATTAAAATTTTGGCAGGAGTATAATAAAAGATACTGTTTTCAACTTCAGTGGTATCCAGTGGTCACTGTAGAACTGTGGGCAAGAGCAATGAGAGAGGGAGGCAAGTGGCCAGAGGTGAAAACCCTGCAGAACCACCTTTGTAATCTGTGAGCAATATCCCCTTATAGTGGAGAAGCATTTCTCCAAGTAAGATATTTGTAGCTTCAAAGTATTGAGCCCATGGTTGCGTTCCACGGAGGAATTGTACCCATCTGAAGACAGCCCACATCTCATCATTGCTCAAAATAGAAGCCTTCTAAAATGGTCAGTACCCACAGCCTCCTTCCTCTGTCCCATGAACAGGATACCTCCAGAGGCTTGTGGTTCGTCTTCTGTATTTTCAAATTCTCCTATTCTCCTTTTTAGTAGAAGGATGATTTAGAGCATGTCTGAATGCTTCTCAAATGTCCCTTGACTCTTGCCACCTATTGAGGGAGAAGTGTGATTATAAAATCTTGGTCAGGGAAGTACATACACTGTAAAACTGATCTGCCACTATTGAGAAAATGCAGCATCTGCTCTGTGCCAGAAACTAACTGTGTATTTATCGTCTATTTACTGTACAATTGTAGTCTCAGGTTAAAGCCTGGTCACATTAAACTATAGTGATGCAGGACTATGTCTGTTGTCTTTTATTTACTTTAGTGCTGTGTAGAAATACAAGGTTGTCATTCATGAAATAAGAAGCAATTCAAACACCTTTCATAAATCTCCTTCTTGTAAATCTTCACCGAACAAAAACAAAATGCTGTGCCTGAGGTAACTATTCAGTAATATCTTCAAGACAACTCATGCTTTTGTTAGAGGATCATTCTTTATAGTTAAAGGCACTCTTTTAAAAATCACCAGCCCATTTATTTTATTTAACTCAAGCTGGAATCTTTTTTTATATATATATATATATAAGACTGTCTACTTTTCACAGTAGTCTCTTCCTCTGTCATAATTTTGGCAGTTTACATGTAGGGTTGGAGTTTTTACGACTACAGCAAGTATTCGAAGGTGTTAGTTTTTACTGTAATGGGTTCAGCAACTTTCAAACAATCATTTGTAGAAGTTAATTTATGTTTATGGTGTATATATCACATGGTCTGGCACTGGAATACAAATGTGGTTAGCTTAATAGTAAAATAACTATCTGCTCCAGGGTGGAAACTATTAATTAAAATAGCTGAAGCTCAGTAAGGTGTTCTAAAAAGTACCAGGTAGTAGCCATTTTATAATTTAGGATTATAGCGTACTAAATAGGGAGAAGTAAAAATTTGAAGAAGACATCCGTGTACTTGATGGTTGTAGCAGGATGCAGTGCAGGTTGTTAATCTGTTATTGTCTCATAATATTTATACGTATTTTTCTTATAATAATTGTAGCTTTCGTCCATGTATTCTGTTTTATGTTGGCCAGTTGGACAGGAAACTTTTAACAGAGGGGTTTCAAGAGAAGGTGAATTTGGAGTGAAAACAGAAACTTAGTTGCAGTAGGCTGGTATATGCGCAGTAGTATGGTCTGTGTGGTTTTGCTGTGATCAGGTTTTATAATGGTTATGATGATTATGTCCCGTGTGCACAACGTGAAAACACATAGTACTATGAAGAGGAGGAAAGTGGTGCATATGTCTTGTGGTGTTGTGCCATTGCTCAGGGTTGAATTTTATAACCAGTGAGGAAACTGGCATGATGAATTTTAGTATCTCAAATTCTGAAAGGGCAGTTGCCTTTAAGGGCCTTAGCAGTTGTTACTTTCTGCTTAAATGCTCATGTAACAAATGCATTAAACTGCGTGTTCTCCCCAAATTGAGGGATGCAACTCGGAGAGACAGGAGACAATCTGAGAAAAGATCTTGGCATAACATCTTTAGCAGCCAAAGTTGGCATCTGATTATCACATTATGTGGACACACCACTTCTTGTGTGCAGAGTAGCATCACTGAAACATGCTAGAAGCTGAGTCTGAGAATGGAAATTGAATGTATTAGTGGAGATTAAAATCTGGCAGACTTAAAATGCAGTCAGTTCCTGGAGGTGGAAAGGAGTATTATATTTTTATTTTTTTTTAATGTGAAATCTTGAAAAACATGCCTTCTGCCCTGTTTGGTTGTAAAGAAGGAAGGAAGTCACTCATGCCTTGAGTCAGAGAGTTGGGAATCTGAAATAGTTGAAAATACGTAATTACCTGAGGAATCCTAGTATCTGCATAAAGCCTTGGTGTCCCCTCAGGCTACATCGATTTCAGAATGATGCTTTAGCTGCATATGCTTTTGAGATACAGGCTGTATTACTGTGATGGACACCCCATAACTCTGGAACCTGGTGGTGAAGGGTGACTGGAGGGAAGGATGTAGAATTTGAGAAGGTTGTGGGTGTTGTGGGTGTGAGAAGGTTGGGCACAGCAGTGAAGCCTTGTAACAGACCTGGCAGCAGAGGAGTCTGTGTTTGAGTTTTCACTTCTGGTTTCACTGAAGTCACAGCAAGTACAGCTGCGAATAAACTTTGATAGGAACTCATTCATGTCAGGCACTATTGAACTAAAATACAAATTTCTAAGATACAAACCCTGTTACCATTGCTGCTCACTGAATTACTTGTCTACCTATATCTTGCTTTAGAAGTATAAAAATCCTTATAGATGACTATTTATAAGGTATGTATTTGCTTCCATTGCTAACCCTAAGGGAATTAGACAATTTCAGACTGATACGCATACTTGAACCCACAAATAAAATAATTACTAGTAAAGAAATGCCAAGTCTAAATTAGCGATTAGGAAAATTATTCCATATGCCAGGAGTTAGGCAATGGCAGTTATACATCTTCCCCCAATGGAACTGTTCAATAAAAGGAAAAAAGGCATGTATTTCAAACAAAAAATAAGCATGAAAAGAAAACTAAGACACAGACAATGTGAGAATGTGCAAACTGAAGTGGAACAATATAGATAAAAGGAGCCTTCAAAGTGACCAGATACCAGCTGCTCTGTAAACAGAGGAATAGCTCAGAAACTGAGGAAGCAGTATTTTCTTTCACCAATTCTTTTTGCATTATGGAAAAGCATCAGTTTCTAAGCAAAGGAATGTTCAGCCTTATTGTAACAATTAGTGTCAGATCTAAAGAACACTCTTAGAAAATTGAAATGAAAGGATACATCAGTGCAGTAGCAACTTCAGTTCTTCAGTCTTCAAAGATTGTCAGTTTCTGCATCAGAAGAAGATTTATTAAACATGACAATATGCAGAACATAAGTGATGTTTCCTTGGTTTCTATGAAGCAAGGAGTTGTTCTCCTGCAAAACAGTGGCATGTAAATACAGCGATGGCCAGGACATGATTTTAAGACTTTTGACATCAAATAGCAAGTGGGTAATAATTCATTACTGGGGCATACAATTGCTGTGAGCTTGTTTATGATCTTCATTAGGCTTAGTACTCTGCAGCTGCTGGTGGTGGGAATGAACCTGTTAAGTAATTCAGAGATGCACTGAGTATCTCCCATAGAAGCAGCAGCGCAGTATCTAAACAGCTACCTCTGGTTTTGAAGATGGGATGGGAACGTATGAAGAACGTTAATCTCCTGTAATGTCAGATGGAAGAGACATGGATGTTGCTTTGATAACAAGGCTTCCTCCTTACCATGTCACGGAAATATCCGATGATAAAAATATTAGTGAATACGTGCTTGCAACAGCATGTAGACATGCTAATTACAAGCAGGTGTGACAGCCAGGTATAACCAGTACCTGAGAAAATTGTGACTAACATGTTTGTGGGTGGAAGAGACCTTTTTCACTAAACGCCATGCTGTTCAGTATTGCTTTCTTTTGTTTGCTTGAATTTACCCTGTACAGCATGTTATGTTCCCTTAAAAAGACGTAACTGGTACAGCAGAGAGACTGCCTGTTTACCATGCCTGGCTGTTGGAGGCGCTGAGCTGAGCGTGGTGGAGCTGACTGGAGGGAAGGAGGTTGTATCTCCCCCGAGATACTCGTTTTTTGTATGTTGAAGAAAGTTGGAGCCAGCAGAAAGAATTAGGGGGAACAAGGCTAGCTGAGTCTTTGAAGCATAACTACAAATCCCTGAGAGAGGGAGAGGACATGGAGGTAATAGAGGGAAAGAGGCTTTTCCAGTTGACTGTGGAGTTTGATGCAATCCTGGAAGCCCTAAAAGGTTGATGCGTTGAGAACAAAGGCTGGATGGACGGAGAAGAGCCTGTGTGAGGATGCAAGGGAAGATTTGTTTACAGAGTCCTTTTATTTCTCTCTGGTTGAGAATTTGGAAGCTGGAGTTTTGACTGCAAGATTAGCAACTAAATAGGACAAAATAAAGAGTGTGGAGAAGCGAGAGAGAAGAAAATGGAGAAGGGTGTAGAAAGTTGCAATAGTTTTGACTGTGTTTTTCCTGTTTTGACTACGAGAAATCATGTAGCAAAGTTCCCAAGCTACATATGACTTCCATGGTGTTGATGAGTGTGTAAGGTCCTCCAAGCCTTCTATCCTGAAATCCTTCAGTGTTTTTTTTTTTTTTTAATTCGATTTGCATGTTTAAAGTATGAAATTCCTTGTGCATCTGTACTTTGAACACAGAATATGATAGTTCTTTCATAAAATCTTGACTGCCTTAGAGGTAGTTGCTAGTATCAGCTGTAGGAGGGTTTTTTTTTTCTCTCTTTCAGTAAATATTTTCAGGTTCCCCAATGATATATTTCTCTAAATATTTACACTTACAATGTGAAAAAGTGCTGCTAAAAGTAACTGCTAAGCAAATTTATTATTGTTATATATGTATTATCATACATCTTGAACAGTGTTAAATTTTGCTGCTTGTGCTTGTTACTTTTGTTTGCTGATTTGCTCTGATTATAATCCATTTTGTTAAACTTGTAATGCAAAAAGCTGGTGCATGCTCTGAAACACTCACTTAACGTTTACAGATAAAAAGCATTTGTATCCCCCAAACTTGATGAATTCTGTTTCCTAATTTACAGAGAATGCACTGTCATTTTTATGGTGGATTAGATGGGAAAAATATCTGTTTTATACATCTTCCTATATATTTGCTACCAACAGAATGCACTGCATTTGTATCATTTATGAACTCATGGAGGGATGGTGGTCATAACTTGCCCTGAAAGGACATCTCACTGGGATCCAGTTTTCAACTTTCACATGAGAGTAAGAATCAACTGCAGGTGCAAATCAGTGGGGAAAAAAGAAAAAAATAAATAAAGAATTGTGAAATCCATATGAAAGGCACAAGGAGAAGGCTAACACAGGAACTGAATGTCCAATATAGAATAATAAGGTAATATCCACAAGTTAAACAGCAGCATCAGCCAAGTAATTTTCAGCAAGAAGGTGTTACAGGATAAGTCTCATAAATGAGTTTATCCTTTCTGAAGGTCTGATCCTACATATGTTAACTGGGCAAAATGCCCTCTGATTTTTAGAAAGTCTTGAAATCTTTAGCAGTTGTCATGTGAACTTGGTCTCCTTAAGATACTTAGGTGTGGTGCAGTAGTATCCCTACCTAAATCAACGTGTTCTTGCTTTTGGGGTTTTCTTAGTTGTTTCTAGAGATGTCATAGATTTGAAAATAAGATACAAAGTCTGAAAGTGAATTTCTAAGTTAAATATCTCATTATGAGCCTCTGAGCACATGTAGAGATACACCTAAATTTTCAACATTAATATAAAAATTGCTGTGTCTTTGAAACTGTGCAAAAGTCATAGAAAGTGATAAAGGCTGGCTTTCCTATATGCTATTTCTGCAATCAAGAGAACCATAAACAGAGCATACATTAAGTCTTCGGAGGGTTTTCACTATAGTTACCAGGGTTTTTTTCTTCTTTTTGGCAAAGATTTGTAAGAGCATATTAAATGTTTATGTGGTACTCCAGACACTCGATTTTCTGGGGATGTGGTTTTGATGTTGCAGTAGTGAAAGGTTGAGATGATATGGTATTTTTAAGATAGTCATGGCATGCCAAATTAAAACAAGGTCTTAAAAGAAAACTGTCGGTGACAAACTAAAATCTCTTCACTAAGATTATAGTTCTTGATTTGCACACTTGGAAATTCTCAGTGAAACCCCTTTCTCAACTCAAAATTAGAATTCTCCTCCTCAAGCATGGTTCTTATATTGAAGTTTAAAATTTCATGAATGTGTAGACATTTATTGGCCTCCCACTGAGCATGTTAATCGCTATACCCAGTATCTGCCAGCTGCAGCAGAGACTGGGTGCCACGACCCTGCAGTCAGCAGGAGCCAGCCTCGGCGTTGCAGGACGCGGTCTGTGCAAGCCCCTCTCATGTGTGTGGAGCGGGACACTTGGAAGGGGTGGCCAGCGGCCAGCCCCCCTCTCCTCATGCCTTTGCAAGGCCACTATGCCGAGTGGTCCTGGGAAGGAGCCGCAGGTCAGCTGCCCGGTGCAAAGGGAGTAAAACAGAACTTGTGAGGCTTACTTATCTGACATCAACCACTGAATTCCCATGCAAGTTTTTAAAAAGCGGGGGCAGCAGCCACTATTAAAAACAGTGCTTTCATGGGTCGTCCCTTAGGTAAAGCAAGATACAGGAGAAGGGTTTTGAGGCTTTTTGGTTCTTTGATTTCAATGTTGATCTCCTTGTCAGTTTGGGGACTGTTGAAGACCAGAAGCAGGTCTAGTTTTATGGACAACTTGACCTCCAAGCTTCTCATTAAATCAACGAGGTGTCAAGGTGTCCACAAAACTTGACCTGCTTCTTCACAGTCTGGTCATGACTTTTGGTTCTACCTTTACGCAGAGGCAGGATAGGGTCTGCTGTAGACCCAGGGCAACAACGTGACTGCTTCAACTAGGCCAGGTCCCGGCAAGGCTGGGCTGGTGGCTGGTGCTGGGAGATGGGAAGGCAGCCGATTTCTCCGGAAACAGCACTTCTGTTATAACTCCTCCTGCCCCTCTCTTCCCTCACTGGGGCGAACCCCCAATCCTTGTCAAAGTGGTATTGCATCTTACCTATGTGGAGCTGATTCTGGTCGATGTGTAGCTGGCTTGGATTTGAGGAGAGAAGTCAAATGCAAAAGTTAGAGGAAGGGGTAAGTGTCTTCAATTTAAAAACATGTTAGAGGGTTGCATGACCATCTGTAAACATAGCTGGTACATGAATGCTTTCTGGTCACCTCTGAATATGTGCCTTCTGGATGTCCCTGTGCTCACTGAAGATTTACTGTTGCTGGGTGAGGCAAATGGACTTCTGAATGTATTTATTTTAATAGACACAATCACTACAGCTTTGCTATTTAATAGCTAAATAGAAGGGAGATCTCTATATACAGAAAATGCACCATAGCCGAAAGAGCCACACTTCAGTCAGTAAGTCTGGCTGCCAAAAAGATTTGTTTAAGCAAGAGTAATGCGTTGGTAGGAGATGACTTCACTTCAGTTTTACATGAAATTGTTTGTGTAAAAATGTCTGCTAAAGCTTAACCCTTTTACAGTCCACGAAGAGGGCTGCAGTCAAATTAAATGTAGAAGTTATTCCAATGTGTTAGCTGTTTTTTTTTCTTTTAATTGATGTAGCTAACACTGGCCAAACAAGCTTATTTGTGAATGTTTAACTAAGTCACAGATTTGTCTCATTCTCGTATTCTGACTATGGCACTTCTGTGTTCATTGTGATAAAATTCAAAAGGAAGTAAGTTTGCTAGGAAGATAATTTGAGAAATGAATCAGAGTGACTCAAAAAGCACGTAGGTGTTAGGGTGACAGCTAGTTTCAGTTCATATAAATAGCTATTTTGATAACAAGACAAAGGAGAAAATAGAAAGAAAAGTTTTCAAAGAATTTAAAAACAAACATGATTTCCATTGAACTGTCTTGCAGAGGAGAGGAAGGGAAATACAGTGGAATATTTTGCAAAGCAATCTACGTTACAATGAAGTTCTTGTTTTCAGCAGTATTAGTATTGTAGGGTTTTTTGCAATTCCCATATAATGTTTCAGAAGCTAGCAGCATATTCTGCATAGTGACGGTACTTATATCAGTATACAATTACATTATGCTTTTTCACTTGAAAATATTTCCAGTATTTTCTCTAACTTGGGTTTTTTTTTTTCCTCTTTTTTTCACAAGGCACCATATTTTGGTTTTGAACTGTGTGTATCTTCTGTTAAAATGTGATGTTTTCCTTGTGTCTTCCTAATACTGAATTTAGCATGATTTGTGCATGGGCTGTTTCAGTATGCTAATATTGTTACTGCATTTTAACTGATGCAGTTTTACAAAAAGGTTTGTATGTCTTATTACCTTATTTCTTAAGGAAATACATACTAGCAATTAAACAAAAGCAATGATTTTAAAATGTTGCTATATATGTAAGTTAACATAATCAGGAAATCATAGGCTGGTTTGGGTTGAAAGGGGTCTTTAAATATCACCTAGTCCAACCTCCCTGCGATGAGCAGGGACACCTTCAACTAGACGGGTTGCTCAGAGCCCTGTCCAACCTGACCTTGAATACTCCCAATGATGGAGTAGTAGAAAAATGGGTGATTTCACTTATCTATGTTTGTAACAAAGTTACAATGTAATGCTCGTTATTGTAAAATTAGATACTTCAGAACCATGAGAGAAAAAAATGGAAATAAGGCAAAAATTTCATACAAATTTTAAATTTTCAGGTGTTGTAACTCTGACAAGTACTAGGTCAGACAAAACTCCTGTAATTGTATTCAAAGCTCACTGGTTTTCATTTGCTGACACTTTGAGATAAAATGCTTAAAGTACCTTTCATGGACCTATAATATATTAAAAAATATTTGTTTTCTTAAAATGTAAATGTGCATGTTAATGAGAAATGATTGGGAAATCTATTATGAAAACCTGTCTCTTGAATATGTGGTTTTCCCTACAGTTTTGCATATGAATTTGACCCAGCTAAAAATAGTCCTGCACCTGGGCCCGCTCCTGTTGGCAAAAGTATTCTTGTTCTCTAGGGACAGGGGGAAATGGGAGCCACCACCATGAGTTCATGTGCCACTTCAAACAATCCGAATTTCCTTCTGAGCAGAACCAACGTTTAATTTTTATTTGTGGATATTGGTCCTCTGACCCTTACAGTGAGAATCCATTTTCCATTAACTGAACTTTGGTTGAAAAATCTCGCATGTTTTAATAAGAATCATAAAGCAGACTGGATCTCCAGTGCACGGTGCTGTAGCAGAAAGAGAATGGGCTACAGGAGAGATTAATAAGATTTTTGAGTCGCAAAAGCATTAAGTCAGTTTAAATCTATTGGTTAAGCTGCTCAAAACTGGTAATGCATTAATCTTGAGCTGTGGTGTGTGAGCACAGCCGTTGCTGTGCATTAAGACATCTCCATGATCGCCTTGTGCTTAGCTCTTTTTCAGTCTCAGCAGTAGCAGTCCCCTAAGTCTCATTTAAGGTGAAATATGCAGAAGATTGGTTAACCAAGCGTACACAGCGACTCTCAGTAGCAGGTGTCTGGTTCTACCTGTTTTACAGATACTAGGACTATAAATTGGGATGGCCGTGGCTGTCTGTTTCTTCTGCCATAGAGCTATCCGTCCCAGTTCAGAGTCTTGAGCCTGGTTTGACCTTCCTTCTGCTGGTGGATCTGACTGACTTCCACCCCTCTAAGGACTGCAAAAGCCTCACTCGGTGGTGGTTGTGAATCTTAGCTTGACTAGTCCCATGCTTTTGCACTTTTTTCATTTCAGGTAAATGCAGTTAAAACCCCAAGTGAAAAGCACTGCTACGGTCTGTTTAACTGGTGTAAAGGTCTTCTAGTCCAGAAGTGGCATGTCATTTAGAAATTCGTTTGATGATGATTTACTTCAATGGTTTTGAAAATGACAATGTTATTTGTTTTGTTTTTTTTCTCATTCTTTTTGAACCCCTGTTTTATATGTGTGTGTATTTATTTTTTTTTTTCCTCTGCCTAGACCTGGTTAACCATTTCTGTGAACAGGTCCTCAATTTTTTACTTTGTCCCTACTTTCCTGTCGTAGCCCCATCTTCCCCTGGTGTCGACTCCGTACCCTTACAGCGCACAGGCAGTCAACACGGCACACAGAACGCAACAGCGACCTTCCAGAGGGCCAGCTATGCAGCCGGCCCAGCCTCCAATTACGCAGACCCCTACCGACAGCTGCAGTATTGTCCTTCTGTTGAATCACCATACAGCAAATCTGGGCCAGCCATCCCACCTGAAGGGACCTTGGCTAGGTCACCTTCCATTGATAGCATTCAGAAAGATCCCAGGTGGGTGAAACCTTCATTGTCTACTATTGCTTGCTCGTGCAGAGGTCTGTAATTGCAGTTTGCTTTGTATGTTTCTGCTGTTGAATGTTAAAAAAAATAAAAAAAATAATAAAAAAAAAACCAAACAAACCACAAAACAAAACTGTGATTGTACATGAAAGATTTTGTTTACATAACAGCTTTGTCCTACTGTTTTACCTTGGAAGGCTCTCATGAGCTCTTCTGTGAAATGAAAGATAGGTGTGGTCTTGAATATGTGTGTTTATGTTTAGCCTGCTTTCAGTAGTGCCACCTCTCAAAAGCTTATGAAAAGTAATTTTCTCTGAAAATGGGAGGAGTGGTATGACTCTTGACTTTGTGACCACTGTGGATTGAATTTTCAAGTTGCTCCTTGGGCAGAAGTTGTTACAGTTGTTGGTTTGTCTGCAGTTAATATTCATAAAAGTGGCAGGAAAGGATATTCTGGTATTGAACAATGAGACTGAGCAGCGTGGAAGCAACACATAATCAGGCTTATGCTTCCCTGTGTGTTCTGTGGGTTTCCAATGCCGGTACCTGGTAGCAGAATGTATGTACTGCAGCTTTGCAGAATGGTTGTTACAGTGCATGCCTTTTAAATATATAGCACAACTTTTAGTCTTGCTGTGAGGCGTGACCATTCTCATATACCGAGGGGAGGTGCAAGGAGGAAACTTTATAGCCATCCGTACCCCAAACAGGCAGATGGATTAGAGAGGGTAAGTTTTCTGGCAAATGATTTGACTTCCATGCTAACAGCAATGGAAATGCTAACTGTAATCCTCAATGCACTTGGTGATTTTGTTCAGTTTTCTGATGGAAAAGAAAGCCAGTCTCTTTGGTAACTTAAGCTTAAACTTGTTGAAAGTGTTAGTTTATACAAGGTTTTTCTATGGCAGATGGTGTGATTTATTTATTTATTTTTGCTATGTGTATTTTAATGATAGGAGAGCCCAAAAATTTGCCCCCAGCAAAAATCCTGGAGGTGTTTAAGCAACAATTTGAAAAGACTACTTTGCCTGCATTAAAAAACAAATATTCACAATATGATCTCTACTCATTTAGCATTATAGCAGTTTTCTCTGTCTCTCCAGCCAGGAGCACAACGGCATCTAAATTTTATGGCACAACAGAAACATCACTGCTCTCAGCTACTTCAGCCATTGGAGAGTTTTACTTGTTGAGAAGATCTGTCTTCAATGTTTTTTTTTTCCTTAGCTTTTGATATTCCTCCAGAAATTTGAAAAAATATCACCTGAATTCTTCCTCTTCTTCCCCCTGCCCCAGAGCAAACATTGGTAACCAGAGGGAAACAGTCTTTTTCTGAAACCTCGATATTTTGATATACTTGTATTCTAGATTATAAAAGCCTATGAAGGAAAAAAAAGCTTTGCTTTGTAATTGTCTCGTGTTCAAACATAAAGAAAAGTACATTAGGAGTGCAGTAAACCGGAGGAGAAATTACTGTAACCCATACGATATGTTCTTAGGAGAAGCATGATGATGTTGAAGGCACTATTCCCAATAGACAGGAAAGATACATTTACGGTATCTCTGCAGGTCCTAGACATAATATCTTTTTAAGAAAAGGTTATCTCTATTTAGATGCTCTTCTAGCACTTCACAACTGTTATTCAGCTATTGTACAGGATATGTGCTTGTACAAGAAGATTTCCTCTTGCAAATTTCTCATTTGCCTGCTTTTTTGTTCTTTTGCATCTTGTGATACCACTTTTGTGTTCATGAGTTGATTTCTGCAGGTAAAGTAGGCACGCAGGTGTAAATTGAACTTGATAAACTCTTTAGAGGGGATCATTAAATATTATTACTAATTACTATTAGATGGATTGGGATTTTTCACAAAATAACTTTTGTAAAAGAGGTTTGCATTCTTCTTAGTCTCATTCATTTCATCCATGGACTCTGCGTGGTGTCTATTACTTAGTATTGCTGCCCTTACTCGTTGGTTAAAAAAAAAATCTTATAAAACGATGTCAGAAGCACCCCTGGCTATGTTGTGCCTTAGTCCCCAGAAGCTGTAGTCCACCTAGGCAGACTGGCTCGTGAAACTAACTGTGGCCCACAGCAGCTGCTGATCGTTCATGGAAAGGCATTGAAACATTGGAAGGACTTTGGAGAAAACAAAAGCAATCAGGAGACTTTTAACATGTTGGTTTCTATGGATAGACTACAAAAATGCGGATAAATGACAAGTGTGGAAAGGAAGGGACAGAAGACTCTCCAGATGCTTGAAAAAAATATTACGGAAGGACAGAAATTATTTAGGGTAGCACATGGGAGGTATAATTAGAAGTACTGGCTTTAATTAGGAAAAGGAAAGTATGGCCCTAATACAAAAAAGACTTTTAATGGCTGTGTGAAGTTGCATTGTATTCCCCAAAGGGTTAGACTTTACACATTACATAGCAAGAAAAAAAAATAAACATCTTGGTCAGTGGATGGACTTTGTCAACTGATAAGTCCAAAGTTTCTTTACAGACCTATTGCTGCTTCACTTGGCTGGGTTTTTTGTGACTAACGTGAATCATGCAGGGGAATAGCAAGCATCATTTTGAGACACTGATCCTACCTGTCCAACCAGCAGTCCAGTCAGAGCCTCACAGGCAGAGAAAAAACTGCAAGACAGAAGCATACTAATTGCAGGCTTTTGGTTAGCGTTTGCTATATGTCACTGAGTTCAAGATGAGAAACAGATAACCCAGAAGAGAACGTACTCATCCTAATAAGCAATTAGAGTTCCTAAAACTGAACATCATTTTCTGGAATCTTCAGTTCAGGCGGAATTTCCATCTAAGTCCCAGAAAAATGGTTGGCAGGCACTGATGTGGTTGACATTTTTTTCCATTGTTTTCACCATGTAGTTTGGATTACTAATACTCCAGTTTTACATACGTATTCACGTATTCTGAGCTGACATTTGGCAAATGAAATTTTAGCTCAACATCTGTTCTGCATCATTCAACTGTCATAAAATGCAGTTTAATGTTCATTAACTTAAAGTTTAGGACAAAAACTAGTTTTAAAAAGTATCAAGATATTTATTATCAAGTTTGTGGTGGAGATAATTTTTAATTTATGCAGGCAGACTGCTAGCTGAGATGAGCTCGTATAACAGGTAGTAAAAACTATATACATCTATACTGGCAGAGAGTCTGAGGCTTTGTTATTTAAAAAGGAAATAATCCCCTTATCACCTGTCAGAAATAAAGCTCAAGTTCTGCGTATGGAAAATGGAAAAGCTGAATATGAAAAATAATTTACAGAGTGATTCTTCAGAGCATTCTTTTACGTTTACTTCATGTAAAAAATGGAAGACAAGTATGCAGTAGGGCTAGGATATAAACTGTTTCATGCTGTAATCTCTTGTATGAAAAAGTGGCATAAGGAGGGAGGGAAAGAATACAATATTTATTTTCTAATGATTGTCTTGCGTTTGGTTCCTACTGAACTGGGAATGAGAGAATTCATGAGTATTTTCACGTCTCAGAAATATAAGTTCGTGTGAGATTTTCCAGCCTATTTTCATTTAAGAAAGATTAATCTGTCTCTTGGCACCAATAAATTGTCTATGGTTTGTCTATCCCTAGACTTCAGGGCAACTGGGAAGCCCTAGAAATAAAAATGCCAGTATCCAATTTTCAGTCTGCATGCTTTCCAATTTTTACTCCAAAATACGAACCTGACAAATGTGTGTAAATTACTTGAATTTTTGAGTTTTTAACCTACTAAGAAACCTTATACATATACCGCTGCCAATAAATCACACTTGCTGCATAACAGATGAAAAATACATACTTTTCACATCCTTCAGATTAAACACATACCAATGAAGTTTTGCAGTAACAGTGGGTTTCCTTCTTTATGGACTCACTGTGTCTGGTTTGATGGGTTGAGTCAACATGTTTGCTTCATTGTTTTGTGACTTCTCTTTTTACCTGCTTTTATTTACGTGCCCATATACGCACATCTTCTCCTGCAAAGAAGTTGGCAAGAAGCTGAGTTTAACGGTAAGAATTATGTGGAATACACTCCATTAAGGCTATCAGAATGAATTTCAGAGTTCAAATGTCCAGTTTTGTGTTGCATTGAATTATATTGATCTACACTTAAAATTTTGCTTTATGGCATCCCCTTTCCCAAGATGCATGTTTCAGAACCTTTAAAACTATTCAGAAGAAATGGGGTAATTTGGTGAGTGAAACTCTGTAAAGGGTTCATTCTTCTTTATAGAGCAGACTGCAATAACGATTGGGGTCTTGTTAAAAAACAAACAAAACAAAACAAAAACAAAACCCAAGGCAACAAAAAAACCCAGTAGCAGTAGAATCATGTTGCAACTTTACAAGAAAACAAACTTTTTGAAACCAGCTATCTCATAGCTGTTCTTACCTTAAGAACTGTCTGGGTATAGGTCAACATAGAAACAGAGTTTTCCAGGTATTGCATGATTTAACTGTAATACCCTGAGATGTTTCTGCTCTGTTCTGTGCTTTCAGAGTCAACTTTCCATTTCATTACCTCTGCTGGCCTTAATTTTCTCTTAAGCAGAAGATGACAGTGCTGTCTGTCTATCTTCTAAACTTTTAAATTGGCTTGCTTTCCGCTTATGAAAGGAAATAAATTAGATCAGAACATTTTCTGTGGACAGTAAGTTTCAAAACTCATCTTGTTTTTTTTATGGGTTCCCCCCCCCCCAAAAAAAAAGCTGTTTTCAAAATGCAAGCTAGAGAGCTTTCTTTTTCTGTAGGAAAAGTGATAGAAGTAAAATAAACTCTAGGTAAATTTCCGTGCTCCAGTAAAACTGCTTATGAGATTAGCATGCAGAGTTTGGAACATAGCCTGTTAAAAGATAAGTGTTTCTGCAGGAGTCTTCATGACATATTTAATCTCACTTTGTTCCAAGGATTGTCTCAGTGTTAATAGTGTTAGTCTACTGTAAATCTGAATAGCAGCCAGGCACTTGAACACTGTAACAAGGTAAGAAAATAACAGTGTAAACCTGCATGTGCGGGGCACTGGACATCTTGGTGGGAACGTGTCTAGTAGCTTCTTTGGGAAGGGCTGTCACCTTCAGGAAGAAACTTCTGGTGGGGTAGAAGGCCTTGCCATGACTACAGTACAGCTGGTGGCAACACTGCGCAGCACTGCTGCGATCAGTCCTGGGCTGTGGGCTTGGATTTTCAGAAGCCAGAGGGCTCTTGGTGGGTCTCTGGCATAACTCTCTAACCTAAGAGATAAAACATTGAAGTTCATGTTCCTGGTGTGGGAGAGACGGAACAGGGCTTGCGGATACACCTCTCTGCTTTTATATGCCACGATGTGTGGTAGGCAGCTCTCCTTTTCACTCAATAGTTTAAATTAAGGGTAAAGTAAAGGGGAAGGTGATTCTCCAAAGGTGGTGGTGGTGGAGAAGCCATGGGGAACACACTTGTAGTAGATCTGAGCATGTAAATGTTTGGCAGTATAGGCTTACCACCAGAATTAAATGGCTTAACTTCCGAGGTCCATCTGACACCCTGCTAAGGACTTTTTGCATCAAATTTACGTGGGCCAGGCCCCTTGTATTGGTAGAACCAAGTGGGTGGTGTCTGAGAGTGCTTATTTTGTAGCTCTGTGTTTAAGTATATCTTTCATTCAGCAAGTAAATACCTGGTTTATTTTCCCTACATAAAAATTGTACAGTCTCTCAGGCTTTAATGTATGCTCCTCTGAGTATGAAAAACTGACCCTAAAAGAAAATAAAGTCAAAGAGTCTAAACAGCACAAAAATACACCCAATTCAAGAATAGCAAATCTGGAGCAAATTGCAGTTCCTCATACAGATCTTTCTGTATAGAAGGCATGAATTTTTACTTAGTGCAGAGAATATTTTTGAGAAAACGTAGCAGGTATGATAAAACAAACAGCAATGTGTTCCCCTTTTTGCTGTAGGTAACTAAGGATGAAGCCTGCTTCCTTAAGACAGGTGAGGTGGGAATCCATAGACTATACTACAATCTGTTAATTTGGGATTTCAGGAGACTCGCTTAGCTAGAAACCTTAGCTGGAAAAGACTTTCCTAGACAATAAACGAGGAGCTAACTGGTCCACGCAAGCATCAACTTGTGGTGAAGTAGTGGAGTGGTACCCAGAACCTGGAAAACTTACTTTTGTGTGCATTGCTGTATATGCCAACAGTTTCTGTCTTTTCACTGTTTACATCGATGTGGTTTTTAAATGGCTGGGGATGCACTGGGTGTAGGTGGAGTCATTTCACAGCGCAGCAAATGTGATTCAGTATGCACAAAAGCATCCACCTGTATTTGCTATTTTTTTTCTCTCTAGAATTTTCCCCATGTTGTTTGGCAACCTCCTTTCTCTGGGAGAAATACTTGAGATAAAACCCCCCAAAAGCAAAAACAACAACAAAAATCCATTCCAAAACCAAAAGTCAAGTGTACTCTACAGAAATAAAGTGTCTGTGCTTTTAGCTCATGAAGCACTAGTACGCACTTTCTCTCCTCTGTGACTAGTACTGGTTTATTGACAGTGCAGGAGGCCACTCCATTTTGTTGCCATACTATATTTAAAGAAAACTGATCCTATCTTTAACAAACCTGCCCTACTGTAGTCCTGGATCATCACAATTTCGGTATATCAGAGTAACGTGGATGGTGCTGGTCCACGTAGTTTGAATGATGAGTCTGTCCAGTGCTTACAGTTCCTAAACCATCAGCAGAGCAGAACAGGTTATACGTAGCCGTTTTATCCGGTAGGTTATTTATGCAGTATACAGGGTATAATTTTGAGAGAGATGCCTCATCTCTTGTTTTGATCTGAAAGTTTAGCTCTTGTAATCCTGTCCATCCACTAGAAGGTAATTTCTCTCCTTTATACTGGAAGGAGAGAAGTGAAGGGCCACTTATGTACTTGTCAGTGATACAGGGCATTCAGGAGGACAGTGGCAGGAGCTCCGCATGGTGTTGATAAGCGCACATCTAATAATTAGGGGGGAGATGAGTCTGATGTCTCCTTTTTTGACAATTATTCTTTATTCCCCCCCTCCCCCCCATAATGCTGGTCTGCCACTTGAACAGCAACAAAGCCTTTTCCGCTGTTTCTTTCTTAATCTGTTGTGTATTTTAATGGCTTCGTTCACACAGGAAGACGCAGGTGGACAGTGTACCTCATCCTTATACTGTCCATAGCTCACTTCTGGTTCTTGAACAGCATAATTGAGCTTCTAATGGTGAATATACGTCTCAAAGCAGTTTCTGCCTTTGTTTGCCACACATTTTGCTCAGTACCCTGTGGCTCATTTGCAAACTTTGACAGATGCAGGATCCGCGTGGTGCCTTTCTGTGATGACAGACTGTAAGAGCCAGAAAATGTTGTAAGTATATTTTCCAACCAGACATCAAAAACATGGGGAAGAACCATACTTTCAGGCTTTACTGGGCTCATGTAAGCTGTTACGATCTGCTGGCAAGATAACCGCATCATAAGCTTCTCAGTAGTAACTCTTGGACACCTCATCAGCCAAATGGATAATAATGATCTTACTGTTTACAGGGATGTTAAGAGTAAGTTAAATTTCTAAGATGCTTCAAAGTTCAAAGGATAATCTTACTCGTACTTCCATGGGAAACATGATGGGAGGGAGGGAAAGGAAATGTATTAGGTGGAGGAGATGAATATGGAAAATTTTCAAGCTTGCTAAAATCAGGACACATAGTCTCATTTTCTCATTAAAAAAAGCAACTGAAAATCATCCTCAATCCTGAGACATAATTTGCTATGCAGAGGTTGTTAGTCTCTGAAGCTGGACCTCAGTGTGATGTTGCACAACTATTTTATAAGCAGGAAACAAAAGTTCACTAATTTTGTAGCCGTTGTACAAAATGTGTCATTGAGGGTGCAGGAGATTTCTGTAAGAGAATATGAACAAGAGTTTGCTGAAATTATGTTTCTAGTATAGAATTTAGCTAAAAACGATGAAGGGAAAGAATGATCAACAATGTTTATTAGTTTCTAGCAGAACTTTATAGCTTCTATAAGTTAAGAACCTGACTTAAAGAACCCTACCTTTATGTAGATAAAATATGTTAGATGGGAATAGCCCAGTCTCCGCCAGCTCACTCAAGATCAGAGCCTGATGTGAAGTCCAACCCATGCCCTTCTGTCTCCAGTGCATTGCTGTTCCTCTGGCGATCTCCACCACTTTCACTTAGATTGATATTTCTCACTCCACTCTGCTGCCCCACTCCAGGAACTCGGTGAGGAAGTGAGGTTCAAAGATGCATCACCATTCTTAGCATTAAGCAAGTGGTTTCCCAGGAAGCAAAAGCCACCACTGATCCCATAAAAGTCCTACAGCCATTGTTGCCAGGGAAACTCCTAGTCTCTAAACTTACTGTGAAATATTTGATCTTTTTACTTGGTTTTGTTTTGGGGTTGTTTGGGTTTTTTTTTAAGCCACTGCAGCAACATTTGAATCACTTGCTGTTTAGCTTGCCACCCACCTCTAATAATTTGGGGGCAGTGTTTATCCTCACCGTGCAATGAAGTGGAGGGATCTGAATAGTTGAAGACCTAAAAAGAAATGGAAAGTTTTTCTTAGCCCAAAGGATGACAGAGTGAAACGTCTAGGTTTCTTTGACATACCAAAGGTAAAAATGTAGAGAAATAAGGCACTTGTGGGGAAAGGAGGAGCTATGCAAACTTTGTCTCAAGGTAAAACAAGTAGTTTAATTCAGGAAATAAGCAAAAGCTATACAAGTTTTAAGAATAAAGTAATTGAATTTAGTTATTTACTTCTTAAAAATTATTTGATGTTAGCTTGGTAATCCTTTTGTTCCATACCAGGACATGATGTATTTGATTCACATACTACATTTGAAAGAGAAAGGCTGTTTTTTGCTTTTATGCTGTTGGATGCTATGTTTTCCCTTCCACCTACCTGAATTTGAGCACCTCAAATATAAAAACTGTGTTTGAAAGTTTGGTCCTGATAGCTGATAGGGCTAAAGAAAAGCGATTGTGTGTGTGTGTTGGTAGAATTGGAAGGAATGAATACTGACAGCGCAGGTATAAAACTGTTTCTTAGTAAAAGCAACTCCCTTACCTTCCTGTTAGTCAGGCTCGTGTGAGGTTTGTGTGTTACCCTCTTTCAGAAGCTATGCTGATCGGTCAGCCTCACTTGTCCCAGTTCTTGTTACCAGTATGAAAAGTGGTCCCTCTTTGTGACTCCCTGTGAGTCCTGGAAAGATTCAGAAACTAAATTTCCTATTGCTGCTTTTTATGCAGTTTCCTTGTCCTTGAAATATCCATGCTTGATAACTTCTCTCAAACCACTGCGAACTAATGCAGTGTTTGAAGTTCCACAGTCCTGGCTATCTTCTTACAGAAATACCAATGTGATTTCTGTCTCCAAAAATCAGCAAGGTTATTTCCACAACAGTTTTGCAGCGTGGGGTTCTCCTACGTTTGATTTATAGGTGGCTGAAGTGCAGAATGTCGTGTGACCTTCACATATCAATTTCTGGCAGAGTAAAGAACTGACCTTAAATCACCTGGGTCAGAACAATGGGGGGGGAAGTTTTTTTCTATTTTATTTCTTAACGTGTCTCAAAAAAGAAGCAGGAAGGTGTTCCAGGGATGGATTCCTCTGGCCTAAGGCCTGAGATGGTGTGTGAGATGTTAGGTATAATGTTCATGACATGGTACTTTCCCACTAGCAAGGCACTGACATGGGTGGAAAATTATGAGGATACTTTTCCTTGGCCGCAAGGTGAAATGGGACAGCCTGTGACCACAGTGCCCGTTGGCCTGCGCTTTGGAGGGGATCTGCCCATGGGGGCTGACTGTGTGGGAAAATGGTGCTGACTGGAGATCTACTGATCCTGTGCCCCTTGTATTAAGGGCAGAGCAGTGCCACACGTGCCGCCAGGGATCACCAGGCGTGGGTGGTGACAGGGTGGGATGTCCTCACTCGCCAGCAGCAGAGGCTGGAGCTGCTGCTGCGTTGCAAGGAGGACCCGAAGGAACAGTGGCGGTGAAGCCCAGGAGAATGTGCCAGGACTCCAGGCAGAGGGTGAGCCTGGAGCAACCTACAGGTTTTTGTTTTATTTGGAGTTGATCCTTTCCTGGTGGCTGAATTGTATTACTGCTGTCTGTTTTCAGTACTGTGAGCTGAATATCTCTGAAATGTGAGCGCGCAGGTCGCTTTCTGCTTGTAGAGACTCGAGGTGTCCAGGCCTACTCACAACCAATATTTTGCTGTTAATAAAGACTACTTTAGTGTAAGATGTACAGTATTTGAACTATTTTAGTCCATTGTAATTCACATCCAACAGTTCATGGATAGAAGCTGCCTTTGTTGTTTGGTGATGTGATCGTGTAATTACATAGGTGTTCATATCACCAGACTGAAATTTGTGGTCTGGAATGGCCTTTAAAATGGA
>VZSZ01002352.1:78437-181923 GCA_013398815.1 Ibidorhyncha struthersii | reverse complement strand
GCAATTTATATATATATATATATTATTTTTTTTCCCCTGCAAGAAGTTGGCTTTTGTAACGGGTTACCCTTTTTATGCCTTTTTGACTTTTCTGTATAGTTTTGTGATTCCTTCCAATAGCTTTTAATAGGGAAGGCTTGACATTCTCCTGCATCCGAGTAGTTGTCAAATGTCTTGTAAAACTCAGGCTGCACACAAATTGGTTCACACAGGATCCTTTAGACATTTTGATGTTAGATAGCTTTTTCAGAAAAAAAAAAAAAGGAGAAGGGGTTTGATTTCTCCTGTGGCTTTACCGTCCTAGCTGAGNNNGCTGAGAATGGAGTTTGCCATGGGTAGCCAAATCACAAAACCTCCATTTAGGTGAAGCTTTTCCTCTCATGTACGTAGAGATTCTTTTAAATACATAAAATCTTCTCTGGGATGAAATCTTCTTTGCATAGTCTCCTCTCGTAGATCTTTTGTTCCATTTGTCAGCAGCTACATTTTTTTAATGAAATTTTATCCTAAACTGTAAAGGTTTTATCTGCAGCCGCTAAGGGATAACAGATCCTGTCAGCCGCTGCATTTTCTGTGGCACCTATCCAGCAACCATCCATTACCTTTCTGCTTCTGCATGATTTACAAACCAGAATCTCCCCTCCTGAAAAAAAAATAAGGGAAGTGCTGCACAGAAGCTTCTCTCTGAAGTATGTAAGATTGCACATTTCAGTAAAAATGGGGGACCAGTTCTTGGGACTTTAGAGCAGTTGGGTTACACTGTATAGGAAGGAGGAGGCTGCCTTTTCACAGGGGGAACTTCCTAAGTGAAATTTCTGCATCGACAAATGTGCGTGTGTGACTTTTACAGAGGAATTCAAGAGCTGATGTCTCAAAATGCACACTGAACACCTCTCCACCTTTTCCTTTCCAATTATGGGTTCTCGCTGATTCAGTTTTCGAGTCAGCTAGATGGAAATAGTTTCATTGAGGAGCCTGTTTATCACCACCTATGTGCTTGTAATCGTATTGGTTGTACACATGGGTACAGTGAAACTGAGCCTAATAGTTCCTAATCCTCAGCAGGTTTAGTACTAGACCAGATTTGCCTTGTAATAATAAAGCAAACAGCTTCTCAGAATAACTTGAAATGTGAATGCAGAAGGCTTATTCTTGTTCTGTTACATATTCATTGATGTAAAGCTGTCTGATACTGAACTTACATCTTCTGTCCTTTTGTTATTTTATTTTAAAATCAGAATTTGGCTTAGATTTTGCCTTTTAGTCACATTAAATGTTACTTAGTTTCACTCAGTTTCAGTGAAGTGGTTGTGTTGTGGTTTTGGGGTGGGTTTTTTTGTTGTGTGCTTTTTTTTTTTTTTTTTAAATTAGCAGTAAGAGTGGGATAGGAGACGTCAGCTCCTTAACTGTTTTTCAAGAATCTGTGATGAGGAAAAATCTGCTCTTCATTGCTAAAAGAGGGGGGGGAAGTGTTCTGGAAGGGTGAAAGGAAGAATGGATGAAGCTGTTTTCGTTCAGAAGAGTGCTTATGGGGAAAAAAATGAGGAAAATCTATGCATCAATCTCTTCAAAACTTATTTCTGGGCATTATTTATATTGTCTCTGTACAATTAAGAATAGAATGGATGGCAGAGGAATGATAGAGCTGGTAGGTGACAGCTGAAACGTGCAGAAAAGTATCACGCTTGTGTTGACGATTTCACTGTAGCCTGAAGGATAATGAAATGCACAAAATAGTTTTCAGAAACATTTTAAAATAAACTAGTTATGAGCTCACTTCTCTAACATTTTAAACTACTTTGGCAAATGGAATTCTCTGCACATGGTATTGATTTAGTTTCTTGGTATCACAGGCTTCTTGGGAAAGTTAAGCTCATGGTGCTCCCGGTTGTGCTGAATATAAGCAATATAAGCTAAATCTTGCAGTCTTTTCAAAGAGGAAATTCCATTTACTTTGTAGTGTAACTTCAAATGGAGTAAATGCAACCGTACAAGGAAACTTCTAAAAGGAAATTTGACAGTGAGTCTTGATCAACAATGGTTAATAGGCAGATCTTGATTTTTGGAGCCCTGTTAGTTTTCATAAGAAAATAAAGAAGATAAAACTTTCACATGGCATTTTATTAGATTAAGATGAAAACTAGTGAATTCCAGAAATTCAGTGACACTAGTGTGAGATTCTACATTTGTTCTCAGTACAGACAGATACTAGGATTTTACCAATNAATGAGAAATAAACAGAGAAAACTTTCTCAGCCTATTTCCTCTAAAGTGTTCCTGTAGTTTCCCTGTACCTCTGTTAAATGCAACAGCTGAGTCTCTCAGCTTGTTCACAACAGCTAGAAGCAGTTCAGGGTTTGGGTTGTTTTTTTTCTGCTTTCAGACGGATAAAACTGCTTGATTCAAACAGGGAATTACATTTCTTGGATAATAACTGCATATTGAAATAACTATCACTGAAATGTTAAGATGTCAATGTAACGAGAAGTATTTTCTACTGCCATCATCACTGTAGATTTCATTTCAACCTGGATGTCAAGGATCCAGCTTTAAAATTTTAATTAAACCTATAGAGAAACATGTTTTAAATTTTTCTAGTAAGACTGAAGTTTGAACTCATTTCTCAGTGGTATAAAAGAAAAGCAAATAAACTTTTAGTAGAGCGAGCAGTAGTTTTCATATGCTGGCATTTGGTTTTGGTTAGTAACTGCAGAAAAATAATAATGATCTTTAGAAATAAAAGCCAGAAGAAATAATGGAAACTAGAGTAAATGTAGCTTTTGAGTTTTCTGGGAATTAAAAAAAACCTATTGAGTGCTTAGAAAGCTCAGAGGGAAGAGATGGCTGCTTTCAGCTGAGTGTTGTAGTATTGTATAAAAAAAAATGATCTCTGACTTTGTTTCATGTACGTCGGGGAAAGACATTTTGGGAAAGAACATTTGCTTCCTCATTCTCCCCGAACGCATGTAAAATTTAGGCTATGTAATACTGAATTCTCTTAGGATCCCATTGAAATGGAGTCTGGTATGAAGATTTATATATTTTTCTCCATATATGCACGTGACAGTGACAATGATTCAACTCCTGTGAGAAGATGCAACTTAGAACGGAAGCTGTGAAAAGCACTTGGTGAATTACCAGCCTCTGTTACTTTTTAATGTGTAAAACAAAGGTAAAAACCTGGATTTGTGCTGCAGTTCCTGCACATCTTGCTAGTATTTAAATGGTCCAGTGGTTTCATTTTGCTGTACATGCATAAAATTGCTGTACATTACATAAAATTGTACATCCCTATTCCAAAAAGCTCATGTTCAATTTGAAATGAAATACAGAAAGGCGGACTGATGAAGAACGAGAGAAAGTAGAAAGGAAGGCAGGATTAAAAAATAAAAGCAGTTAAATTGTTTAATTATGTCAATAGAATTTCTTCTCTGAAACAGTTAAAAGCTTTTATTCTTTACAACAAATAATTATTGGTATCCCTGGACTGCTTTTAGCATAGTCGCGTTTCATTGTTATTCTGGTAAGCATGTCTCAGTAGAGAAAACCCAAGGATTAAGAAAGGGGGTGATTTCTTTCTGGATAGGTCAGCTGTGAGAGCCTATGGGAAGGATGCTGTGTGAAAACTGCAAAAATCTTTTTTGGAAGATGTGGAAAAACATGTGCTCAAGGTTGGTGTTATAAAAGCATTTCAAAGAGTGCAGCAAAAGGCAGAACTGTGAAGGACCTTGGATGTCTATGAAAACTATGTGGAAAATGTAGCCAGCTGTACTCAACAATCTCATGCTGACGTCTTGTAAAACATCAAAACTGCTGTGAAAGCTGGGTTGCTGGAGTAACAAACCCCCACGTCTTTCAAATAGGCTAACAATTTAAATGCTCAAGTATTAAGTCTAGTCAACTGACTAAAAAAAAAAAAAAAAAATGCTTTCTTCACCACTCCACACTGAGCATTTGCTGAATTTAGCTTACTGTATATTCATATAAATACATGTTTGTGTACATATGTATGCATATAGTATTAAGAAGGGCTTTAGGCTGAGCACAGGTTGTCCATGACATATCTCAGAAAGCAGAAGCACAGAGCACAGGATTTTCCAGTGACGGGACACTGGAAGACCTCCTGCCTCTACCAAGCCTACAACTTCTGTGCAGTTTGTAGGAGCTTCAGTCTTTGTCTATATAGTTTAAATACAAACTCTAAATATAGATATATACACAAAAAAAATTACAATATGTATACATATATAGAATCCATAATCCATGTATACATGGCACGGAGCTGTATGCTGTCAGCATGTGTGTTTAGGTGGGGACGTGGGCCACAGAAGCAGGGTGGGGTGTTTTTTTTTGTTTTGTTTTGGTTTTTTTTAGTAGAGGCATGTCAGATTACTTTGTTTTATAAGAAGGAGTAGGACAGGTACAGTGTGAGTGGAGTCTCCTTGCCAATACAGCTGCCTGACACTGAAATTCATTGTGTAGATAGTGATAAGCGCATGGCCTCACGTAGACCCCAGCTTCTCCAGCAATTCTCACACAGAAGCCTCATGTTCAAAGGACGTGGTCTTTCCAATGTCATCTTCAGAAAGGATATATGGTTTTCATTTGTGTTCTCTACGGCAGATAGAGCCATTGTCCTTACGGTCTTTGTACCGGTCAGTCCAGAGTATCTTCTCTGTCTGCTTTGAAATTATGAGCTCAGGAGCTGCAAATTTTACATACCCAAATTCAGTTGCAGCAGTTAGTTTTATCGATGCTATTAGGATTTGCTTGTTTATAAAGTGGAAACTGCAGTATCACTTTAATTCAGTTGTATTTGTGATATCCTTTGCTGCCAGGCATCTCAATGAATGGACATGTTCATTTTCAGTGTTTTAGTAACAGACAGGTTAGGGAGAACTTCATCGTTTTTTCATGCTTTCAAATACAAAGTATGGCTGCTTTGTTTAAAACAAAAGTAATCTGAGTATTTAAAAAAGAGTAGTTTTATTGCCCTGGTTCCACATTATTGAGTTGTTGTAGCTTAATACTCTACCTCAGATGCTATATACACTAATGCAAATCTAGTTCAGTGATCAACTAGAGTGACATGTGCTGCACCAAATTCTGCACGCATATTATATGAGGAACAAAAATATGTGGTAAAGAAGTGTAATTCTGAAGTGACAAGGACTGTTCTGACTTGGTTTATGTCAGCTGGTACGTCTAAGAAAGCCTGTCATCTTATTTGGGGTGTGATATTTGGAAGCTCTACCCCAGTAGGGCCAATGTGTAAGACTGAAGTTCTCTATCTTTGTTTTGTGACTGAGTTTATGATAAAAAAGCAAGTAGCTTTCCAGTTCAAAAGAGGTAAGGGAGTAAATAGGTTTTGGGTTAGTCCTAGCTAATTTGATTGCTAGGAGATGTTGCTCTTCTTAGAGGTCCTGTGAATGAGACCTGAACTTGCCTAACTTTGGAGAATACTACTCTTTAAAGAGTAATAATGCACTTTGTATTAAATACGTGTATGTATTTATTACATATTTCACATATATGTGACCAAATTTTTCCTTGTGAAAGCAGCAGTTTGCCATATAGGACAGCAAAGTTACTATATTTTTCAAATGAGGTTTAATTGTTGGCTGATACGGTACTGTTTCATTTGGCTTTGTTTTTATGTTTGAATTGAGCAGAACTATTTCTTTTTAAGGACAATTATCCATGATTAGGGTTTTCATTTTGCTTTTTAGGGTTAAAATCCCTTTTTCTGAGGACTAGTGGAATAACTTAAAATGATTGTGTGTTGCATCACAGTAAGATGCTTCCTTCTTTTGGGTAGGAAGCAGGCTCCCAACATGCTTAATGGAGAATTATGGTTTATAGCCTGTTAGAGAAGACATGGATACTTGAGAAATTAGGGGAAGCCAATTTTCTGGTTTTATTGGGTAATGCTGGGGAATCTCAAAAACTCTATAATAATACAAACCTAGTAAGAGTCAAGTGAAGAATCCCCCTTGTGTGTTACCCCACCTGCAAACCAAAGACTTTAGTCTCTGAATTCCTTAGAACAGATATTTTCTTCCTGTCGTGTTCACTTGTTTGACACTTTAACTAGACATAGTTGAGTGATCTTTAACAAGTAACTAAAAATATGTTGAAGAGTGACAGATATAAAACCAGTATGAATTAAAATGGTCATAAGATTGACATGGAAATGTTTCTTCCAAATTTGTCAAAGGGAAAAGCAGAAAAACGCTTAAGACCTAGAGTAAAGTAGACTTGCATGTGAACTCCAAGAGCAATATTCCCAGTTGTAAATTTGCTTCCTGCTGTTTTTGTCCCAAGACGTATTTCTGGCTCCTGGGCTTCTGAGCCCTTCAAATTTGAAGTATGAACTGCAGAACATGGAATTTTCCGTCTAATGTTTGGCTGAACTGTTGAATGCATGTGTCCTGCCAAATAACGCTTCCTTGGAATGGCAATTGGTGTCTGCCTTGATTTCCCCCTTCTTCTCATTTCTAGAGCCTCTAGGAATGTGCTGTGTGCCAGGGTGTGCAGACAGCTCTTCAGCCATGGTTTTCAACTCTAAAGTGTTCTCTGCTTCAAGTGGGAATTCCATCACCTTGCTTCATGCATGAACCTTTTTTTATCCTCTCACAAAGCAGGATGCAAAATTAATTTTCTTGAGATAACTACTAACTTCTCTGATGAAAAAGGATGGATTCAGGGTGAAATTTCATTATGGCTACGTAAAGTGCTGTGAATAGCTAGGACAGTGAAGCTGAACTCTTATTTGCTTACATGCAAGGAAGGGTGTAAGAGGCAGCGTGATGATACTTTGGCTGTGAAGTGTAAGGCTTAATGCCTCATCATTCAGAACAATTCAGAGGGAAAATTACAACTTAAATTTGGTAGTGGAAGGGAGATGATACTCGCCAAGGGGCATATTCCTTGCTATACTATACACAGTATGCCTATGCTATGTCAGACTTTGGTGCACATCTTGTTTATTATTTGAATTTTCCTTACTGGCAGTTTTCTAGGTGGCAAAGCTGAAGTTTTCAGGAGCAGATCTAGCAGGGACAACCATGTTGGAATTGGTAGAAGAAGCTGTGAGTCTTGACTGAAAGCTGCTGTTGAGAATTTTTTTTATGGATTAGTTAATGGTAGAAGCCCTTTGTGCATATCAGACTTCTGGGAAACAACACTGGAAACGATGTCTGGATTTCATTTATCAAAGTTACTGGATGTATATTATATAATTAAAAAAACTTATCCTCACTTGACCTTAGAGTTTAGTAAGTGTAGGCATATTATATTGATGACTAAGAGGAGCACAAAACCTGGTTATAACATGGTTTGTGTTTGTTTTATAGGTAGAAAATAATTTTTTTCACATTGGGTTACTTGGGCTTTGAGCTAGCTGAGGGTGCTTATGATGCCTTTTTTTTCTGCCTTTCTCCCTCCCCCTGTCTACTCTACAAATTGTGATAAGACTGGGGCAGAATTGAAGAGACATGCAATTTATGGTATACCATATGGAATGCCATATGGGGAAAAAAAAAAAGCAGGGATCAGGAATCTTCTGTCATGGAAAGCTAATGAATATTTTCAGAATTAAGGCTGACCTGAAAGTAATGACTTGACGTTGCAGTTACTTGCTTTAAGTTATATCAAGCAGACCGTCTCAGTAACTTTGGAAGGCCTGCAGAAGAGTTCTACGGTCCCCCCCAAAAAAAAACACAAACCAAGAGCAAGGGATGAAGTCTTCCTTTCCCCATAGAAAGGAACTTGCCGAGGGGTCTGAGGGTTCTCATTGCAATGGTGTAGTAGAGTTGAAGATAATACAAACCCATGAATTAATAAAATACGGCATTTCTGAACGTTTGCTAGTTTAAACATATTTTAATGTGTTCTGAGATGAATTGTCTTTGCGTCTTCATTCTGAATATACAAAAGATTTTTAAATACTCTAAATGATTTCAAACAAATTTCAATTTGTTCTATATCTTGTCTTTTTATTTTTGTATAGTTGAAGAAGCACATAGATGCATTCAGTAAGGAATGTGTTCCTCTACAGCATTTTATGACCAACGGAGGAGTCATATGATTGCATTTCAGTCTTTGCTTTCTAAAATACTAAGCTGTGCTTTCAAATACATGAATAAAGTTTTGTTTAATAGAATTTGAGTGTGGAGAGTATCTGAGGAGAATCTAGAGTATAAAATGCTGAGAGAAGTACGTTTCTCAATGCTTTTACATAGGATGGCTTTCTTCACAAGGTGATTTACTGTATAATTTCAACTTTGCTGCTTATTTGGATTACAGTTTGCACTTTTCTGTGAAGAAGTAGCTACTTACTTGACAAGAAATTTCATCCGCTGACTGTTTGCCAGACTTATGTTTCCAGTGTAGTAAATAAAACATAATAGGCAAAACTGGTGAAGACCCCCAAATCCTTACAGTTTCTGGCAATCAGATGTTCATTTCCATGGAACCCGATTGGTGTGGGAGGAAAGAGTGATGCAGTAACAAACCACATCTGAGATGTTTTCGAAGGCAAAGTTAATCCCTGCTTGCAGTCACTTACATGAGTAATTCTTTTGATATCAAGTCGATCATACTGATCTAAAGGTTTTGAGAGTTTCACGAGTACTCAGAATAGCAGAGCTAAGAATAAGTTACATGATCAAAATCAGAGTTTCTTTTTGATTTACATATTGCTGAGGTGCAGATACTTTTGCTAGTAAGTCCCTGTCAGAACAACCTGTAGCAGTTGGAAATTAATGACTTTGTGTGAGATAATCATTTACTTATTTAAACTGGTTCGTACCAATGTATTTAAATGAAGTTAAGTTACCCAGCTTTTTTAAAGGCGATTCGATTGTATAAATGCCTGAGTATTTCACAGGTCTGGTGAGAAGAGATTTCTTTTTTTATTTACAAAATATTCATTTTATGTTTGAACACTTGGTCATAACTCATCTGTAACAGAAGGTATAGTATCTGATTCACAAGAAATGCTCTAAAATTTACTGGTCCACAGAATGGAAATTGTTTTCAACCCCTCTTTAAGTTCCTAGTGTTGAAGGTGATGCCTTTTTTCACTAAAGGTAAGCATACAGTACTGTTACTGTTGTGAGGCAGCATAACTAATAGAATACGAACCCGAGCCAGGCAGCCTGGATTTTGATAACACTGTGCAGAACCAAGATTGTTCTGTAAAGCAGTTCAAAAAATGAGGCTATCCATTGCTGTCTGAGTGGGTAGGTGAGGCAGCTATAGCTGAAAGCTAGTTTGAGTTGTCAGCATAAACTCTAGCTTCTGCATGCTCTGAAATTACTGAATTCTCCAATGAAAATTGTCATAGATTGTCACGAAAATCTGTTTGCTGTATGTGAAAGAAAGATACCTGTCTCTGGGACTTCCAGAGGACAGTGTTTGAATGCATGACTGCATTTACAGAGTATATTGTTTCTAGCATGGGTTGGTTCTGATTCTGCAAACTTTATCAACCTTCCCGCTGTCGTCTTCAGCAGAAGACTGATTGTACTAAGGGGAAGCGAAACGTGTGTGTGTGTGTGTGTATCACAGAAACAGGTTTAACCTGGAAGTCTTAAGAAAGGATGTGATGGAAGGGAATTACAGAGAAGGAAAACGGGATAAAAAAGGCATGTGGCACCCCTCATCTTTTGCTTGTACTGTCACGTCACAGGATGGCCATTGAGCTGCTCTGCAGCCCCAGCGTATATTGGTCCTGTTTGGCATGTAAAAAAACTGTCATGATTTAGTATGTAGTAGTTTTTGGTTAGGTATTTTCATGTTTCAACCTTAACCATGAAACAAAACACTGCTTTTCTGAGTGTTATGAACACTAATTTTTGATACAGGTTAGTTTTATTTCCAGTACTTTGAGATAAGTCCTATTTTTTACATGATCCCTTTCATTTGTTCTTGCTAGTTATTCTACAGCCACGCTTGCAAAGCGTGATCTACATTGTTTTTATTGTCACCAATTGCTTCAGGCCCAGTGATATCTACCTATTCGCCTTAATCCCCTTATCTGCTAATTGGAAAATTCCTTGGAAATTTCTTGAGGTAGTATTATCTTAACTTACATTAACAGGTAGGAAGTCATATTACATCATACTTCTAATTCACGTACAAAATTTACTAGAGAGATGCCTCAGGATGAACTCGTCCTCTAATTGTTGATAGTGTTTTGAGAAGTTGATAAGGGGTTGACCTGCCGTGTTTTGTCTGGGATTTATTTTCATTGGTTGAAAATGCCTTCTTCAAGGTTTTTCCTTGTTTTTTTTGTGTTTGTTTGTCTGGGGTTGGTTTTTTTATTATTATTTTTTAGATTGCTTGAGAGAGTTTGATTATAAGCTTTGTCTGCTTGGCTTTACAGTGGTTAAATACTTGCTTCGTGTCTCCATAGAGGTTTGGGAGTAGCAATACTGTCTTTTGTACAAACGTGTTGTGAGTGGCCTTCCAAATTGTAGTTGCATTGTTCAGCTATGCGTGTTTATTAGATCATCTGGTGAAAAAGCAACTGTACTACCTGTGAAATCTTGTTGCCCAATTTCCACAAAAAAACCCTATTGGGTTCATGCTATATACCTGTCCTTTTGGCTACAGGTTAAATGCAGATATGGAGGTAGTCTATTGCTACTAAAAAAAATTCTGAGGGTGAAAAGGCTGAGCACTGTGATTTCAACTTTTTTTAAAAAAAAGCAGCAACAAGTTCTGATGTTTAAGAACATTTGCTATACAGGATAGCAATATCATCTCATTTGAAAAGTAACCACCACGACACTTACACATTTGTCATATAGCACATTGAAAATTATCCATGAGAGTTGTAGTGTGCTAATTTCTTCTGATACTCATACTTCTTCCTCCATAGATTGAAAAAGATGAACTAGACTTCAGATCAAAAGAAGTGTTGGCTTACTTTTTCATATTTATAATTGGCTTCATATTATTAAACTGAAAATCCGGTGGGATACTAGAGTTTATCCTGAACAACTGTTCCTTGGTGGCCATCTGGGCTTTTAGATGATAAAACAATGTACTCATTTTTTCTAACACTGTGATATTCTGGAGTACAGTGCAAGATCTGTATTAAAATCAGCTTCCCTAGGGGGCTTCCCCATCATCTGTCTCTTTTACACCCTCCCACCCCAGTATTTTTTTGTGCCCTGCTTACAGACTTTGCTTACATAAAATCTAAAAGGAAAAATGGCTTGTGTCGATTCTGAGCGTTTCTTACCTTATATAGGTTAAAATAGTGTGGAAGCTTCCAAAATGTTAATTATTTTTGTTATACTACACAACATGGAAAGAAATAAATCTTGAAGGTTTTTTAGACTGATGATGCTTAGGAAGCTTGTTAGCTATGTGGCCTCCTGCCTGTTTATTACAAGATGTTAGTAGGGAATGCTTTTTAAGATTACTTCGGTTTTTCTAATACATTATTCTTCAGAGTTTTATGTCTAGCTTGCCTATCTTGATTGCATCATTTAATAGCAATGTGACTGATCTAAAAGATCCTGGCCACAGAAACTGTTCTGTTGTAAGGAGAAGAAACAGGTACAGTGCTACGGACTGAGTGTCACTCCAACAAAATCAGCACAGGGAGTTCAGCCCTGACACGAGTGAAACTGCCCGTAAGGCAGCACCGCCTGGTTCGTTTGCGTGGGGACCCAGTAAGGTCCAAATGACCTGAGGGCTCTGAATTACACAGGTAGGGTTGCACCCCGCTTAGTCGCAATTGAAATACATGCTTGCTACACTGCCTGTTGCTCAGCTTTGGCTGACATAATTATTTGATCTCCAGACTTGAATTTGGGTGCATAATGTGGAAATTAGGTGGCATAATATCCCTTTGACTTTTTACAAAGGTTGTTCTTCACTGAGAAAGAACAAGTGTTGCTGTGTGGTTGCCTCAAGCTGAGCTACTATGTCAGAGACCTCCTGTTCTAAGACAACCTCTCTTTCCTGCTTGACCAGTGGCCATAAAGAATGTTAATGGATCAATGGGAAGAGCTGCTCTGTGGGGATTCAGAATCTGAAGCAGAAAAGCTTTGCTACAATCACTCCTCAGCTTGTATACCCTCATTCTGCTCAGGGCAGGTGATGTTGAGGGTTCATCATTACTTGACTGCTGTATAAGTCTCCCGAGACAAGAGATAGCTGTCATAGAGTGAGTCAGTGTCTTTCAGCTTGGAGCTTGGTGAACCAAAGTCATCACTGGCCAGACATTTTCTCAGGCCGGAGTCAAAACATCTTTTCAAGTACGTCACACTTTTCAGCAACATAAAAGACTCCTAGCCAAAATTCATATGTAGGCAGTGATAAAGTGGCAAAGAACATGACATCTTCCTGGAAAATCCTTCTCTGAAGGACCTTCAGGATGGAGTTATTACTTGATTTATTCTCTGATTCTCTATCAGATGATGAAAAGCAGTCAATCTGAGGATGCTGACAAACCCTTAGAAAATATAATGGATTATTAAAAAAGAGTCTGATTTTGAGATCTGTAATGTTTGGAAGAGGGAGGAGGCATGAAAAGTGTGCTGGAGCATCTACCCTAAAATATTACTTCCTTTTGCAAATACATATATATAGTTCTCCTTGATTAAAGTGACTGCTTACATTTTAAAACACAATTCCTTATGCCAAACATTCTGGGGATGTTTTTATCTCTAAAATTACAACTATCCTAAAGATAACCAGAAGATTTAGCCAGATAAAATAGAAAAGTAGAATAATGGCATGATAAGATCTTTTGTTCGAAGTCCAGAACAGTCCTAGTCCCTTGGAGTCCACCTGCTCTCAGAAATGCCGCTGTTGCTAAAGGGAAAAGCCTAGTCAAGAAATGCTGGACGTTGCAACTTGTTGAAGCCTAGGTTGGTTAAGGACTGTTAAGAATGAAGAAAAATGAATGAAGTGAGTGCTTCGAAGCTAGTGCATTTTCTTCAAGTCTGTTTTTCTACAGCCATCGTATCTGTTGTTTCTTTGAGTTCAGGGAAACAGTGATAGTCGAACTACACATAAGCTTTTTATACAAAAGCAATTGCTCCCGTGCTTTTATAGCTTAGTGAAGGAAGGATGTTGCTGAATAAAGAGAAATTATTTAGCATTGAGTAAGAGATGATCCTGTCTTTGCAAGGCTAATAGTCTGTCTGAAACAAGGGTATATCATCAGCTACCTTAGGTGGCTAAATGCCCAACTCCTGAACTTAAGGGGTCCCTGTTCTGCAGAGGAGGTGTCTCAGTCTGTTTTCTGCACTGAAGTTGCTGTACTTTTTTTTATTCATCTCTAGAGAGGTGACAAGAAATACTAGTTTACCTTTATGGAGATCTCCCCTTAGCTGATAGAAATGTTACAGATCAGTTACTAGGGAAACGTTCAGGGCTCTAATTATTTTTGTTTTCTCATTTAGGTGTGCACGCACACGTGTAAGAAAAAGGTGAGGAATGCAGAGCTTGCCTAAGAGATTGATCCAGCTCATGAAGAAGCTTTAGCATCTCTTGCTGGCATAGTCTCCTAAAAAGGTCAACTGATGCCAGGGGCCTGATAGAATATTATTTGCATAGTCGCATCAGACCACACCTTTAGCAATTTCTTTGCATTTCCTGTAAAGATTGTTGTTGTTGTTGTTGATACTGAATATCAATATACATAAGCTCAACCTTTTTTTGCAGTCAGATAGAGTTTAAGGATTCATAGTTTCCTAAAGCAACATCCTCAGTAGTCTTGCAAGAAATTATTTTAAATCTTTTTTACATATTGATGCTTATAGTAAATTGAAATGAGACTTCTATGGTATCGTATTATGAGAAAGCGACAGAGAGAAAGAATCTTTCTAAGAAAGGACTTGACCATACAACAATCTCTTTAAAGAATGGAGACAGAGAGATATCTGTACACTAATGTTATCTACACATCTAGATGCAAAAGCAGCATTTGCAGCTTATTTACACTTACAGGGGTGACATTATTCATATAAAGATAAATAAGGAAGAAGCAATCCTGAAAGCAGCATAAGCTTGTATGGAGGGGGCTATTCTTGAGGTATTAAGCTTGTTTCTCTTCAGAAGGATTTGTTGATGGTGCATCAGCATGCTTGATGTGTGTACACTCTGTCTGGTTGTGAAGTTTGCCTGGAGTGTGCACTGTAGACTGGTCCCTCAGTGTAAGGAGGAGAAGGGAAACTGGTTTAGGACTTCTTTCCTCTTGGAGAAGATAAAGAGCGTGCGAGCCAGCTAGGTGGTCCTAAGAATAAGACTGAATTGCCTGAGGTGTTTGCAAGGACTGTGGAGGTGGACTGAAAGTGAGAATCTTGGACAATTACTGTGATCAGTGTTCAGAGTGGATGTAATCAGATACCATGGATACTTTTTAAAAATGGCATTTAGTTTGATGCAGGCCATTCCTTTTGAATAACGTTTTTTAAACCACATAAAAATTTGCATTAATAACTGATGCTTAAAAAAATGGTGCATGGTATTTTGTTATTCTTTCTTCACCTTTCACTGGGAATGTCTTACTACAGGCATTTGTTTTGACTGGCAAAAGTTACAACTATAACCAAGGAAGAGCATCATCATGTTCTCCAAGGCTTTGAATTTACTAATGCTGATTTTGTTAAAATCAGTTGCCACTTAAAAGCTGAGAGAGAAGCTAACTTAGAGACCCTTGTTAACACAAGATACTGCTAACAAAACTACATTTAAAAAGTCCACAATTAAATATTGTGCTGATTTCCTTACTTATTTTCCATTGTACATATTTTATTCATCCTCCTTTTATTTAATAAAGATTGTCTTCATTGGGTTTCAAGTGTGCATATATTGCATGATTTGCCTTTATCACAGGGTGCAAGGGCAGCTGAGATTATAAGAGGAACTGGTGTAAAATAACAGTACCCAGAGCAGTATTGTTAATGTGGACATATGTCCATCTGTTACACAGTGGCTGCTTACATTATGCTTTTTATACCACTGTTAAGCATGCGAGAGAGAAGTTTTTTCCCCCTGCTCTCAAACTGCTGTTGAATTCTATCGGAGATTTTAAATGGGGTCTGTACACTTGCAGTGTTCTGAAAGAGAAAGCAACATAACATCAGAATTAGTTAGATCAAAGGCTGATTGAGCCCCGTGTCCCATCTGACAGAGGCCAACACTAAGATGCCTGGGGAAAAGGACAGCACAAGCCTGCTGGTGTTATGCAGAATGCTTTTGCAATCCCCACCAAGTATCATAAGCCAAGAACCTGGCAATTTTACACTTAGTACTCCTTTATGGACTTATTCCTGAATGTGCCTAATCTCTCTTTGAACACGTGTGAGCTTTAGTATCCATCATGTGGCAAGGAGTTTTTCAGCTTGTATGCATCTCGTGGGAAGATTTCTTTGGAAACTTCCACTTGATAGTTTCTTTTGGTGTTCGTTAGATCTTGTACTGAACACAGCTATAAAAAATAGATACCTACTCCCCTTTTCCATGCTGCTTCTTATTGTGTGGGTCTCTACCACACATCCTGTAACTTATTGCTTTTCCAGATTGAGGCATTCCCCGTGTATTTAGTATCGCATACTATGGAAGCTGTTCCTTAAATTCTAGTGCTCCCTGCAGCCTCCTCGATTTTTATTAAGGTTTACTTCATTATTTTTGTGAGAGGGATTAGAACTATTCACAGCATTCAAGATACAAGCGTACCATAGATATGTATGTTAAGTTAATAATGACGACTCCTTTGTGTTACATTGTTTTCCTAATTCACATGCATATTGATTTCACAGATGTTTCAGAGTATTGGCCTGATACTTTCTTAGAACTGTGTTATAATCCAAGTTTTTTGCTTTTTTGAAAAATAATGCACTCCTGGGCTTCTCCACAAGATTCCAGTGGCTCATGTGGTTGCGTGCGCTCATTAATTCAATTTTTTAGAATAGTTTCTAAAATTTGGTTAGGGTTTTACAGGCCTGTGGGTCCCCACATATCCCCTGTAACATTGTTCTTTTTTAATTAGCTTTACTTTATCTGCCTCCCAATTACTTAATACATGTATATTTTTAAGCAGGAGGTTGCATGCTCCAGCTAGCAGTTCTCTTATTTCATTCTTGCATTTTTTCACTATGTTGGGACATATGCCATCTTAGAATCATAGAATCATAAAACAATTTGAGTTGGAAGGGACCTTTAAAGGCCATCTAGTCCATCCCCCCTGCAACAAGCAGAGACATCTTCAACTAGATCAGGTTGCTCAGAGCTCCGTCCAACCTGACCTTGAATATTTCCAGGGAATGAGGCATCTACTACCTCTCTGGGCAACTTGTGCCAGTGCCTCACCACCATCATTGTAAAAAAAAAATTTCTTCCTTATCTCTAATCTGAATCTTCCCTCTTTTAGTTTAAAGCCATTACCCTTTGTCCTGTTGCAACAGGCCCTGCTGAAAAGTTTGATCCCATCTTTCCTGTAGGCCCCGTTTAAGTACTGGAAGGCCACGATAAGGTCTCCCCAGAGCCTTCTCTTCTCCAGGCTGAACAACCCCAACTCTCTCAGCCTGTCTTCATAGGACAGGTGCTCCAGCCCTCTGGTCATCTTCATGGCCCTCCTCTGGACCCGCTCCAACAGGTCCGTCTCTTTCCTGTGCTGAGGACTCCAGAGCTGAATGCAGCATTCCAGGGGGGTCTCACCAGAGTAGAGGGACAGAATCACCTCCTTCAACCTGTTGGCCACACTGCTTCTGATACAGCCCAGGATACTGTGGGCTTTCTGGGCTGCAAGCCCACATTGCTGGCTCACATTGAGCTTCTCATCAACCAACACCAAGTCCTTCTCTTCAGGGCTACTCTCAATCCATTCTCCGCTCAGCCTGAATTTGTGCTTGGGATTGCCCTGATCCACATGCAGGACCTTGCACTTGGCCTTGTTGAACATCACGAGGTTCACNAACTGGTGTAAAATAACAGTACCCAGAGCAGTATTGTTAATGTGGACATATGTCCATCTGTTACACAGTGGCTGCTTACATTATGCTTTTTATACCACTGTTAAGCATGCGAGAGAGAAGTTTTTTCCCCCTGCTCTCAAACTGCTGTTGAATTCTATCGGAGATTTTAAATGGGGTCTGTACACTTGCAGTGTTCTGAAAGAGAAAGCAACATAACATCAGAATTAGTTAGATCAAAGGCTGATTGAGCCCCGTGTCCCATCTGACAGAGGCCAACACTAAGATGCCTGGGGAAAAGGACAGCACAAGCCTGCTGGTGTTATGCAGAATGCTTTTGCAATCCCCACCAAGTATCATAAGCCAAGAACCTGGCAATTTTACACTTAGTACTCCTTTATGGACTTATTCCTGAATGTGCCTAATCTCTCTTTGAACACGTGTGAGCTTTAGTATCCATCATGTGGCAAGGAGTTTTTCAGCTTGTATGCATCTCGTGGGAAGATTTCTTTGGAAACTTCCACTTGATAGTTTCTTTTGGTGTTCGTTAGATCTTGTACTGAACACAGCTATAAAAAATAGATACCTACTCCCCTTTTCCATGCTGCTTCTTATTGTGTGGGTCTCTACCACACATCCTGTAACTTATTGCTTTTCCAGATTGAGGCATTCCCCGTGTATTTAGTATCGCATACTATGGAAGCTGTTCCTTAAATTCTAGTGCTCCCTGCAGCCTCCTCGATTTTTATTAAGGTTTACTTCATTATTTTTGTGAGAGGGATTAGAACTATTCACAGCATTCAAGATACAAGCGTACCATAGATATGTATGTTAAGTTAATAATGACGACTCCTTTGTGTTACATTGTTTTCCTAATTCACATGCATATTGATTTCACAGATGTTTCAGAGTATTGGCCTGATACTTTCTTAGAACTGTGTTATAATCCAAGTTTTTTGCTTTTTTGAAAAATAATGCACTCCTGGGCTTCTCCACAAGATTCCAGTGGCTCATGTGGTTGCGTGCGCTCATTAATTCAATTTTTTAGAATAGTTTCTAAAATTTGGTTAGGGTTTTACAGGCCTGTGGGTCCCCACATATCCCCTGTAACATTGTTCTTTTTTAATTAGCTTTACTTTATCTGCCTCCCAATTACTTAATACATGTATATTTTTAAGCAGGAGGTTGCATGCTCCAGCTAGCAGTTCTCTTATTTCATTCTTGCATTTTTTCACTATGTTGGGACATATGCCATCTTAGAATCATAGAATCATAAAACAATTTGAGTTGGAAGGGACCTTTAAAGGCCATCTAGTCCATCCCCCCTGCAACAAGCAGAGACATCTTCAACTAGATCAGGTTGCTCAGAGCTCCGTCCAACCTGACCTTGAATATTTCCAGGGAATGAGGCATCTACTACCTCTCTGGGCAACTTGTGCCAGTGCCTCACCACCATCATTGTAAAAAAAAAATTTCTTCCTTATCTCTCATCTGAATCTTCCCTCTTTTAGTTTAAAGCCATTACCCTTTGTCCTGTTGCAACAGGCCCTGCTGAAAAGTTTGATCCCATCTTTCCTGTAGGCCCCGTTTAAGTACTGGAAGGCCACGATAAGGTCTCCCCAGAGCCTTCTCTTCTCCAGGCTGAACAACCCCAACTCTCTCAGCCTGTCTTCGTAGGAGAGGTGCTCCAGCTCTCTGGTCATCTTCATGGCCCTCCTCTGGACCCGCTCCAACAGGTCCGTCTCTTTCCTGTGCTGAGGACTCCAGAGCTGAATGCAGCATTCCAGGGGGGTCTCACCAGAGTAGAGGGACAGAATCACCTCCTTCAACCTGTTGGCCACACTGCTTCTGATACAGCCCAGGATACTGTGGGCTTTCTGGGCTGCAAGCCCACATTGCTGGCTCACATTGAGCTTCTCATCAACCAACACCAAGTCCTTCTCTTCAGGGCTACTCTCAATCCATTCTCCGCTCAGCCTGAATTTGTGCTTGGGATTGCCCTGATCCACATGCAGGACCTTGCACTTGGCCTTGTTGAACATCACGAGGTTCACACGGGCTCACTTCTTGAGCTTGTCCAAGTCCCTCTGGATGGCATCCCGTCCCTCAGGCGTGTCAACTGCACGAATCAGCTTGATCTGCAAATTTTCTGAGAGCGCGCTCGATCCCACTGTGTCATCAGTGAAGATATTGAACAGTACTATTCCTGATACGGGCCCCTGAGGGACATCACTCATCACTGATCTCCATCTGGACATTGAGCGGTGGATNCCCTGATCCACATGCAGGACCTTGCACTTGGCCTTGTTGAACATCACGAGGTTCACACGGGCTCACTTCTTGAGCTTGTCCAAGTCCCTCTGGATGGCATCCCGTCCCTCAGGCGTGTCAACTGCACGAATCAGCTTGATCTGCAAATTTTCTGAGAGCGCGCTCGATCCCACTGTGTCATCAGTGAAGATATTGAACAGTACTATTCCTGATACGGGCCCCTGAGGGACATCACTCATCACTGATCTCCATCTGGACATTGAGCGGTGGATCACTAGCCTCTGGATGTGACCATCCAACCAATTCCTCATCCACTGAACAGTCCACCCATCAAATCCATACCTCTCCAAATTTAGAGAGAAGGATGTTGTGAGGGACTGTGTCAAAGGCCTTACAGAAGTCCAGAGAGACAAAATTCTTAGCTCTTCCCTTGTCCACTGATGTAGTCACTCCGTCATAGAAGGCCACTAGGTTGGTCAGACAAGACTTGCCCTTGGTGAAGCCATGCTGGCAGTCTCAAATCACCTCCCTGTCCTCCATGTGCCTTATCATAGTTTCTAGGAGGATCTGTTCCATGATCTTCCCAGGCACAAAGGTGAGGCTGGCAGGTCGGTAGTTCCCAGGGTCCTTCTTTCTACCCTTTTTAAAATAGGTGAAATGTTTCCCTTTTTTGAGTCACCAGGGACTTCACCTGACTGCCATGACTTTTCAAATATCATGGAGAGTGGCTCGGCAACTACATCAGCAAATTCCCTCAGGACTTTGGTATGCATCTTGTCAGATCCCATAGTCTTCTGTATGTCGAGGTTCCTCAGGTGATCATGAACTTGATCTCTTACAGCGGGAGTGACTTTTCTCCCCCAGTCCCCGTCTTGCGTTCCATCTGCTCAACAGGGGTGGGAAGAGAGGTTGCCAGTGAAGACTGAGGCAAAAAAGTTGTTGAGTACCTCAGCCTTCTCCTCATCCCTTGTTACCAGTTTGCCGGTCTTGCTCATCGAGGGTGGTATGCTTTCTTTGATCTTCCTTTTCTGTTGACATACCCATAGAGGACTGCTCCAAGTCCCTTGCCAAGTTCAGCTCCAGCCTCAGCCTGGCCTTCCTGGCCCCATCCCTACACAACTGGGCAGCGTCCCTATACTCTTCCCAGGATACCTGTCCCTACTTCCAGTACCTGTGCATTTCTTTCCTGCCCTTTAGTTTGACCAGCAGGTCTCAACTCAGCCATGCCAGTCTCTTGCCTTCCTTTCCTGGTTTCTTACACCTGGGATCGAGAGCTTTTGTGCTCTATGGAAAGCATCCTTAAAGATCTGCCAGATCTGCTCCCTTGTCCCTGAGGGCAGTTTCCCAGGGTTCCTGTTGACTAACTCCTTGAACACCTGGACCTGGCATTTTTGTCATTCTGTGTTTCATCTAGTTGTTCCATCCCCTTTTCTGTGGCATTGAATTTGAGACTGTGTTCTTAGTGAGTTCCTTAGAAAGAGCTTGTTGAACTTTCCCACACTGAATGCAGAAATAATGAATATGTTCAGTTCTTCTGCTCTTGCCTTCATCTTCATGAGCATTATTTTTATAACCTGCATTTTGGACCCATGCTTCTCAGGAGTGTTTTCAGCTCGATACATGCTTGGAAGAAGATTTATCATTGGCTTTTATACCTTCTGAAAGTTGTTCTTGAGCTACTGTTTCGGCTACTGTTTTGACCTGCCTTGTTTTCTACATTCGACCTGTTAGTTCATGATATTTTCTTTTTCTCATTTAAACACAATTACAAATTTTAAAAGACTGTGCTCTTAATCTTTAATTATGCCCTCTTCCCAGCTATTTAGCCATGATAACTTCTTTTTAGTTTATATTAGTCTCAAACTTCAGTATAGTGTACTAAACAGTGCTAAATCTTGATAGATGGTAGAGAGACCATTAGCTGCTCTTCTTAGCAAGCCGCTTTGTTGTAATGTGATTTCCATCTTTGAAATCAAACATTGCTGCAGTGATCTCTTTGGGGTTTTGTTCCTGCAAAGACGTTTGATCTGTGTATGCCTTATGATTCCTTGGTAGATGGTTTATTGACTGTGATACTGTGGACTAGACCTTTGCACAACCGTTACACCCCCCACATAGATTAGCACACTAGCCCTTCCGTGTAATAACTTTGCCAATGTCTAAAAATTAATGTTAGCATTACCTTCCCCCTTTCAATAGTCTAGATGTACTTCTTGTTAGGAGTGTGTGGGTTTTGCCTCCTCAGGATTTCTGGTTTTCCTGTGCTTATCACAGTTGCTGTTGCCTGTCTGGCTGGTGACTGGTAGTGTGGTCCCAACAGCGCACCTATGCTGACTGGGCTTGGAGTTTCAGTTCCTGTGGTTTTACGTCACTGCCTGACGTAATTTGTTAAGTCACTCTGAGTCTAACCTGTCTTCAACAGCTGAATAGAGCCATGCTGTTTATCTGGGCATGACAGGAAAGGGGCTTATCTGAATGCGTCAATTATGCACTGAATTTCAAAGATCAGTATTATTTAATGTTAACACTGAGTCACATGGGAAGACCAAAGAAATGGCATGTCTTAGTATTTCCATTACTGAGATCTATTTGCTGAATATATATATTTATAAACAAAACACTACCAAAAATCAGAGGCTGAAAAGTCCAGGTTATGCAACTTTTTTGGACTGTTCATGTGAGATGTGGGGATCACTATATTGTGTTTACCTTCTGTAAATAAATAGAGGGCAAGTACTTTCTTTTCGTATGTTATATTTATTTGGCTTTTTAATGAATTTATAGAACTTTTAGGCCTATTTTCTGTTCTGTAGGATACATTCTCATATTGCCTGCCTTTTTATAGAACCATTTTCTATTTCTTAAAAGGCTTTAGAAACTTGAGAAATAAGTTAATTAGAGTGGGTTGGTTTGGGATGAGTATTCCCACACAGAATGTCTATTGACATAAATATTAACTTTTTTTTTTTTTTTTATTAGGAGGTTTTAAAATTTATGTGCCCACGGAGTTAATGAAACAGGACTGTAAAGTAACGTGTCTGGTGTAGTGGGTCTTTCTGGTATAAGTTATAGGCATGTGAAGGAAAAGATGATTGAAAGCAGTCACTGTGGATTTATTTAGGGTAAATCACGCCTGACCAGCACAGTTGACTTCTCTGATAAGCTGACTAGATTTGAGAATGGGAGAATAGCAGTGCATGTCATTGACATTAGCAAGACTTTCAACACTGTCTCTCACAGTATTCTTTTATCCATGTTAGGACACTATGGTCTGGATGGGACAAGAGAGAGCAATGGATAGAAAGCTGGTTTTATCATCAGGCTCAGAGGGTGGTGATTAAAGGACTCTGGTGGGTTGACCCTGGCTGAACACCAGGTGCCCACCAAAGCTGCTCTGTGACTCCCCTCCTTAGCTGGACAGGGGAGAGAAAATATAACAAGAGTCTTGTGGGTTGAAGCAAGAACGGGGAGATCACTCAGCAATTACCATCACAGGCAAAACAGACTTGGGGAAAATTAATTTAATTTATTACCAATCAAATCAGAACAGGGTAATGAGAAATAAAACTAAATCTTAAAACACCTTCCCCCCAGCCCGCCCTTCTTCCCTGGCTTACCTTCACTCCCAATTTCTCTACCTCCTCCCCCTGAGCGGCTCAGGGGGATGGGGAATGGGGGTTGTGGTCAGTTCATCACACGTTCTTTCTGCTGCTCCTTCCTCCTCAGTGGGAGGACTCCTCACACTCTTCCCCTGCTTCAGCATGGGGTCCCTTCCACGGGAAACAGTCCTCCACGAACTTCTCCAACATGGGTCCTTCCCATGGGCTGCACTTCTTCACCAACCAGCATGGGTCCCTTCTATGGGGTGCTGCAGTCCTTCAGGAACAGACTGCTCCAGCGTGGGTCCCCCACGGGGTCACAAGTCCTGCCAGCAAACCTGCTCCAGCATGGGCTCCTCTCTCCATGGTGTCACAGGTCCTGCCATGAGCCTGCTCCAGTGCAGGCTTCCCACGGGGTCACAGCCTCCTTCGGGCACATCCACCTGCTCCAGTGTGGGGTCCTCCACAGGCTGCCAGCGGATATCTGCTCCACCCTGGACCTCCATGGGCTGCAGGGGAATCTCTGTTCTAGCAACTGTAGCACCTCCTCCCCCTCCTTCTTCACTGACTTTGGTGTCTGCAGAGCTGTTGCTCTCACATCTTCTCACTCCTCTCTTAGCCTGTTGCCATGCATTTCCACCCCACCCCCCCTTCTTAAATATGTTATTCCAGAGGCACTGCCACCATCAATGACCAGCTCAGCCCTGACCAGCAGTGGGTCCGTCTTGGAGCTGGCTGGCATTGGCTCTGTCAGACGTGGGAGAAGCTTCTAGCAGCTTTTCACAGAAGCCACACCTGTAGTCCCCACACCAACCACAACCTTGCCACACAGACCCAATACAAGATCATTCTATGCCTGAAGGCCAGTAGCAAGTGGAATATCCTGGGACCTGTCAAGCTTAATGTCTTTATCAGTAACCTGGTGGAAGTAACAGAAAATGATCTACTGAGATTTGCAGGTGACACCAAATTAGGGTAACCAGCTGATACTATTGAGTGCAGGACAGCCATCCAGAGATACCTAGACAGGCTGTAGGAGTAGCCCTGCGGAGGAACCCTAGGAAATTCAAGGAGGACAGATACCAAGTCTGGCATCTGGCAAGGAATAAGCCCATGCAATGACTCAGGCTGGTGCCTGCTTGTCTGGGAGCAGCTGTGCAGTAAGGGACTTTCAAAACACGTCAAGTTTAAGCCCTGGGCAACTTGGTCTGAAGCTCACCCTGCTTTGCACAAGAGGTGGGACTAGGCGATCTTCTGATGTCACTTCCAACCTAAATTTTCTTTTGTGTTTGCTTACACGCTCATCCAAGGATGACTCCGATCATCCTTGTCAGCTGTTTGACTGCACTGATGTATTTCAGAAAAAACTATGTTTGTGTGTGTATATATATATACACACGCATACATATATATGAAGGATTGAGATACATTTAGGGAGTCTAGGAGAGAAAATGTTGTTGATGTGAAATACAGAACAGTTAGTTGTGGGTATTACAGTCCATGGCTAGAGAATAGTTACTAATTTACTGTTCCACGACGAAAGACCTCTGCTCTATTTTATATTCTTATATGGAGTACTCAAAGGCAGGGTAGATTTTCTTAAAAAGGAGAACAAGGTAGGAAGCTAGGGACTAACACAGGATCGAGCAGTGGGCGAATGTGCCAAGTGCTCAGACTTTGAACATTCATAGCTGTCCTTTTGTCCCTGCACAATTGTTTGTTCTGTCTTTATTCTTCATGAAAGCATTTTATTCCTTCCTGGGTCTTCATCCATCATCTTCTAGTGCTCTTTAAATACTTCCTGTATTCCCTATTTATATCCATTGGTTTTCTAATTAGCTGCATCTTAAACCAGTTTAAATTTCAGGTGACTTTGTATTCACCTTGCTACAATCTGAACCCAACCCATTGTTGTTTCTTGTTGTCCTTGGATAGGAAGGCTGACATGGGCAGACAAATAGTCCCTGAACTAGAGTCAGACCTGATACTTTGCAGTGCTTCCCATGAAAGAAAAATGTTTCCCTCAGTTACTAAAGCTTTGATGAAATTTGATAAGATTTACAAGGTTTTAAACTCAATTCAGGTATATAGGATTCCTTATATGCCTGTTAAGAAAAGAAGTAAGCCTAACATAAGTGCTGGTGTTTATGAACAGAACTATTTTTTTTCTGCTTGCTTAAAGGTTTGGGCACCTTTTTCCTGATGTGTCTGTTTCATTTAGGCTGGATTTCTTGTATTTTTGTGTCTCACAAGTGATCGTTGTTGAATACATTCATCAGTGTAATGTCTCACTTCAAAAATATCGCTAGGACACAGCACTGAAAATGAAATTAAAAGTTGGACTTAATGCAAACAAACTCTTACTTTGTGAAACATTTCAGAATGAAAAGTATGATTTAAGTTATGTACACTTTCACAATGACAGAGAAAAGAAAAACTTCCATTGTTAAACTAGCCTGAAGATATATAAGCAAACCTAGCTGCAGGCTTCGCACAGGTATGAGAGTGAAGGAGCTCAGCATTATCCTGTTTCAGGACAGCATTTGGACCTGAGCTGTATGCGCTCTTTCTCTTTTTGCATGTAACTGATGCCTTGTGTCACGGTGCAAGGAAGAGGTGTACGATCTTGCTCACTTTGTGAACAGAATGGAGTGCGTTTCTGACCTGGATCCGTGTATGTGGTTCCTGTTAACATACATGTTCCTTTTATCTGGAGGAAAAGAGCATAAACCCCCAGACTATAATAATGATACATGGTGCAGTTCTTAGACATTCAGTTTTCTGAAAGCTAAAACAAGACTTGAGCTCTTAAATTAGGATGGTGCTTTTCAGTGTTTTACTTATGGTCACCACCTAGAAATGTCCCTTGTAGGTAACAAAAGATCCATTTTTTCTCTGCAAGATAGTAATTAGCTTTAGATTTTCTTCTGTAAAGAGAAAAAAATGAAAATAATAGGAGCTTAAATAGTTTATCATAACTGACCGCTAATTGCCCATTAAAACTGGGGGGCGGGGGCGGGGAGGCAGTACAGAACAATGATATCCAAAGGAGGAGACAAGGAGGCAGCAACACTCAGGTGCTCTCCTGCCGCCTTTACCCATGGCAGGAGACTGGAGTCACTGACCTTGTGAAGCCCCAGTTCCTTGGCTCTTTGAGAGGCTAGACAAGATTTAATCAGGTACTATTGCACAAGGAGGCAATATTAAGGCAAGACCACAGAGAAACAATACCTTACAACTACTGTGGATTTTCCTAATTTGTGCAGAAGCTAAGGGAAACCCTTTCCCATACCTTCTGGAAGAATAAAGGGAGCAAGGAAAGCACTCCAGTTGATAGAGAAGTTGTTGGACTAGAAGCAAGGGAGTCTATGGATATTTTTACCGGAAGGTTAAGGGGGCTACGTACTATAAATTGTGAAGGTGTGACAGGAGATCTCAAAACTGATATAATTAGGAGCAGTTTAGCTATCTGTAAAATTTGTTTACTGTTGCCATCCTAACCATCTGTTCTCTTTCCTTGTGTTGCAGTCAGTTGGGGTAGACGATATTCTGTAAAGGTGAAAGGTTTTTTAAAGTATGGTTTATGTCTCTGCATATACATCTATGGAGCGCATCTTATAACAAGGCCTAGATCCCATCAGTGCTGTTTGGGGATGCCACTGTACTAACAATGATATATTACATGCTGTTAATGCTGCATTTGCAAAACATTTCCAGTTAAAGTCATTAGGTAAATGGAAGTTGCCTCCTTTACCCATCTGGTTGTTTGCATACAGGCTATGCCTTGCTCTTCAGTGAAATAATTTTTTGGTGTTATCCTTTTAAAAGGCTTATCTTTGATGTTGGCAGGGGGAGGGGAAGACTTCTGTTGTAGTGAGTCATAATATCTCTTGACAGGAATTGCCAACCAGCGCGTGGCCTTCTTGGCTATACAATCTGTGTTCTAGCACTTGAGCTGATGGGTGATTGTCAGCAACGGTGGTCTACGCCCGCTTGCTGGTTAGGGTATGGAGACTACTGTTTAATGTCACGAATGGCAGATGGTTTCTAGGTGGTCAAGTAGTATAAGGAGCCCAGAATAGGTATGTAGTTCCAGATACGATGGTCCAGTGTGCTTCAGGGTGATGGACAGGCAAACGTGCAAGATTGGACTGGATCTGGGTTTTGAGCTGCCCTCTGATCCATAGACCTGGTTCTTCCAGGTCATGTATTGGGAGACCAGAGACAGCTTTCCCCTGTGTCTTAGAGAGAACTTCACCATGCAGGCCTGCCACACTCACCTGTCACAGGGACCACAGGATGACCAAAAAAGGGTGGACAATCAGCTGTCATTTTTGGAAGTGAAAGGTAAATTCCATTCTGTCCAGGCATTAACATCAGTAGAAAAAGCAAAATCTTCATTCAGGCCCACAGAATTAAGGTTATCTGAGATTTAATGCACTGTTATGGATGTTTTCATTTCACTGCAGTTTTTATCAGGATATGTCAGTCTCTTATGTACCCATGACCAATGTATATGAGGGACCATTCTGAGTGTGTACCTAATGTTTTATGATAGTTATTTCACAACATTTAATTACTCTTTAAGTGAATACTGTCTTCTAATTTCATTTTTACAAGGTACTAGGAGTTTAATTTAACATCTATGAAAGAATATGTTCAGTCTGGATATGTTGCTCAGCTTTCCTTGAATACGAGCAACATGACTGTGGAACAAATAATGCTGAACCTGAGGTTACGTGGTCCCCTCTGAACAAAACAACAAGCAAACATTTCTGCCAACATTAATAACTACTTGCTGTAGTGTTTAATCTTGTAGAAGCTAACCCAATAGGGTTTTGTCATCCAACCTAAATGACTCTTGTGTCTTTGATGCAAGACAAGTCCCAGCAGCTGTGATCAGCACTTCAAACAAAGATACAATAAACCTTTCTGCAGTTTCAGCTAGAGATGCATTACCTTCCTCTTGGATCGCAGTATGTGGATTTCCTTAGTAATGGGGTTTTTAATTATATTTATAATGGATTGACTGTGATGCAAGCTTATTCTGATTGTGGGACCAAATCACAGCAAGTTTCAAAAAGATGGCATATGCTATGGACTCAGTATCAAAATGCATTTCTTTCCTTATAAAGGACTTGGGCTTCTGACCCTCCTCCCCATTTGTGGATTCTGACACATATTAATCACCTGATAAACATCTTATATTTAAAGAACTCCACAGAATGAATTTAGTGTATGAATCCTAATGCCATGTTAAAGGAAGGGATACAATCCAGCACCCAGGAGAAGTTTTCACATATTAGCAGAGTACTTAGATGCAGAAGTACTATACAGTTTGATGACTCCACTCCCCTTAATGCATACTACTGCAGGAAGTTGCGTGTAGTTATGTATGTGTATATACATATGAATATATATGTACAGTTGTATATGTATCTTTTAATATACATACGGTATCTGCATTTCTATATGTATTATACTATATAATTTATAATTATATATTTTATATATTATACATATAATATCTATTATTTTATATATATATATCTCGATTTTTTCCCAGAGGGACTCATGCTGTGAGGTTAGTACTCACACTTGGCAAGGAGCTCATGGTATTGCTATCCTTCCATTGCTGTTCTGCGTTACCATTTCTAGTTGTCGGCTCTGAAATAGTAGTGGTGTCAAGGGACTGAAAGAACAAAGCCAAATTTTCTTTAAAGTAAACTTTTGGCAACTAAATGTACAGGACTGCAAATCCTCAATAATCTATTCTATCTCTAAGGAGCAAACCCGGGAACACGTACGAGGCACATATTAAAACATACTTGTTATTGCAGCTAGCTGAAAGTTCCAGACTTGTTTGTCAGACAGTGTCATTCCATAATTCACATCCTATTCCACTACCACAGTAGTTTATGGTGAAGTGGGTAACACAGTTCTGATAGAAAATTTTGTCCGTGGTTTAGGAAAACCATTTTGGATTCTTTCTTACTGGCACAACATGAACAGATGCTAGAGAGAAGAAAGGTCAGGATTAACTTAAGTGTAGTGTTGTAATATTTCAACATGCTTTATATGTTCAAAGCACTTTGGTAACTACCATTAGTATATAAGTGTATAATATATAAAGCATCCTAATATTTTGTGAAGAAATCAGTAGTTAAACGGTAAATACGATTTAAAAAAAAATTAGTGGTCTTCCACTTTACAAGGCAATTTAAGGATGAACACTACTAAATATAAATTTTAAATTGGAGTATTGGTTATATCTCTGTCCCTACAGTGCATGTTTTAGCCTCCAGGGCTGAAAACCTGTAGCTCTGAAATGCATAACCTTTGCATAACCTTCCCATTACCTGAAAAAAATAATCAAATGACAAATGGTCAATTTAGATAGTTTATTTGATTTAATATTTAATGTACATTATGCATTTCTGAAATCAACTACTTGCAGTAATTTGTTATGGGAAGACAATTGACTTTATGTATAATTTTGTGTGTCCTGTATAGTCCTGCTGGTGCTGGTCAAAGAAAAAAATTAACAGAAATTTTGCCATGATGTGGAATAAAATTTTCACTTTGGTATTTCTTCCTAATTTTTTGGTAAACATAAACAGGGGTTGTTTTATAAATACTTCAGTACTTAAATATTCTTAATGAGAGACTTAAGCATCTTTTGTATCTTGTTTTCCTTCATATTTATATGAGAATAGGCAAATATTAATCACTGCTGAAATTACTTTCTTCAGCAGGCCAGACAACCCTTAAGAGAGTAGTGCTTGTTATGACAAAAAGATGTTTTAAACTATTTAATGTTTTCATTTGCCCCTCTTATCCCATTGAGCAAGTCACCTCGGTGCTATGAGTGGTTGCAATTACACAGAGCTTCCAAGTAGATTTAGTGGTTTCAGCTATGTAATGTAATTGGTTTGGTAAAAAACTTTTAGTAGGAGGAAACAGTTTGTATCACTTTGCCTGTTGCTTAATTATAAAAAGAAATTCAAATTAAACCTTTGCCTGTTCAGTCATCATCAGATGACACAATAAACATACATCTTAAGGTGAAACATTTGAGATGGGAAGTATTTGGTGTTCCTTTCTCAAGTGAATAGACCTTTCTTACACAACTAGTCATTATCGGTTCAAGAGATTTGCTTCTGCAAAGACTTATTAATGTTAATGAGGATTTTGGAATTGGTGCATATATTTCTCTGAAGCTAGAGGTAAATGAAACACATTTGATGAGTTTGATTTCTGTATCAGTGCTGCCCAAGAAACTAGAAACATTTATGTCCCTTCTAGCCCAAGCTATTCTATGATTCTATGTGATATCTATCTAGATAGGCCATCTAGGTTAAGAAAATCTTTCCTTCTCTCTCTCTCAAAAGGAAAAAAAAAGGAAAAATAATAAAATTTTAAGTCCTTTTTAATCTGTTCTGTTAATGGCAGGAAAATGGCATTATGCACACCATGTTTACCTCTGAAGGGTGAACAACTGAATTTGTTGCTTGCATGTTGCTGCAGAAATTATTTGCCATCACAGAAAAAAACACAATGTTTTATATCTCATGGAGTAAACATTATTAAATTCTTGAATCATTAAAGTGGAAACAACTTAGTACTGTTTTAATGACTTTGCAGTATGTGAGCGCTAAGACTGTAGAAAAACTTTCAATAGACCAAATAGAAGATGGCTACCCCACTAGCATTTGGGTTTTTTTTTGTTGTTGTTCTTTGGTTTTAATTACCAGGTTAATGCTTTCTTGAAAAAAGCTTGTTAGAATTGTAGAATTTTTCCACTTGGAAGGGAGCTCAGGAGGTCCTAATCCACCTGTCTTCTCAGTACAAGGTCAACACTGTATTTAGACCGGGTTGCTCAGGGCTTTGTCTAGGTGTGCCTTGAAAACCTCCAAGGAAAGAGATTCTGTAGCCTCACTAGACAACATCTTACAGTGCTTAATTCTCCTTATATTGAACATTTTTTTTTCTTTATGTCAAGTCAGAGCCTCCCTCATTTTAATTTTTGACCACTGTTTTTCATCCTCCAGCCATGGACCTCAGTAAAGAGCCTACGTCAACCTTCTGTATAACCTCCTCTTGACAGAGGAAGTTTGCTGTTAGGTCCACTGGCCGTCCTGAGCCGTGTCTTCTTCAGGTTAAAGAAGCCCAGTTCCCTCGGCCTCACCTCGTACACTGTGTGAGCTCTGTATCTTGTAGTGGTGGCCCTACACCAAGCTCCTCCTGGGTCATCAACAGTTTACATTGTTGTGGCCAAAAACTGGATGCAGCATTCCAGAGGCAGTCCAATGAGTGCAATCCCTTCTCTTGATGTACTGGCTACACTCCTGTTAATACAGCCCAGGATGTTGTTAGGCTTAATTGCTGCCAGGGCACGCAGCTGGCTCATGCTCAGTTTGCTGTCCATCAGGAACCTCAGGTCCCTCTCCACAGAGCTGCTCCCCAGAGAGTTATTTCTGAGCTTGTACCATTGCAGGCGTTTATTCCTAGAAGCAGGACTTCAAATTTGTCTACTTTGTATGCCATAAGGTTCCTGCTGGCCCATTCCTCCAGTCGTATCTAGGTCCCTCTGGATGGTGTACCTGCCCTCAAGTGTGTCCATGCACCTCTCAAAGTTGCTCCCAGATAGGATAAGAAACAGCAGGCACTAGTTGGAACACAGGAAATTTTGGTTAAGTACAGAGATTTATGTTTCTGTCATGCAGTTCAAATATTGGAACACAACCACAGAATTTGTGAAATCTCCATCCTTGGAGATATTCAAAACTCAGCTCGATAAGGTCCTGTGGAGCCTGGTCTAACTAGACCTGCTTTGAGTGAGGCTTGGACTGAAATGATTTACTGAGGTTCCCTCCAACTTAAAGTTTTCTGTGTTTCTGTGACTGTCTTCCTCGATATTATATTGTCCACAAACTTGATGGAGGGGCATTTTGGTTTCTACTCTGTCTTTAATATATTAAAATGGATAGGTCCCAGAGTAGACTCCTGAGAAGCTCCACTTTTAATAAGCTTTCAGGTCGAGTATAAATTAAGTCCGCTTAGCTAGATGACATCTCAGCTTGGATACAAAGATGTTATGGGACACCATGTCAAATCCTTGCTAAAATCAAGGTGGCTGATACTCATGGCTCTCTTCCTCCACAGATCTTGTTATTTCATTAAAGAAGGTAATGATTTTGTCAAACATCATTACCCTTGGCTTGTTATTCCCAATAAACTACTTCTAGTTCATATGCCTAGAAGTGACTTTCAAGGCAACTTACTCCATGGTTTTTCCAGGTGCCAAAGAACGGCTTACTAGCCTGTGGTACCCTGGTTTGTTATCTTGCCATTTTTTAAATACCAGTGTCATATTTTCTTGTCTCCAGTTATTGAGGACCTCAGCTGATCTCCATACCATGACAAAGAGCACCCTTTCAGCATCACGAGTAAGCTCTCTTAGCACCATCACATGCATTCTCTCTAAGTCCATGGGCTTGGATGGGTTTAAATTTGTCAAGTAATCTCTGAACTGATCCTCCTCTGCTGCTGATAGTTTCTCTCCTCCTCGAATTCTTGTCCCAGTCGTAGAACCTTGGGAGACGTTGTTGGTGAAGACTAAGACAAAGAAGGCATTGGGTACCTTTACCTATCTGTGCCTGGGATTACCGATTTAGCAATGAGCTTGCATTTTACTTGTTCATCCTTTTACTGTTAACGTAGCAATAGGAGCTGTTCTCATTGCCTTTGACATTGCTTGCACGTCTCGGCTCAAGCTTATCTTTAGCTTTCCTAAAGGCACCCATGCACGTTCAGGCAGTATTTCTGCGTTCCTCCTCCTATAGCCTGTCCTCACTTCCATCTTGTGTACATATCCTTGTTACACTGGAGCTCAGCAGTGAGTTTCTCAAGCTTTCTTCTTGGTACACTAACTTAAATAATCTGGGCTTGTGGTCTGTTCAGTATTAGAAGTTGAGGTTTGTTTCTGTTTGTTGCAGCTATTGTCCTGTGACAAAAGCTGAGGATAAAATGCCAACAACAGATCAGTTGTTTAGCCTTCATTCTCCTTGTTTAAATTAGTTTTACAAGTAAATGAGTATTAATAAGGACATATGCCTGGAATTTTCTGAAGAGATTCAACCAGGTTTCAAGTGATAACTGAATCTCATCTGTGCTCCGCTTCTTTGTGTAAAATTCATGCCTGTACATTCATGAATGGAAAAATTGAAGACTCTTTCAATGATACTTTTCAAACCTGAGAAAAATGAGAAAAATATGGCCTGTCTGGAAGAAATTAGATAGAGGAGGTGTAGCCTTTGTGTGTCTGTGCAGCATTTGATGCTGTCATGAATTCAAAGTAGCTGAAATAAAAACTTGATTTCATAGGGAAAAAAAATAATCTGAACACTGTTTAAAGAATAAAAGATAAGACAGCAATGTAGGGATAGACAGCAAAGCATATGGTGCCAGGAGCTTGGTGCTTGGAACAGTCCCACTCTCTGTCTTCATTATTAATTTGGAAAGAGCGCAAACATATGCTAACTTGAATTTTATGTTTTGTTTTGCATAGATGGTATCTTATAAATTGAAGAATCTTGTATTTACCAGTCAGGACAGAGGACAACATGATTAGGCACAATTATCTTTTTTTTTTTTTTTTTTTTTACTATTTGACTTAGAAATTACAAGGTAATGTAATTAGGGGGAAATGAGTCAAATTTATTTATTTAAAGACAGAGACATTCATGTAGGAAATAGTGGTACTAGAAGAGACCCTTGGGATTCTTTCCCCAGGCAGCAGGATGGGAGTGCAGAGAACTGTTTTCCAGAGCCATTCAGTGCTCACGGATGAGGGGAGAAGGAACTGCCCTCTCCTGCAAAGACGTGTTGCTGTTTTGCAGAAGAGGGGAAGCAGGTCAAATTGGGGTTTAAGGAAGACTACTGGACTCTGTGACAGTTTTGAGTGAACATATACTTTCTGCTTTTAGCGATTTGTAATTTTAGTAATCAGTTCCTCTGCACTTAAACAAATCAAAGCTCAAGGGCTGTGTTAAAACTTCACAGGGGAAAAAAAAACAAACCAGCATATGGCTTAATCTGTCACTGCTGTAAGGGTGTTCTGGAAAGTATGGAGCATAGTTAAAGTGTTCTGGAAATTATGGAGCATAGTTAAAGTATTCTGGAGTCTTAAGCAGAACAGAGGCTACAGGCATTCATTGAATTTGGCCATTTTGCAATGGGAAAATGGCATCTGAACATGTTTAAAAACGTGAACAGCAGGTAACAGCAAAACAGAAATATAAGTCACGTAGCAGTTCATCAACACGAAGCTAGCTAGCAGCGTAACTGGAGTTGTCTTACAGCAGCTCAGAATGCCAAGTGTGTTTCTTGCACTGATATTCTTTCAGGCGTCAAGTAGTTGCCTGCCAACACTGTGGTGAGTGAATCTGAGGGACAGGCAGAGACCAGAATTTCCCTTATGTCTGCTGTCTGGGAAGTGCTGTGTTTCAGCAACAGGTATCTTTGTGCCTAATAATAGACCTTGCTTCCTTATTACTTCCAACCTCCATTCTGTGTGGAGTAGTGGTTTGGGTTTTATCTTTCCAAAAATAAACAGAAAGAAAAATAAATCAATGACAGTCATGTGCACTTGCAGCCCAGAAGGCTGGCCGTATCCTGGGCTGCATCAAAAGCAGCGTGGCCAGCAGGTTGAGGGAGGTGATTCTCCCACTCTACTCCACTCTCCTGAGACCCCACCTGGAGTACTGCATCCAGCTTTGGACCCCCAACATAAGGACATAGACCTGTTGGAGCAGGTCCAGAGGAGGGCCACGAAGATGATCAGAGAGCTGGAGCACCTCTCGTATGAGGACAGGCTGAGAGAGCTGGGGTTGTTCAGCCTGGAGAAGAGAAGACTCTGGGGAGACCTTAGAGCAGCCTTCCAGTGTCTGAAGGGGACCTACAAGAAGGCTGGAGAGGGACTTTTTACAAGGGCATGTAGTGATAGGAGGAGGGGTAATGGCTTCAATCTGGAAGAGGGGAGATTTAGATTAGATATTAGGAAGAAATTTTTCATTTTGAGGGTGGTAAGACACTGGACCAGGTTGCCCAGAGAAGCTGTAGATGGCGTATCCCTGAAAACGTTCAAGGCCAGGTTGGACAGGGCTTTAAGCAACCTGGTCTAGTGGGAGGTGTCCCTGCCCATGGCAGGGGGGTTGGAACCAGATGATCTTTAAGGTCCCTTCCAACTGTAACCGTTCTACGATTATGTGACCCAATAGAAAACTGCAGAACTTAAACTCTGTGATGTACTTTCCTTACCTGTGTTTTCATCTATTTGTTTTAAAACTTTTTCTTCAAACAGTCAGTAGCTATAAAAAATAGATAATAATTAGATAATGACCTCTCTGCTGCATTTGCGGTTATACTTGACATTTGCTTGATATTTGCTAGTATATCTTGCTGGTTTTATTCCCTATAGCACCTTAAAACTTGGCTTCTATAATATATATTGAACAAGCACTTCTTAGCATTTAGCAACTGTTAGCTTAATATTTAATAAGTATGAATTCATTAAATTATAAATTAATAATTAATAATTAATAATTAATACAAATTCAGAATATGAAGATATAATGAGACTGTTGATACCAAATTCTTTTTCTATTTTATATGAATCCTACAGGAAATTTACAAATTTCTTCTGTTACAATTTCTTCTGAAGATTTTGTTTTAAAGAACAGTCATCGCACAGTAAACTGGACAGCTTTTTACATAGTGTATGTAACAGAGCATTTCTGAGAGTTACTTCCTATAGGGATTGCTCTAGAACAATAGTCATGCACTTAAGAAATTATTTTAATTCACAGTGTGTACAACTACAGGTCTGGGAGTGTATATCTAGGAAAACACCCCTTCGAATTCCAGATTTAATAATAAATTTCTTATGTGATTTCATTTCCACTGCACACGACCTTTGTATTGCTTGAAATCATGGAGCTGCTGTTTGAGGAACTGTTGCTTGGCATCTCAAAACGTCTTACTGTCATTGCATCTAAGCGGGGGTAATCCATGAGCAAGTTGGAAAACGTACTTAAAAATCTAGTGCCATAGTAATTAAGTGAAAAAAATTTATCAGCTGGTATAACAATAGGCAAATAATTATTGAAAAGGCCAGTTTCATGTGCATTTATTAACGAGGGTAATCGTCGTTATTTTAAAATATAATCCAGATAATGTTGGGATTTCTCTTAGTTGGTTTTACAGTTTTTGAGGTTAACTTTAAAAAATGCCTTTTCTCCAGTCAGATTAAGAAATTTACCTGATACGTGCTAGTTTTCAGTTTCATGTTTTGACTTTTTCTATAAGCTCTTTGATTGTCTTTCAAAATGCAATGATTCCTCAAGCCAAAACTGCTCAGTCACTATGAAAATGTTAAAGCATCAGTATGATTTTTGCCTTTTAGGATGAAAAACCCCAGGCAGCCCAAAGAATATCAGGGACCTGGTGTTCTTTCTAGTATTGTTATGGGTGAATTTTTGTGTCTTGATACTTTCCTTGGAGTAACCAAGAGTCTCCTTTCCACATCTGTGGTGGTTGGACAACAGATCACACCAGCCTGATTCACCAGGAAAGAAATGAGAGTTCAAGCAATGACCCAAATTAGAATTGCTTCTCAGATTTCGATGTGTTGTGATTTACTTGGGTTACAAATGAAAAAGGATTAACATACAATTTATATAGGACGTCTTGAGAACGGAGTAAGCTTGGATTTAGTTGTTTACATGTGTGTAGTTTATTTCCACATACTTCACTAAAGCAGACTAAATACAGATCAAGTGCGACCATATCAAACAGGTCAAAATCATTTAAATCAGAGAGGCTTAGGTACTTCAGAAATGTGTGCCAGCTCCGTACTGAGGGTTCCAGATATTATCCAAGTTAACTCAGCTGCAGTACATGAGATTTCGTGTTTCAAGATGGCAATTAATGATCTTGATCTCTTTTCTCCCACTCTGAACTGAGGTTGGTGAACATCAACTTGATAGAGATAGCGTCAGTGCCAGAAATCCACAAAAACGGCTCAGTGATTTGTCTGGCATTTCAACTGCTTGCCCGGTTGTAATCATAAAAGTTTAATGACTTGTTTAGTAAACAAGAGGATTTGGGGCCTTTTTTGAATACAGGGTATGGAAAGGGCATTCAGCTGGGATTAATGTGCAATCTGAGTGCATTTTGAAAGCATACGTTTGAGTTTCACAAATTACATGGCTATGATTTCAATAAAAAGTAGTTACTAGAAGGTTGAAAAAGTAGCTAAAATACTGTGATTGTTAGTAGTCATTCATGATGGCCGGGAGATGTTTATTTAAGTCTGCCTTCTTCTAAATCCCATTCACTGATTAATGTATGCCAGTGATCTTGTTTTACCACATGCAATCCCAAGGTAGAATAAGCTCAATTAAAGTTTTTAAGAGGTGTTTCAAACTCTTTTTTTAAATAATTTCAGATGGTCTTAGATACTGATTTTTGGCCATGAGACTCTTGAGTAACAAGAGACATTTTGACCATTGAACTGTTTAGAGATCATGCAACTCATACAAAATCCCTTAAGGGAAGGCACCGAGAGGCTAAACTCCTTGGCTGGCTTATTACTTTGGAGTTTCTTGCTATTCTTTTCTTTTTTCCCATTTGTCTCTTTCCCCTTGTTTTTTCACAGCAGTACTTTTTGCTGAAAGGTTCATAATCTTTAGCCTTTGCAAATCATTTGTTTGTAAAGATTTGACAATTGCTGCTTTGGTAACAAATCAGCAAGTATTCATTAATCACTGTCTGGAGTTCATTATTTTTCTCAGTATATATTTACCCAACAAAGATTAGAAAATGGTGATTAGTTCAGCAAAAGCATTCTTAATGTGGTTGTCACTTTAACTTTTAGTATTGCTTTTTCCTCCTACCAGCTTGTGCTTCCATCTCTTTAGATTTTATCATTTTTACAGGCATGTGCCAGATGCGTGTTCAAATAAAGCCTTTCTAAGAATGGTGCTGGGAACGCAACAGGTGAGGGTAGCTTTGCCTTTTGAGTCAGCTTCTGGTTCAGATCCCAGAGTGATGGTAGGGAGTGCCAGCAGAGAGAGAAAAAAATCCAAAGCCCTGACTTTTTTTAGTAGTTAACAGTCTCCTGTTATTTGTTCCTTCTGTGAGATCATTAGCTAGCTCCAAAGTCTATTCTAGTGTTACATTAAAATAATGATGTGCTTTTTCTAAGCGTTTAGAAAGTGTCAGGTAACTGTTGAGTCCCAGTTCAGATGTGACCTTATTCTTAAACCATACCATTTTATCCATCTCAAGTAAATGTTTATAGTATTTTCAGCTCTTGGAATGAAATGAGAAATGCACAAAAATTCCTAAAGCTCCCCATTCATAGAGTCTTACTGACTTTGCACATGGCAAAACAATTTAAATACTACATTGCTGTTATCCTTCACCTCTATGCAAATGGTTCTTCCATTACTGAGTCATCTCATGGATGTGATGCAATCAGTGCTTTAGAAGCCTTCTGAATTCCCCTTTGCTACACCACACTTAGGACAGATTTTACTATTTTATCTGCCTGTAGGTAGAATCACATTCGTTTCACTATCCCTATCTTGAGCTGATGATATAAGCCCGCTCTTGAATTCTCCTTCATTTTCCAACTTCATTAGCTCGTGTACTTATTACATGAACAGATTTCAAAGACCTCAGAAGCACTTCCTGAAAACTACCTTTTCTCATCTTTTTAGTTCCTTTTTACCTTTTACCTTTCCTCAGGCTCCTTTTGGATAGGCGATTTGCACTACCATAGTGTTTTCCTTATGGTGTCCCAAGGGAACATTCGTAATGTGTTAAGCTACCCTTTTTATTAAGACAGTCTTTTGTTTCTTCTGTAGTTCCCTTCTCTGAAGTTGAGTGAGACTATGGAGGATATTCTGGCCTTCATTTTTCACATAGGGATGTCAAACTGAAGTACCTTCTGGTCATTTACAGAATGGGTCTTCAGTTGCAGGAGTTCAGACAAGAGCAAGAGTTGAAACAAGAGCTTGCATGCTATTGCAATCGACAGTTGCACCTTTTGTTGCGGACTCCTTGAGCAGGAGTTTTACTATTTCTTTGTTGTCATTAATAGTGGAGGACTCATCCTGCACCATGTGCTATTCTGCAGCCACCACCTTCTACCCTTCCTCCCTCCAGCCCCCACTTAGCAGTAAGAAGCTCACTCATGACCTTCTGGATTTGAAGTGCTAGCAGGTTGATTCCCTTAAGGTTCAAATGAACTCCGTCCCTCCAGTACATTCTTCTTGTTTCCAGCATCTAATGTCTCATACAGAAGAGTCTCCACCCCATGATGAATATGAAACCTCACTTTTTAGCCAAGCATCTTTGCATTTCTGTCTGTTTACAGTCCTCTGTGGTACATAAGTACATTACTACATGGAAGACCTTGTCTTCAGCTTCCCTTACAGGGTCCTAGATTTTCTGTTTAAAACTTTTCTCTTGCCTTTTCCCTGTGCTACTGGTATCCATGGAGAGCGGAAGTGTGGGCTTCTCAAACCCGGTGCTTCTTACCTGGTGATCCTTCATATGACCTTTGCATTCAGTAAGCGACTGCAAGGTGCCATCTGGTCTTGCAAACTCACCTAAACCCTAGTTCCTAGGTGCCAATCCCACTGTAACAACCTACCTCTTCCCTTCATCATGGGTCCCTGGTTCCAGAACAGAAGGTTGCATGGCTGTCGTTGGATAGAAAGGCCTCAGTGCTGCAGTCCTTTCCCCATCAGTGGTCTGATGCCATGGATGTTAGTTTGGACTTGATCTTGTTTTACGATATTCCTGAAAGTCTTCTCTTCCAGTCTGATCATCCTCTTTCTCAGAGGCCTTGGTTTCTGTGTATGGAGACCAGACTGCTCACCAGGGTCTCTGAAAGTGCTACCCATGACGCATGGACTGTGTTTCTCTGAGTTACTTCAGTCCAGCCCCCTCAAAAAAGCTCCCAAAGATACTGTCTGCATCATGGTGCATCCAGGCTGCTTTCCTAGGGGACAGGTGTTTATACCTGAGATGTGCAATAGACACCTTCTTGCTGGAGGACTACCTTTATTTTTCTATGTGGATGTGCAATAGTGGTTCTTTATGATGGTTTCTGTATCACAGTGATTGACCTGACTGGCAAATTTCCAGGTGTTGCTAAATTCCCTCTGGATCCAAACTTCCATTTATCTTCTCAGCTCACTTCCATTTATGTTTCCAACAGCTCTGCTCACTCCATGCTAGGAATGCCTGGATCCAGCAAGTGCTTCTTGCCCTGCTTCTAGTTTAGGATTTTCAACTGCATCTTCCTTCCCTCCCTCCTTCCTGCCACCCCCAGTGCTTTCCTGAGTGAGGTTCTGTCCTTGATCTTTTTCACAAAATTCAGAGATGAGACTGAACTTCTGTTGATGCAAGAGGACAAAAGAAAAGCCTGTAAATATTTTATGTTGCACAAAGTAATATATTCACACAGTGTATTTTAAATTGCAGGGAAAAAACCTAGCTTCTGTTTTTTGAAAATAGGAAGAGCATGAAACAATATGCCATGGTCAAAATAGAATTTCTGACAGTTTTGATTTCAATTTAAACAAGCAATTTACTGGGGGGAATGGTATTCTTGTCTTTAAGTGTCACTTATAAAATACACAAAATATAAAAACCGAAATAGATCACAACTTCCCTAGTTTAACGAAATCAGACCAAAACCGGCTACGTCCCCTGATCAGGAATCAGTCATGCTTAAGGGAGAGTCAGGTCACAACTTGAGGTTGCCTTGCCACCCTTATCCATAATCTGCGTGTTGATCTACACTCGCCCTGTTTTTGAGGGTGTTCTTAGAGCTGGCAAGGCTTGGGTGGGTCCACCTTTGTTGGGGCATCTCTGAATTTGCTCCTTAGGCATTTCCCATGATCTCCCCTGAACTCTGAGACAAGGGTTCTTAAAGAAGAAGTTGTTATCAAGAGCACTGGGTTGTTGACTGGACCATGCCAACATGCATCCATCCATTAGTTCTTTGTGTGGTCAGTTTATTGCTCCCAGAAACTGTGACCTCGGCCTCACTGGACTGAATAGCTTTAATCAGTTAGGATCACTGGAGCAAAAGTCCATTGTCCTCCGAACAAATAAGCAAAGTGCAGGCGCACTCTTACCCTGTTATACCGAGAAACTCCCAGTTTAACTAAAGGCAGTTCTGTGGGTTAATTCTGCAATTGACTTGAAGCATCCTGAGCTGTGAATAGTTACTGTGGTCCTTCAGGTATTTCACAGAAACTCTTCCTGAGCTTTGACGGCCATGTTTTGTTTTCCATTAATGTGGCTACATATCTGTGTTTGGTTGCAGTATAATAGTACATTATTCTGTTTTCTCTTGCTCAGAATAGATGACTTGTGTTTTCAAAGATATTTTGTGTCAGAATGAGTTTTGCGTAAGGAAGGATATGTAGCTGCTGAACACTGAATGATTCAGCAGTGTTCCAACAGAACAGACTTTGACATATAGATGTGTAAATGACATGAGTTTTTCCAATATACAAGACTTAAAACATTGATTCATTTACTTATCCCTATTTTATCTTGCTGTATTTATGCATTTGTAACCTGAATGTTTTCCTAAAGGACTGTTTCAGACTTTAATTATAAATTTCCAGCAATCATAAATCTTCTATGACCGTCGTTTCATTATGATTGTCTTGATGTTTGATAGTACTACAGAAAACTGAACACAGATCTATAATCTTGGTGTTTCTTAGCCTCCAAATCCTCTCTCTGACAATTTTAATATTTTAGTAGTAAGTTGGGGGTTTTATATATTTATATGAAATCTGTTAGGATTTAGGTTTGCATTTCATACTGTGCCTCATGAAATGTGACGCAAATTAATTCATATATTTTCAGTTTAAGCATTGTTGTCTATTCCGAGAGTTTGTTGAAAGGCTTTAAATTAGGCATGATTATTAAAGCTTGTGGTTTAGGTTGTGGGAAAATATTTTGTTTGAAAAGAATATCTATATGTGATCATTCTAAATGAGGTGTCCTTATTAACAAAATGGAAGAGGGAATGAGGAAGCACAGCAATGAAAGCCATGCATAATTCTTGTTTGGAAGCCTTCCTTACAGTACTTTGGGAGAAGACAAGACAGAGAAATAGAAAAGAACTAGAAGAGCCAGTAAGTAAAATACTCATATTTACGTACAAATTGATAATGCATTTGAAAAAAACTGCAAAGAAGTAATGATGAAGAATGATAGTGGATGGCAAATCACATATTTTAGAGGTATGATATTTGAGCTACGGTAGTTTGCAAGACTCTGTGGTCAAGTGCAAAAAAATGTATTACTTGAAAGCTAAACAGAATAACGTGCAAGAAAATACTGTTCAGAATTAGTCAGAAGATGGACAGGCAACCTCTGTGCATTAAATTTAACACAGGAAAGAAAAAACTAATTAAAAATTTCTGTATGGATTGCTGTTTGCAAGAATTTTGCTATTCCTTTGGGTATCCAGAGTGTAATTATTTTCCAGTTCATCTGAGAAACATTTGCTGAAAGAATGTAAATAATTGTGTTTATCTAAATCAAATTTTTACTCTTCATTGAAGAAGCAAATTGCAAAATCTGAAAATAATGGAGAAGCAGATCACATAAACCTTTGTTGCTGTTAAAAAGAAATTTATGGAGTTTCTCATTAACTTAAAAGGAATATTAAAATATATAACTGGAATTACTTTTACAGTTTGACTTCTTACAATCCAGTTTAAGACTTTTTTTTTTCAATGAAAAGACCAAAGCAGGAAAAACAAAGCCAAAGTTCAATGTATTAGAAGTGAGCTATTAGTGAACAGAGACGAGCAATACAGTAGAAGGGAATTACATTCCAGAAGCGCCGCATGCTTGCACAGCTCAATACTGAGAGTGCAGGTCCTCTAAAAATCAGATACTTTTCTTCTCTCTGTTAATACATTGTTCCAGAAACTACCATAATGTTTAGTCTTGTGCTTGTGTTCTTTTAGCTAGCTCTTTTATCATCATGTTGTTAATGAGAATTATATCTGCTGTCAGGAAAGAATCTGCTTTTTATTGAGACAACAAGGTTTGCCAAGACTTATTTGCTGAACGTGATCTGCGTCTGCATAATACCTTGAGGAGACAGAAAAACTTGGAATGCTGAGAGTGCCTCAATCTGACTTACAGATTGTTTCCTCTCCCCTATAATATTTACAAATTCTGTGTGAAAAAGCACAAGATGGGACTAGTGAGAAGTTTTGATTCACAGTATTTAGAATAAAAAAGTTCTTCACTGTCCAACCATTAACCTTGAATTTTATTTCAAATGTTGTATTTAAAAATTTTGTGAAATTTTATTTTTGAGACACCAAGTTACATTTGATCTTTTTTTGCCTTGATATGCGCTGAGCCATAAATGAAACCAGTGTTCTCAAATCTGGAAATCAATTCCCTTAATCCCAGCCCATTGTCCAGTGGATACAAAGTATTTCTCAAATTATCAATGAAATTCCAAACCAGAGATGTCTTCTCTGATTTTTATTTTTCTTAAAATATTTTCCACAATGCTAATAATTAGTCATTTTTTAGTAGTAGGAAGAATATGAGTGCAACATTTAAACATCATTAATCACAAAGTGAATCTGTCTGGTGAATAGATGTGAGACTGATTCATATGTCAAAGTGGTTTGTCATTTGTGGAAGAGATAGAACATAATAAGAAATGAGAATTTTTATTTGTAAAATTTTAAAATTCATAATGTATTTTTATGAAAGCTATCTTGAAATTCTGATATAGTAGCAAGTCCTAACCTTTACTAAAATACTTCCTATTTTTTAAAACCAAGCAGGTTCTAGGGATTGTCCACAACGTAATGCACTAAATCTGCTAGATTCAGTGAGTCTAGTATGGGAGTTTACATCATATCATCCATAACACAGGATAAACGTTTCCCAGCCTATCCGTAGCATCTGTCTCAATCTTTTGGTTTACTCTTTTACTCCTGACAGAGTGAGAGGGAAATCTTGGTCTGTAAGGCTTCCAGGTTTCCCATTCTCTCATATGCTTGGATTTACAAAGAAAATTTCCAGGTTTCCTTTGCTGCTTAAGAGGTGATCTGCCATTTGGTAATGTAGCTGTGCAAAACACTAAGCACTTTAAGTGCTAGCTGTTGACTTAGTTGCTCCCTAAGACCACACTGCCTCAGATCCAATTCCTCCAGTTCTTAATGGCGTAAACATATATGCCAGTTCTCAGTCCACAGCCAGCTCCTTTATTGGGAAACAATTGCTTCTGATCAGTTAAAATGATACGAGTTTCTGGAGTCTGACATCTTGAAATCAAGTTAGGCAAAGCTTAGAAATGGCAAGAGCTTACACTTGCATAGGATGGAGAAGAACGTAATAAAGCAGTTCAGTGAGAATGCCCTCTCTATAGGATTGCTCATGCGGATTTTGCCAATAGTCAATTCAACCTGTGAATCACAGTGTTTGTTACACTAGAATAACATTTATTTCTTCCTGCATTTCCCTGGCAGCACAGCAATTTCCATCAAAACATCTGAAGAGCAAGTGAAAAGTTTTCTCTTTCCCTCCTTCTCCTTTTTGAGGCAGGGGGAAATGAACTTATTATAGGATCTGTCTCAAAATGTGGTATCACTGGCAAAACTTGGGGAACAAATAGTGAATTAGGAGTAACAAGTTGCCAGGGCTAGATAATACTCATCCAAGAGTAGTAAGAGCACTCAGAAACAAACCAGCCGAACTGTAGGCTATAGTGCGATGATCTTTTAATCTTTTAGCCCCTAGAAACTCTCTAATGTGATGCCTGTTTTTTCAAAGGGCTTCAAAGTAGGTCTGAGCAGCTCAGATCTGTATCATATTTGTGTCAAACTAATAGAAAAGGCAATGAAAGAAGTTGTTATGACACACCAAAACCAGGTGAAATTCATTTGGGGTAAATATACAGTGATGTGTTTCAAGGTGATGTGAGGCAAGAACAAGGCTCTTGTGGTGGTAACAGGTTGTTCTGTTAAAATGGCTGTTTGGTAGTGCTTGGAAGGAGTGGCTGAGATGAAGTGTTCTCCCGATGCAGAATGATTTCTCTGACTTTGTATCATATAACTCAGCATGGCATTTTTGACAGCTTTGATTTAGCTTAACAAGTTCCTTAGCATTTCAGATGGTAAGTCCTGAAGTGCCTCCTGAATTCTCCAGTGTCATCTCCTGCCCGTTGCAGGTCTGTTTCTCTTCATCAGACCTTCCAATGTCATGCTGCAAACTTCCAAAGAATACACAGAGATTTTGGTTTTACTGAAATAACAGGGATCTTCAGGCCAAAACTCTTGATGACAACCACTTCATCACTCTGAACATGATGTAGGTTACTATTACCATTTGTGATTAAAAAAAAATAATAGATTAATTTATATATTTCACATTCTTACACTTCTCATACTCTTAAAATGTGGATTTATGCTGAGTATGAGGAGAATCAGAAAGTGCGTGTTCTTCTGCTATAGCTGTTTTCAACACTATGGGCCTTAATTTGTCGTGCGGTAAAAGGTTTTAGTCCATACACAAGACTTCACAAAGTCTTCTAAAAATCTAATCTACCAGGTAAGCCATATCTTCTTACTAGAGAGTATTTCCACTCATAAAGTTGGGCCTTTTCTATTAAATTAAATTATTGAGATTTACCACATCCTGTCCTTTCTCCTGTGGAAGTGTTACTCCTTATATCTGTCATCTGAGCTTTTGCTTTGTGAGTCCTAACTGATGTTAACAAGTGTGTCCCAAATAGCCTTTCAGATCACATCTGTGGTTCTCCGCAAATCAACTGCCATTTTCCATACTGCCCCAACAGTGCCAGTCTAACTTAACGCATTTGATTTATAAACAAGTAGAATGAGCCAGCTACATGATCTACAGCAGCGTTCAGCATTCTAAGATACAGGATAAGACTGAAGATTTTAGAAAAAAAAACATAATTGTCAAGATAAAATGTACATTTGTACAATGAAAACATTACCAAAAAGAAGAAAAGAAAAAAAAAAGCCCTACTAGAAAATCTAAATACTCATTCATGCTGTTTGTGTTAGAGATAAATTTTAATGTCTTCACACTCCAGAGCAGCAAAAAAATCCATTAGCACACAGATTCTCACAGTCATTGACTGTGTGGGAAGATACAGATGGGGTTTTTTTCTTCATTGCAACAATATCACTAACAGCAGGAGCCGAAACATACTATGTCATGTCAACCTGAAACAAATTAGGATTTAAGAATCTAATAAAGTTGGGATTGCTCAGTAGTGCAGTTTGCTAACAGAATGTCATTGCACACAAATGGCGTGTGCTCAGAGCTGGGTAGCTCTGGCAGTTAAAATACACGCGTTTCCCCACTGAGCCGAAATGCCCCACTGCTGATTTTAGTTTGATACAATGATCCCAGATTTTCTTTGGCACTGGGCAGTGAAAGAGCTGTATGGCTGAACAATTGAACTGAACTTAAGTTCCATTAAGAAAAATACCTGGTAACCTGTCAAAAACTTAAAATCTGCCTAGATCAATGGTTACGATATTGTGATACAGAGAATTGCACAGATTCAAATAAAAAAACATTGATATAATCTGTGCTATATCTGATAAAAAGGTTTCTAAAAAATCTTACTAGTTTTTTTCTTAAGAACTAAGGTATTAATTGTATCAATTTATGTGTTATTTCTATTACAGTGAGAAAGAAACCACAGATTTAATGGGTAGACTTCTCATTTTACTACCAAGAAACATGGAAGTTTGCAATTTTGCTTAGTATATAACCAGGGCTAAGAAATATTTAAAATTTAAATAGCTCCTTATGCAAGTGTCTTAAATCTGATTTGAATTCATGGTCACAGCCACGTATGTAAAGTCTGAAGGAAAAATTTGGGTATAGAGATGTTAACGGCATATACTGTCCCTCTTGGGTTTTTAGTGAAAAAAGAAAACTCATTTAAGTGTGTTCAGTATCAATGGCAGTTGATATAATACCAGATTATCTTTAATAAATATTGCATATGCAAAGCCAAGTTATCCTTCCAAAAATTGGCTGTCCTCAACTCAGTTGTTTTGTGAAGCAGGACACAGCTCTTTAGTTCCCCAGTGTCAGCAGTGCATGTTAGAACGCTTTGTATGGGCACAGCTCCTCCGTGCAGGGGTAGTATCAATTTGATACCTGTTGCAAAGATATCGTTTAAACTGCTGTGTTTAGAAACTTAAAGATTGTTATATGTATTAGATGCTATTAGATGCTATTTTTTCATCCACTTTTCATCCACTTCAGATAAAACTGTTCATGAATTAGCTTAAAAATATGAAAAGTACTTGTACATCAGTTTCATATATAAACTAAAATAAATGTTTTTACAACTTTTTTTCCCATAAAATAGAAAAGGCGTGTTGAGTATGTTAGAAAAACTTTAGATCTTCAGGGTCCAGTTGACTGGTGCAGAAAAACGTATTTTGTTTTTTTTCTTTTGCATGACCTCCAGTGTACAGGTTTGTGCTTTCTTAAAGCTAATTAATAGTAAAGCTGGTGATGATGGAGGGGGGGGGGTCCCTATTTTTGTGCCTGACTAGACAGTTGGACCTCATTATCTTCTAGTATACTGATATTTCCACAAAACTTAGCACTATTAATTGTCAGTTCCAATGTGTACGGAAAGATTTTAGAAAGAAAAGAATGAAGTGTCTGTAACTTGTATGGTGTTCCGTATCTGTACCTAGGGTCGATTGCTATTTGAAGGAGAAGAAAACTCATCTCTGCTATTTTCATGTTCCTCACTGAAATAAAAACAGTAGCGGAACTTCTATATGGAACGTGAATATTTTGTTTAAAGACTAAAAGCTAGAATAGAAGGTTAGAGGGAAATGCAGAAATCCTAGTGATTAACTGAAGAAAACTTCATGCAGCACACGTTTCCCGGGCCGACTGCACATTGCAGTGCTCCTTGGGGACATTTTATGGCGCCACTTTGTTGCGTCTTAGGAGCTGCTAATACTGCCTTGGCATCCTCTGCCTGTGTGGTTCAGAAAGCTGTCCCAGGACTGCAGTGTTCTGCAGTTAATTGCTACTACTTTCACTGGATCTTATGGAGTTAAAGGTTGGGAACTACCTGCTCCGCAGAAATGTATTGTTATCTTTTCCATGTTCTTTCATCTGCCAGTGGTAGGACAATATCCGTAGAGCAGATAGTTAGATAGGTTTTTTTGTTTTCTATTTGGGGAAGAGAGAATAGCTCAGGCTTTTTTGTCTGCTTCCCTTGTCTGTGCCCTCCTTTGAAATGGGAATTTGGGTATCAACAGGTACTTGAAGGCCGGCTTGCTCTGAATATAGCTGAAACCAGGTCTTTACAGAAAGCAAGTTATTTAATTTTTCTGTATAGTTCTTTGACTAGTCCTTAGCTTCCAGCACTGCCAAATGAATCTCACAGAGAACCATGAGGTTTTTTAAGCTGTGTGACTCTCATTGTCACTCAGTTGTGTGCTGGACGGCCTTACTCACTTCTGACCTCCTGTCTGAGTTTCAGCAATAGTGACTGTTAAAACATCATTATGCAGTGTGGTTCAAAACAGATCACATGAAAATATTCATAATTATTGCTTAGTACTCTGCCTCCACTACAGCTCTAGGAGTGTTTGAATTCTCAGGGATATTTAATTTCTGGCATTTCATTACAAACATTAAAAACACCTCAAGATTTTTACGTGACTCTAGAAAACCTCTTAAGATTTTATAATAGATGGAGACACGTGACATTCTGCAACTTTGGTGTTAATGCAGTGGTGGGTGCCATGCCTTTTTTTTTCTTTTTTTTCAGAGCAATTTCATTGCTCTAAAATTTCGTGAGCTATTAACTCTACAAAGTGGGGTTTGCTAAAACTGTTCTGATCAACCAGGTCTAGTGGGAGGTGTCCTTGTCCATGGCAGGGGGATTGGAACTAGATGATCTTTAAGGTCCCTTCCAACCTAAACCATTGTATGATTTCAGCAGCTACTTCAGTCAGTGCACCTCTCAGGGCTGGACACTCAGATCCAGTTGCAGTCTGGATGGGCAGACGCAGGTTTTCTTCCAGAGGAACATTCAGCAGCTCGGGCAGGCTCCTGGCCGACTTCTCCTCTTCTCTGGGGTTCACATGGCATGAGGGAGTCATGCAGGGTAGTTTATTTGAGTGTTGCTTCCTCCTGAGTTTAAATGGGGCTTTGGACTGTTCAGATTATGCTGAATCATCACAGTAAACTATGGTATAGTTCTTGGATTTAACACTTTGATGTGTAGGGAACTGCCTGTTTGTTAGTCCAGTCATACCTGGAGATCATGGGCGTTTGCCTATCCACCAAAGAAATACGCAGTGGGTATATTTTAAATGTGCAGGGCTCATAGCTTTGCCTCACAGCCTGCCTTTTCAAGCAGTTTTTCCGTAAAACCCCTACTCTGAAATGCATAGAAGGCAAGAAGAGGGTAGGCCTGCAGCATGTCAATAAACTCTTAAATTTAGGGAAACGTTGTTTGGCTCATGAGTTTTACAGTGAATCGAGTCTTAGAAAGGCACAGGAGAAGGCTTCGTGTGATAATAAATGCATTCTTAATGATTACTTACCAGAACTGTGAATAAAAAAAAAAAGATGAAAAATGGCTTTATTAGTTCAGTTACCTATTTTCTGGTTTAGTGTTACCTCTTGATCGATACCCAGAGCACTTCCACCAAAGTTGTGTCCTCCTTCCAGGATCACTTAATTATTCATGAAATAGGCACGCAGCATATTTGACCTCTAACTCTCAAAAGTCTTCTCCAGGGTAAGGGAAAAGTACATACCGTGTTCCTGGTTCTCCCTCATTTACGTTGTACTTTCCTTGTGAAGCACACCCCTGAGAGTCTGATGCTGTGCCTTCTATGGCTGTAGGTACTATTTATGAGAAAAGTACACAGGACAAAATGCAATGTCAAAATCTTAAAACATAAATTGCAATTAATAAAATACGTGGCAATGAATTTCAATTTTAAAAGAAACTCTTTGATAATTTAATTTTGTTGTAACTTAGAATAAAACATGCCATGTAAGTATATGGCTTCAATATAAATATTAAAACGTCTGAAAAGTAAATCTAGTGCTGAGCAATTATGATAACTAAAATTTTGACAGTTCAAAATGTTATCCCTTTTTGACCCAGAAAGAAATCAATGCCAAAGCTAGCAACATTCTCCAGAAATGTAAGCTTCTTACCTGGTTATAGTGGATGCTGAAAGTGATTTTAATGGAAGACGGTGGGAGTAGTATTTAGATGTTTACCAGTTGGTAAACAATTGAGACAGCTGAGTAGATGATGATAAAGGCTGATAGATATTTGTGAGTCTGGTGAGTGGTTTCAGATAAATACTTGGCTATACTGTTTGCACATCCCAGACCTGTTCCAAGATTTGACGTAAAATTGCTGTTGAGAGCATGTAAAGTAAAACTCAACTTTTCAGGCAGATGATATCTCGATATCAATGAGTCATTCCATTACCACATTAAAAACCAAGAGCAGGCCTAACTTGCTAAAACAATCGTGAAACCTCCCCAGGTATTCAGCTGTGAGAGGCATTCACATATTTTATCGACAGCTTGGTAAAAGAACAGGTAAAAAAGCTGGCTTAAAGTGTCATTTTATGAAGTGCTGTCCTCGGTGTTTGTGATTGACCATTCTTGCAGCTGCATATACTGTGATTATTTTTAATATGCTGAGGAATTTTTATAAGCCTCTCTTTCTCTCTTTATGTATCCATTGTGTATATATTCTCCAGTCAGCATCAGTTCTCAGTGCTATGATATGAGGAACCTATTCCAAGGAAATTCAATTTTTAGGGCAAGAGGAAAATACCTGACAACACAGACGAAAACCAGACCCTCTTTAGGCATGTGAAACAAATTGCCTTTTACTAAGCTTCTCTCATTTTCTTCTTGCACAGTGCTTGCTTAACAAATTGTAGTCAATAATCTGCCTCCTGATGGTTCTTTTTGTCTTAGATCTTCACCCTCTTTAAACCCATCCAAGTCTTGGTGACTACTCTGCACCTGTATGGCAGCACTGGTAATAATATTTTGCCCTGGAGTTAGTGATTTTTACAGCAAGCTCTCAAAAATCTTTCGAAAGAGCCTTTCAGAGGGGCCTTTTTTTATAGGTAGCAAAACAGATGTATAGAGAGATGAAATGACATGGAAAAGATAACAATACATTTATGCTTCCCATTTCCTTGTCTCTTGCTGTGCTTACTCTGCATGATCTCTGCCTGACCTACAGGGTTTTTTTCTTAGTTTAATTCATTGAGTTTGTGGCTGTGAGTATATTGCTTTGCTTTTATCTCGTGTCTTCGAGCCATAACTCTTTATCTCCTGACTGTAAGCTGCAAGACTGAAGGCTGAAGCTGAATTTCTTTCTTCTCTTCTCAGTGCTCTGGTGCTCTGGAAAGAATAATTGGCAGAGCTAAATCACTGTCAAGGAGAAAGAACAAGACAAACATAGCAGACCAGGATTTTCAAAATTGTCTAGTAATTTTAGATGTACTAATTTTGGGTGCACAGTTTGACAAAGGAGACTCATTTATAGCCAGGCCTCTGTAGTTTGGCAGCCAAAACCATTAGCATCTTTTGATAATCTTGGCTACCTTAGTATTTTTTTAGATAACCTGATTTTAAACAGATAGCTAAAATGAAATTGTATTAGAAAAGATAATTAAAGTCTCTTGGAAAGGATGACTAATTTCATTGCTTGTGTATCCAGGTCTTAACTATAATAAGAAAAGTTAACCTTCTCGAAAAGGTTGTTATTTGGCTCCTGAAAAGCTACCTTTTAATTTCTGACATGTTAAAACTCCAGTTCAAGGGGTGGCTTTTAACAAAAGACTCTGCTGCTGTTGGTTTTGTGTTACAAACTGGTGGGACCTGCAAAGCTGTGGCCCTGCGCAGACCTGGCTGGTGCTGGTCCAGAACAGGCAACAAGATGCCTGTCCCAGGAGCGTCCTCCTAAGCAGCCCCGGGCTGAAAGGCCAAGCAGGTTTTGCAGGTGCAGAACTAGTTGGCCGTGGCCTCACAGCCTCTCTCCCCACTTCTGCCAAAAGGGGGCTGCTCCAAAATCCCATCGCATCGCTCCCTGGGGGAAGGCAGAATGAGCAGCAGAGCAGCTTCCCGGGGCATCCTCTTCAGTTTTCCTTGTGCTTTTAAAACCTCTTGAACTGGCTGTGTTTAGACAGTGTGGAGACAGTAGTTGATGGCATCATTCATATGCCTGAATAAAAATAAATGTTATTTCATAACTTCATTTATGATGTGTTTCCTTATCTTAAATTCTAATCAAGCAGAGTTTGCCTAGTTGTACGTATTCCTAAGAAAGCAATAAGTTGACATAGGCATTGCCGATTTGTTTCTCTCTGAGAACTGATTTATTAGCTTCTATTGCTCTGAATTTGTGTTGAATTTTTAAGACGTCTCCTTACATGTTACATTTCAGCAGCAGGAGCCAGTGACTGATTAGTATGCAGAGATCGTTTTGGTCCTGGTTTTGCTTAATAGCACTAACCTCAAAATAAAAAGTTAATTAGAGCGAGCAAAGTTATTAAAAGTGCCAATGTGATTTAAAAGTTGAAGTCCACATTTTCAGGAGAGTCTTAGGCATTTTGGAAACCTGATTAAATTAAAATCCTTTATGAGGTTACATGAAAATAGGACTTTGGCTTTAAATCACCTTGGTGATTTTGAAAATCTTCCTCAGCGTCTTTCATCGCCTCACACAATAAATGGTAATCCTTCACAGGTGAAATTATCTGTATACCATTCATAACTATGGAAGAGTGCAAGGACATTATCGCCAACAGCATATATTTAGTCAAAATCCTTCACAGAACCCAAGAGCACTTCAGATAACAGTTAATTTTAAACTACCAGTATTTAGGAACAGTTAGATGAAGATACAAGCCAGTATTTTTTTCATTCTAGTTCTTCACTGTCAGGAGAGACTCGTGGCTGTTTGTGTAACAGCAGAGGTTACATTTCGTAGCCCAGACCTGTAAATCTGCTATACGCTGACACCCAGCGCATCGCGGGCTTAGGCAGGAGAAGAGGCCGAGTCAGAGGGTTGCTGAGGGGAGGCAGAACCTTTCCTCCAAAACTCCTTCTTCACATCAAGCACAGCAGTACTCAGGTGCCCTTGTCCACACATCTCCATGTACACGGTGTCCACAGAAAACTAGTGGGGTGTTGTCAGCCCGAGTACCAGGGAATAAAGTGTCCATAAGAGGCCTGGGTGCTGCTAACTGGGATTCTCGTTGCTAAATCCTCACTGGCAATCCAAAGACTAAACGAGCCTGGAGACCGATCGGTCTTTTCACGTACAGTGACTCTTTTCAGTGGCAATTGACTGGCTGCGCTTAAATTTGTGTAAGAGATGCATGACTATATGCATTTTCTATTTGAAGGAAACCAATACACTGAATGGGATAATGAGTAATCTGCTGGCTGCCCTTGGTGAGGGGGGTGAGATGCAGTGATGGGATGAAGGAGCTGCAAAGGACATGGGACCACTTCTATTGAGGTGGCTGAGGGACATCTCAAGCCCTTCAAGTGTTTTGCTTATCTTCTGCAAAAGCATCTTCAGATGCTTTTGATAGCTCAGATAGTATTGAATTCGTATTCTGTTTTACATGTACTATCTTGGTAATATAATAGGTGTTTAATGCAGCTCTGCTTGTCTCCCTTTTTCTACTTGTCTAGAATATCCTTGGTATTTAAGACCAACCCTTATGTCAGCTTCTTTATTAAGGAATGTGCTGCGGAAATTATGCTAATTAAGCTGGAGTGTAATTATGGGCTAGAAAGATTATTTCACAGTCAGAATTGAATTGTTGTAGATAAATGTGCATTAACTTAATAGTGTGCAGCTAATTAGTTTTGCTATTTACTCGTAGAAGTTAAAAAAAAATGTAATCCATTATACAAAAGCTTGAGAAATGAGTATATTGCAAAGCCAATGGGAAGCATACTCTGAATCTCTCTTTAATTATTGTTTTACTGGAATTTTTCTCAGTTTTCCTATGCTGAAATGACACTGGGCACAAGTAGCTAAGTAACATACTTAACTTTATTTCTACTTAAAATATGTATTGTGCAAGTAAAATGTATGATTGCCATTTTGACAGTTACATATCTGTAATTCATACTAAAGCAATTACAACATCATATATTTTAGATCTCATTATGTCACAAATGAAGGTAGAAACTTTATTTGCTGTGCATATCTAACTTTATTTTTCATGTTCATCAGCAAGCTGGAATTTATGTTCAGTATGTTTTAAGCGAGGAAAGACCTAAGCACTTACATGCTGGACACATACACACTAAATAATGCTGACAGCATTGCAAGTGCATAGTTGTGGTAAAGTACTGAAAACCAAAGAAAGCTGAATTACTTTATTTTCCAAGTTCTATCTGGATCCCTGACTGAAACTGAAAGCCTTCACGAGTTTGCCAACAAACATGTAATTTTGTATGTTCCAAAAATACCCATGTTTGCTGTACTTGTCAGGCATCCATGAGTGTGAAAAGAAGGCTGCAAAACATTCTCCTTAATGTAAATTAGTATCACCTTCTGGGAAAAACTGATATAGCCATTTGATTTGTGCATGTAACTTCATATATAGCAATTCTTTGGAAGCCACCTGTGAGCATAATATTTCTGCCCTGGACTTCCCAGTGAAACAGACTGCAGTATAAATTAAAGTAGTGGTTAAAAAGTGCAATGTCAGACTGAAGCGTGGTGTGCTCTGAACTTCGTCTGCAATGTAGCCAACAGAGCTTGCTTTATGCTCAAATGAAAAAACATAGAAGAGGGAGAGATTTTTATGAAAAAGAGACAAAATCATTTCAAAAAAGTGATTTTTCCACTAATAAATAAATAACGCTAGATATAATATCCTCTGTTGCAGAACAGTTCCACGGCATTTCCACATTGAGTTTTAATGAAACTGGATATCAGTTTCGTTTTTATCAGGTTATATCAAGAGCACAAGCTCCTGTGTGAATTCATATTTGCCATTAGATGAAAACTTACAAACAGCAGGTACTGACATGGACCTAAAAAAATCTTTAGACTTTTCCCACTGCCAGCTTCCCCTTGTGCAAACAGCACAGCTGAAAAATCTGTGAACTTCATTGTGTTTGAACTTGACTTTGAAATTTGCATCAGCAATTTGAAACACAAATTTCAAAATCATACAATTTACAGATTTTGTCCTAAGATGACTAAAAATGTGAAATTATGGATGTGTAATAAACGTACTTATTCTTCCTGCAGACATCAGTGGCTATGAAAAAAGGAAAGGGGGGAAAAGATCAAAGCTTGATTGCCAGCCTAGACAGAGAACTCTTGTGTCTCTGCTGTCCAAGCATGCTCCTGTCTTCCATACAGCGGGTTATGCTGTCCAGCCTTGATCCGAGTGTACCTCAGGGGAGGAGAGGAAAGGAAATAAACGGGTATCAGAATGGGTTCAGTGTCTGTGAATGAGGGTCATTACCTGTCATTACAATTTTCATCAGTCTAGCAAATGAACCCACTATTCATTTTTTGGGAGTGTTTTAGAGCAAAATCTAATTTAAGTCTAGTCAAAACCGACGAGATTCATATAGGTTACACATGCTACATGAATTGCACATACTATAGCATCAATGCTTAAGTCTTTAACCACAGTTTAAGCTACTTTGAATTTGAAACATATCAGAAATTATTTTATAAACAACTCTGTTATCAGTTCCTTAGTTGCACGTAACCATGATCTGAGCACTGGCACTGAAGTCTGAGGGCAATCATTCATGTTACAGCTATTGCTTGTAAATACTGGATGTTTTTATAGCTGGAGTCGATGCTGTCAGCTGAACACATAGAGGACAGTTTCAAAGGCAGAGAGAGTGGCATTGTCCTTTTAGCTTAAATAAGGAAATTTTGGGGGAAAAAGGTTACCCCAAGTCTGAAAAGGAATTAGCTCTGAGGTGAAAAGGGGAAGGTGCAATTCAGAGTCTGCGCTTCTTGCAGTTGGCAGAATACATTGCAGGATACCACACACCAGCCAAATTCTTGAATCAGTGAACATAATGGGCACTGGAATTCACTATATGAGATGAAAAATCCCACCCAGAACATGTTGCATGGAAATAAGTACCATACAACTAACTCACCCTTCTTCTGTAGGTAGCTGTACTTCCACAGGCAGAGGAAAAATTTTTGATACGTTGAGGCACATATTTTTTCCCTTAATATATTCTAGTTTCAAGACCTCTCTAAGATATTGATTCTGATTTCTAAATGACAGATCCTTGGCAGTATTTCTCTCATTCGTTAATAAGGGCAATTGCCCTGAATCAATAGCATGATTATTTTCTGCAGTGGATTTATTAGATATATACAGTGTTTCACAGTTCAGCTGGAAACATTTCTGCAGGAGTGCTGTGCAGAACAGTCTGCAGCCTCATTCTTTTTGTAAAGGATAGAAAAGTCGCATCCCAATTGTAACCTGATAGGATGGCAACTAAGAGAGGAGCTGGTTTTCCCCGTTCAAAGGATGTTTTTCTGTGAGTTGCATTTTACTGAGGTAAAACTATTGAAGATACATATGAGATGTCTATTTTATGTTTATTTAAAATCTACAGCCTACTTCTGCCATAAACTCTTGAGTATCATCCCTGTAAATTTTTTTTCTCTGTTTTGGCTTTTGCATTATTTTTTTAGGTAAGACATGCTGTTCTTGGTCTGGCTTTGTTGCGGACAGTAGTTGAGAGTTGTGAATTTCCCTGATGTTGTACTGGTCGCACTGGTAGTAGTTTCTGCTAGTCTTATCTGTCCCTTGACGAGCTCGTCATTCTTCTGCTGGCTTTTGTGTCATTGTGGAGACTCTGGGTTATCCTGAGGCCCAAACAGAGAACAGAAATGTTATCATGCAAGACACCAGCTAGAAACCATCCTTTCTCCTTTTAGTCCTCCCTGCAAGTGCGGAAGTACAGCTTTGATTCTTGATTTAGTACTCTGAAAAGGTTAATACATATTAGGTTTGTTGGTGCTTTGAATAGAAGAGGACATGATTGAAACACCCTGTTAGAAACAGCAACAACAAAGCAGCACCCCTTCTGAATGAATACGTGTGGACAGACCTTTTTTTTTCATTTATAAATTGAAACTGTTGGTAGGGTCAACAAAATCTGAGATTGATTAAAATTTCCCTGCATGAGGCCATCTGTAGCTTGAGCAACGTATGCTGCGGCATACGTGCCAAAAAGCAGGAGACTTGCAATCAGAAATTGGATTTGATGGCCCAGAAGGTCTCTTCTTGTCCTGTGCACCCCTGAACTACTGTCCAGCCCCTCTGCATTTTGGGATTCTTGAAAACCTTTTGCAGTCAGCTAACAGTGAATCAGTGTATTCGGTTCTGAGAGTTGAAAACCAGGGCTGAGGATTTAATAGTGGCTCTTCTAACTTTTGCCATTTTTTCTAGTTTTCCGCTGTGAGAGAGGCATGTAGGCACTGTCTCTCTTTATCCATGCCTGACATGAAGGTGATAATATCTATGTACTGCATTAGGAGAGTTCCCTCGAATTTCTACCGTCCTTTGAAGTAGATGAAAGGCATGTGATGGGAAGGAGCAATAGTATTTGAGTGTCACTACTCATTATTGGTGGATATTTTCCCTTCAAACCAACACCTTTCCATTTGAGCAATTTTTTAACAATTTGACTCTTTTGTTATTGATCCCATGAACTTTCTGTCTCCTGAGTGTCAAGAATATCTTGCGTTATTACATTGTTTTGGTGGTTGTACACTGAGATATATCAAGCTAGCATGCAAGAGACCAGCTTTTTCACGCTTAATGAAAACCGAAATAAAGGCAGCAAAGAAAAGCCATTAGTCTGTATTTCCCTTTGTCAAGAAGATCAAGTTCAAGTGCATTTATACAATTGTACAGCTTGCAAGCTTAATGAACAGAATTAGTTCCTCTGCTTCTCTAAAAGATTGAATAGGAATCTTGTTGTAAGAAAAGAAAATGAGAACAGTTTGTTGTTTGATTTTTGTAGAAGTTCAGTATTAGAAATTTATGTGGGTTTTTCTCTTGGCTTTCCAGTCTTGGTGTTTGAGTGTTTCAGGGCAAATTCTGGGGCTTATCAATTTGTATGATATTTGGAGTCACCTTTAGATTTTATTGTTTAATATTCATTATTTAAGCATCCAAAGATTGTCTACTTTGAAGAGTTTACTGTGCTCAGAAAGACAGGGAGCGCTGCAAAGTGTTGGATAGATAAGAACGATGCCTGGGCATGTATGTGTGGAGATAAGGTGATAGTTGCTGCCACACAGTGAGAAAGTAAGCGAATAATGCACTCAATGGAGTAATTGCTAAGGAATGAGATAGCAAAAGATAGTTAGGAGTAATACTTTCTAATACTTCAGATGGACACCCTTTCCTTGCCCCCACCGCAGCTGTAAAAAGTGTTTCTGCAGCTGTCATGGTTTGGGCTGGACTGACCACTGAAACGAAGACGGATGCTCTCCCCCACCTTCGAGGAGAGGAGGGAGAGAGAGAAAGAGACTTGTGCTAAACTGTATGCACTGTTGGCATTTCCTATTGTCTGCTCTTCACACACACAGAAAATACCAAGTTTCTGGTTGTAGTGCTCCCTCCTTTCCTGTGGCAGTCTGCAGGTTACCCAGATGGTGATCTGCCTGTACTTTTTATTTGTGGATAGAAGGGAAACATTGGAAGGAAAAAGGAAACAAAGGAAAAAAAATCCATTGTTTTTTTATTTCCACAAACCTAAAAAAGCTTGAGTTTCCATCATCTCTGCTGGAGAAGGGTAGAAGCAGTTCTCCTGTCACCACCCTGCGACTCAGGAGATCTGCTGGGGCCAGAAGCTTGATCAAGCAGAGGGCAATGGGGAGAGACGATCCGTGTGTTGTCACATTGGTTATTGTGAAACTCTTTGTGCTTCATAACACGACGTTAAAAGCTTAGACTGGAGAGAGGTGGAGTGCCTCAAAACCTTTTGGGAACTCTTGTGGTGTTGGTTATTTCAAAAAATGATGTGGATGCTCTGAGACTTTCAGGGAGTGTTGAGTGTGCCAGCTTCCTCTCCTGCAGATGAGTGTGGTTTGAATTGTTAACATTGGTGCTGTTAGGCTAATTGTTCCTGCTGCTTTTTTATTCTTTTTTTTTTTTTTTAATAGCTGCAATGGTTAGGTGTCTTAATGTGTTTGGGGAAAGAAAACAAATATCTTCCTCTGCAAAGTGCTCTTCCCATTTCCCTAGGAAAATCAGGGGTTTGTGGAGTAACATTTGTTCTTTGGAAAGCATATATTTCTACATGGCCAGGTAGGAGCAGGATCTCAAAAACTTTTTTCCTCTGTTGTTGAAATACAGAAAGGTTTAGGAGCATCTGAATGGGAACACTAGTTCTAGAAAAGCAGACAATTTTGATTTACAGGTCTCCAGAGACAGAGAATCTATCAAACCTCGAAGAAAGGCATTAAAGTAAATAACTGTGTGTGACAAAGTAAGTCAATGACAGAGTCAAGGCTGGAATCCCTTAGGTCTGTCTACTCTTTTAATCTCCTGTCTACGTTTCCACCTTTCTGATCTATGAAGAAAGCATATCCACATCTGTAACAGCTATTCTGCTGCTGAGCAACATTTCACAATCTTCTGAAATCTTCCCTGTGAAGTGTGAACTCCTGTGCACGGACAGAAGGAAGCATAAGCTGATCTCTCAGGGAAGGGTTAACTTGGCATATTTTCATAGCTGCGATGTATTAAGCTACTGTAAGACCCTTCTGTAGTAGGGGGTCAGAAAAATGTTATGCATTGCAGGGAGAAAGAAAATAAACTAGGCAGCTTAAAGACATCATGATAGCTTACCTAATTTGCCTCTGCCTTTGCAGAAGCAGTCCCTGTATATGCAAATGCCTGCAGAGGAAGAGATAAAACAAGATTTTCAAGAATCTTTCAGCTCAACAGCCCCAAAAGAGGAATGCCACTTTCTAACAAAAAAAAAAAAAAACAACAAATGAACAAAACACTAAACAAACCAAACGGTAAAAATGGCAAAATTAAAAATATTCTAAAGCACTGAAGTACCTAATTTTTCTCTGCTCCCAACCCCACAGTCTAGGGGAGAGAGAACATTATACCAGCTACAGCAGGGTATGGCTACCTCAGGACACAGGCAACTTTTTTCTTAAAAGCTGCCTCACGGGAGTGAGGGAATTAAGTATTTATAGATCAGTACCAATAGCGTGAAAGATTATTTCATAAAGGTTCATAAATATATTTCAGTTAAAAAGACATTTGTAAATGTGATCAGGGTAACCTTGAGCAGGTAGTACTTATACCTCTGAATGTAATCATGCTGTATTGGAGGCAGTAACCTAGAGCTGTAAATAGTACCACGTGGGCCAGTGTCATTAGGTAATCTTTACTCAACTGTATCATCTTTAAAGTCTTTTCCTCTTAAGATGAAAATGTTCAAGAAATCTACAGACACTTCAGCTCCAGACCATTTTTGTTATGTTGAAGTAGTTCTCATCTTGCCTTTTCACAAGCTCACTTCTTACGGTTCTCTTATTTTAAATTCTAAATCACAGGTAATAATGTAAAACCAGAAAAGCGATGCCTTCTTGGAGAATATATAAAGGATACAAAGGCAGAACTGCAGGAGGGTATATTTGCCATTGTACAAATCAGTTTTAGCCATTTGCTGTATTTTTTGAAGTGCTGGATTAGCCCTGAGACCTCAGGTTCGTGGTTCTGTTTAAGACCTGGGACATGCTGAGCATCTCCATTGCTGCTTGGCCGAGCTGGGCAGGAATCCTGTGCACCTGCCACAGCACATCCTCCTCTGCACCTCATTAGCAGACACAAATACATTGTAAAAACCGCAGTTGTGATGAATCTGTGTAAGCACTGCTGCGTGGTGGTTCCACTTTAGGCCACATGGAAGCGCAAAACAAGAAAAATGTCATAACCCAGGAGCAGCATCCAGGTTTTCGGCAGGATTGCCAAATGTTTGTACAGCTGTTTTACATTCAGCTGTGCTAAATTTGAAATTTAGGGAAAGCATAAGCTACACGCTTAACTAAAAATAAAATATATATTGAAGCGCCATCAAATGTTGTTGACTGCTCGTATATTATACACTTCAATATTTTAATGGTATATTGCCAGAATGCAAAGTGTTGCCCATTTGCATCAGTGAAATTATTGATCCAGTAAAGTGGGTCCAGGTATGGCAGATAGTATGCTAACACTGCGTATACTAACAGGTCACAGTATACCCGGGTAAGTCAATCCAGTGTGTGACTCAAATGAGAAGCAGTAACTGTTGGGCCGAGCATATCTTTCTAATGTTTGCTTGCTCAAGTGCTGACAAGCTCCAAAATCAACTTTTCCCATACCTCGAGACCCATACCATTAGACTCTGTAGTGGAACACTTACTCTTTTTTCTGATTCCATTGTACCATTTGTATAATTTTTTGCCTGTAAATCAAATTTACAGTAGTGCATGTATTAAAAAAAATTAAGCAACCCAGCAATGAAGAGGTTATTGCAGTCATTTTTTCATATTACAAAGCCATTTGTCAAGCATGCTGCTCTAACAACAGCACCTCTTCAGAAAGTATGAAGAGCTCCTTTACATGAAGAAGCAAATGGTGAAGATTTGTGAGATTCAAGAGCTGCAGGTTTGATGAGATGTGTACATTTACTCTGATTGTGTGACGCTGGATGCATTTGCATCGGTCATACGGAGCACCCCACACAGGCTGTGGTTTTCAGGTTGGAATAAACCATAGCATAGATGGATTTCTTTGTTTCATTAGAATTTACATTTTTATTCATAAAAGTTACATCTACAGTGCTTTTTCTCTGTCTTTACTCCTGCTGCTTCTAAATTTAGCCTAAACTATGTCAGGTTATTTTGTTCCTAACTTTTCCAGTAGTCTGGGTTCAGTTTATCTTTCTTGAAAGGACAAAATGGAAGTACGGGGAACTCTCTGCTGATAAGGGTCTATCGCTGCCCTAAGGGGTTTGTATTAGGCCCAAACTTGCTGTTAATACATCTTGTGGATGGATATATGTTGTTCGTGTTGGTGTGGGGCTGAAGATGTAGGTGATCTTGCTTGTTGTTATACACTTCTTTGGCCAAGTTTGACTAGAGAAGACAATGTGGTGAAGGGTTTTGAGGGTTTTCCAAGGTGAGTGGGACAGAGATTGACATCTCTGTATTTTATTTCGTAAAAACGTGTGGTAAAGGTACCCAATATTCATGTATTACATTTTCAAAGCAAATATAGAAGTTCTGCCTCCTCTTGAACTGTAGCAGATCATTCAGACCAGGCTGACAGTCTGTGTATAAGTATGTGCTTGCACATGGTGGAGCATGTTTGAAAAAGGGAAAATACTTAAGGAAATGGTTCAAATTTAACTCCCTATAAATTAAGTGTAATAAGAATATGTTCACTTTTGTTTGACCAACTGTCAGAGAATCACAGAAAGAAAATGAGGGAACGAGCTGGTAGATGGCTTCTTCCTCTTCATATCATGGTCTTTGTGGATTATGTTTAGGTATTTTTGATTTTTTTTTTACCAGTTTAACATCTTGTCTTTGCTCTTTTTAAATGTACTAAGAAAAAGTCCTTAGAGAGACATTCCTGTAGTAGTGGTATATTCCCTTCCAAATAATTTTAATAGAAGTAAATGTCTGCCTTTAAACGTGGGAGGTCATTCTTTCTTTGATCTTCTCTGGGCTCTTGATTACTTGTCCTTGTGTTTGATCCTGAGCTACGTGTAGTTTGTTTTTTCCTAGTACTACCAGAAAACCATTCTCACAGCTCTCCTTTGAGAAACGAGTTAAAAGAGATTTTCAGGCTTTATTTATTGGGGGGGGGGGCGCAAACAGAAGGGTATATCTCTAGGCATAAGTTCAGCAAAAAGCCTTGTAGACTGGCATTAGCAACACCACAATGTATATGAGTTAGAAATCTAGGAAAGATTATCCTTAACTCAGATTGTATTGTCTTTGCCTTTGCGCACCACTTCATGTATGAAAAGCTCTCCTTCAGCAGTCTACAGCTGGCTCACATGTACGTGTGTGTATTAAGCCAGACAGGCACATATGGACCAGTCTGGTTTAAATATACATGTTTGTAATAAACACATCTAAAATTTGACTTTCTTTGATAAATGCTTGGTGGTAGTTCAGTCTTTGTCAAACATATGGTTCTTTATAGCAGGCGTCTTCACAGCACTGCCTTTGGGGAATGCTGCTGAGACAGGAGTAGCTCCGGGTGTCAGGGCTTGCCTGTGCCAACTGCTTCATCAGATGTGATCTGCTTTAATAATGTAGATCAGATATAAGAACCCAAGCTCTCGTGAGATTCACTGTGACCAATGGATGGAAGGTAGACAGAGCCATCACACCTGCTTCTGCGATGCTGTGTAGAAGAGATCGGTATCCTTAGTTACCAACTGGAGACCTAGGCTTTTAAAACTTATTTTTTAGCCTTTTTAAAATCAGTGCAGATATAGACGTAACAGGGATTTTGGTTTTGCTTTACTGTGTGTCATCAGAATTTGCAGTAGCAGAAAAAGAAAATTCTGGCATAATTCAAGCAAATATTCAGATGCAGTACATACTCTGTATTCAGCAGCACCTTTAAGTGATCCCACATGGCCAGTGCACTGAGCTGTGTAATTAATAATCTCTCTTAAGTCTGCATCTCCTTTACTTTCTGACATGCATACGTGTATGATGGCAGGAGCAGGAGTTGGTTTCGATGCAGTACTTGCTGTACCCAAGTCAGCCTGGATTTCTTGGTGCTACTGCTTCTGCTGCTCAGTTTCAGAGTTGTCTCATGTGCAGCTCCTTGTTGATTCTCTTCAGTTGTTCACAGATGAAAGGTAGCCTGTTGTGACAGTGTAGGCATACATATTGCCAGCTTACATATAACTCAGCATTCCCCTTTGGGTCCTCTTCCACCCCTGGAACAGTAGTCTGCTGTAATCCATGGAACATCTGCCTTAGTCACCACTTCAAGCTAAAACCTTCTGTGGGATTCAAAATGAGATCAATCCTACATTCCTAGAGCACGGTTTCTATCAAAGAACAAGTTTCTATCAAAGAATGAAGATGGAACACCTTGGCATGCTTTGATCAGTCTCCTCAGATGAGGACGCTTCCTAGAAGTGCACTTTTTACAATCTGACAAAGTATCTGGAGTGCACAGCAAATGCTGCTTTTCAGCCAAAGCTGTGAAGTTCCTACACAGCTGTGATTCTCTTGTGGAAAAACCCATACCACCACCTGAACAAATTAGTGTTGGTATTCCGAGGAAGCGGAAGATCTTGAATGTACAGATGGGAGCTTACTCTCTATTTTTGGATCAACTACGCAGATACTGTTTGATGGCATTCTCAAAAATTGCATGCCATGCACCTCCTCAGATTTACTCCAGCCTTCTGGCTTGTTTCACCATCTGTGTGGATCACCTCGCTCAAATTTTGTAAGCATGGGGATATTAATAAAGGACACAGGCTTAGCTAGTGTTTGTTTAGGATATTCACTACAGTTTCAAATTTTGCTTAATTCTACTTTATAATTTTGCTAGGGATTGGATCCTCATGTGTTGCCAGTTTAACTAATTTCCATGTGGCACAATATCAGATGTTTCACAGTAATAGAGGTAGATTTGATTTTTTTTATCATTTTCCCTACCTTTAATCTGACCCTTCTCATCATCAAGTACTGATCCTACTACTGCTTTTTGTTCATAGGCAGTAAAAGATATTTTGCTATCTAACTTCAATTACTTTTCCAAGGTGCAACCCAGTTTATTCCGGCTCTTGACTTCTACAACATACCATCCTTCTCTAATAGCTTTTTCTTTTACTTTTTGTTTGGCTCTCTATTTTAATATGCATTTTCTGTCATATATGTATTCTTCGAGCCACGGCCTGAAAGTTCCCCCACCTCTGTGCAACATGTTCCAAATAGTTTTGCACCTGTGTCTTCAAGAAATTCCATTCCTCCTCCCTTCTCAAGACCTCTGCCAGTTGTCTTCATTAAATAGCCTTCCTAACTTTTCATAATTAAGCCAAATTAAAAAAAAAGAAAAAAATTTCAAGTAGATGTTGTTAATAGAGCCACAAACTTGCTGTTCTTAGAAAAAGAAAATCCTCTCTTGCTCTAGCTCACTTTTTTTTTCCCACCTGTAGGAGACTTGTATAAAACAAATGAAAAATTTAAACCCCTGGAAACTAGTCTTTCTTCCTCTGAGGGCTGCTAAAATTATCACAATTATTCAAGCAGCCTTAACTGTTGACAGAAGTTTTTGTTTGTTTTATATAGCTATCGTATTTCATTGAGAAACTACTAAAAATACAGTCATCTCGGAGACATCTGCTTGAAATGGCAGTGCATACTGGGGCTAAATTTTTGAACTTTCTCCCCTGCTTTGTTCATTCTCCCTCCTAAAACTGACTACACAACAAACTCACTTTTCAGTGCAAAGGGTTTCTTTTCTGAATTAATTTTCCACTTAGGTCCAATGTGCACACAAGCATTTCCAACAAGTATTCATACATCACTTGTTTGCTAACTTTTCTTCTGGGAGATCAGAGGGGAAAAGTAGGCACAGCCTTGTTTTCATATGTAAATACCATGTCAAGACTGCAGGTTCATCAAAACAATTAACTGTACCTTTGATGAAGGAAGCTTTTCCTTTTGCCCCTCTCGTTGCCTCTTCTGGCCTGGATTCCAGGACAAGAGGAAGAAGAACCTGAGCTGGTTGTCAGGCTCCATGGTGTACTACTGTACATAACAGGCTTTTTGTTTATTTATTTTCTGCTCGAGTAATACACATATTATGAAGGAGGAAATTTCCTTTGGGAGATAATTTGGTGATAGAAGTTCCAACACTTTGAAGTATAGTTATTTCGTGTAAAACAACTCATTTCAACTGTTGCCCGTTGTTGTCTTGTCATACAAGCTGTTTTCTTCTGGTATTTTGTATCCTCTCCAAAATACCGACACCTGCACTTGTCATCTAGGATTGAAAATGAGAATAAATTAGAAGTGGAGCTAGGATAATTAATTTGTCCTCAGTAGGGTTGTTGGATTGAGGGTTTTTATTATTATTTTTTATTTTTATTCAAAAATATTTTCTGGAACATGTCTTTGGCTGGCTGACAGCTATGTATTTAGGAGGCAGGTCTATTGTGTTTGAAGAACCTGTTAACATGTCTTAACACAGTTAATGATAAGAAAGCAAGTACAAGAGGAAGCTAACAGTCAGATAACATTGTTTCTATCACCTCTTTCAATTTATGATTTGTTTACGGGTTTGTAATACTCATTCTTAAGCAGAAATAAGTGCTTAACCAAGTGCTTCCTTTTCACCTGTTAACACAGTCATAGAAAGCTGGTATACACGGAACACGTGGTGTTTGTCGTCTTCAGCTGCTGAAGTTTCTAGCCTTCCCTGGTACCTTTTACAATGTTGTCTGTCTTTTCCAAATATCAGTTCAATGTTAAGATCTTTCTGATCATACGCAAAAGATCTTTTGTAGAAGCTTCCCAACAGTCCATATCATCTCAAGATTCAATGGAATAGTCCATGTGTGATTGATTACTAGATCTTCATGGTTTCCTTGTATTCAACACTTCATGTGAAATGTAATATTCATGAGTCAACATCTGTTTGGTCAGAAGAGAAATAGCCAATGAAATTCTGAGTGTATTTTTTTACATCTACTGTTTATATTCTTAATCTTCATAAAGATAGAACTGTAATAACAACTCTTAATGTGGCAAACATCCCATATGAGAAGAGAACAGACAATACCTCTGTTCTGTAGTAATTCATTATTATTGTAAAATGAGTCTTGTTTCAATGAAACCTCTTGGGGAACTGTTGTACTTAAAGTGTGATGCCTGATTTTGCTTGAGACAGACTGCAGAGCTACTGTAAGCATTACTCAAACACAGCTGAATTCTCCCAGTGACATACATACACTTGGCCTCAGTGCAGCAGAATCCCCATAATTTGGGAAGGAAACTAACGATCAGGAATATTTTTTCAAATATTATAGCTGGACTCTGCAACAGCTCTCATGTTTTTTTTTGGCAATGAACTCCCAGGTGATCATGGTAACTCCAACAGAGAACTTGCAACCTTTTTCACAAGTCACCTCTTTCCCCTAATTTCCCTCTATTACCTTGTACGTGTAGCATTAGATGGAAGATGGTGGAAATGCTTATATGGCATAAAAAATTAGCTCTTAGGGAAAGTGAGAAAATGCGAGAATTAAGTGTCTCATGCAGAGTGGCTGTGTGCATGCCTGGCTCTTGGGACACAAAGTGAATGATTTTACCATTAAACACAGAAGGGAAAAATTTACCTGAAGTGACAGATTAAGTTCAGTTCCGGAAGCTGCAGAATACCTGCTGAGCTTTGTTCAACACACCTGGATTCAGTTGTTTCATCTGATACTAATGGTGTTTCATGCTTTGTTGGATTAAAGAAGAGTGCAAAGACCTTTGTATTTGCCAAGCTGCTTTAGACTGAGTAGTATGAATGAAGATTTAAAAGTAATCCGATGTGTGTGTATTGTATAATTGTAAAATTACAGAATCACAGAAGGGCTGAGGTTGGAAGGGACCTCTGGAGGTTGTCTGATCCAACCTCCTGCTCAAGCAGGGCCAGAGCTGTGTGATAATTTTACACTGATTATGGACCATATCTGGAAAAAATAAACCAAGAGACAAAATAGGTCATTGCTTTCTATATAAGATAGCAATTTATATCAAATAAAGATTGTGGTAAGTAAAAAGGACTTTTTGACAAACTAGTATTTCATAGCAAACCATTTGTGGTTCTGATTCTAGCCTCCATATTTTAATTTTAACAGAGAAAGTATAACAGTATGAGCGTGTGTCTTTCTTTTCTTATATCAAGATTTCATATAGCCATTTTTATTTAGGAAACTTTAGCAGTTAGAGACCTAATTGCATGAAGTTATTTACTCTAATTATACTTTATATAACTTTTTTTTTTTGCAGAGAAGTACAGTTTAAAATGAAAAATAGCTTCATATTTGATTTAAAGTTTGCTTTGAAAACAATGGGGAAAAAATCAAGATTTTACTTAGACATGTCTTTCTTCTTTGTTGGCTCAACTGTTGCCACATTTATCCACTAATAGCCGAATTTTTGATGAATCTTTCTTGTTTGTTTTCACACAGAGAGTTCGGATGGCGAGATCCAGAGCTTCCAGAAGTTATACAGATGTTACAGCATCAGTTTCCCTCAGTACAGTCCAATGCTGCAGCCTACTTACAACACCTCTGTTTCGGAGACAACAAAATAAAAGCAGAGGTAAGGTTTATAAACTGTTTTTTCAACAGTCATCCTGTCTGCCATTTAGCATCACCAATTATTTATATGTACTTTAAAAAGAGTTACAAAAGAAATCATGTGCACATGTCTGGACCCATTTTACTCAGGCTTTCGCTTAAGTTATCTGTTACCGTTAGAGAAAGTAAAAAATGCATAAAACATTACTTGTTTGGTTTTGAATATTTTGAGTAGTTGCATACCATTTAAACAATGTATCAGTAATTATTCAGTAAACAGCTAATGGTATAGTCTTGATCCCACTGAAGCATACAGGCATTTCCTTAGGATATTCAGAGAGATGTTTGGACACTAAATACAAACACAGAAGACTAAAATTAAGCAAAAGGATTCTGAATCAAAGCCTGCTTTAATGTTTAAATGCGTGAATAGAGTTTAATTTCACTGAGTTTGCAGTTTGAACTGTGATCGTTGGTCTATGATCTTGAAATTCAGTGCAGATTGTATCTAAAATGTAATTCAAACAGCAATATAGACTTTGTTCTGTACCTGTAGCTGATCGGTACTTCTTGCTTGCTTGTTCCTGTGGTTAATGGGAGCAGTTCAGCTTTTGGCACAAGTTAAAACAGAAAGAAGGCAGCTCTGAGGGATCTGACAAACACACAGGAGTCAATTAAAATTGAATGAGTGAAGCTGTTCCCAGCCCCAGCTGCCTCCCCTGGCCCTCGCAGAGATACTGCTAATCAGGGACATGTGGTGTGCCCATAAATCTGTGCCTGTGCTGGCATCTTTTAGCCTGGCGTGTAAAGGTAAACTGAGATCAGGATCTGCTGTTGCTTGTTTGTCAGAACTGTGCAGGGATGCTGTCTTGCTAGCGCTTTGTCATCCTCACCCTCAGCACATACCGCTCTGTGGGTCTGCCCAGCTATAGCAGCTTTCCCTTCTAGGCTTTTTCATGCTGAGGAAATTCCCAGGTGAGTGAGCATGTGGTCTCCTGGCACTGGCAGAACTGCACTGGTTGCATACATCATCCCAAACATCTTAGAAATAATAATAAAAAAATATTTACATGAACGTTAAAATGAAGAACGGTTTTGCACGGGGAAAGAGAACTCTGTTACAGGTATTGCTGAAAATTTTAACTGCACGCTCTCCCCATACTCTCTTCTCATCCTTATTCACAAATTAGTTTTTCAGTAAAAGAATTGATTAATCTCTGAGAAAGGCAGTTAAATGATTAGAGCAATTTATTCGTTGTACAATCTGTGCTTCCTCCTGTTAGCCATAGATTGAGAGCCCTTAGGTAGCTATCCCATTTGAGGAAAGAAGATGGTTTGATTTTCATTGCTAACCATTTAGGGAAAAAGAAGACAGATTGTTGTTGATCTAACCCATCCCACTAGGACATCAGCTTTCATAAGCTTCGGGCTCACAAGCTGGAAGGGTGAAGTATATAAAACAGTAGAGCACTAGGCAGCTTCTTCTGAGATAAAATGAGGATTTCCCCCCTTCATTTGTTATTATTCAGGGCTTTGATATATTCCTCACTCCATAATACGTAAACTGTCTTTGAAAACAAGCCAAAATACATGTTTTTTTAAACAGTCCACCTGAGAATATGCTTTCAACCTTCTGGTACTGGGGATTTTTCTAAGATGACAAATAATGAGATGTATTGTATACTTTTCTAATGATTTGTGAAGCTTTTTCAACTAAAGCATCCAACATTAGCAAACTATTTTATCTGTATCTATCTATCTACCAACCTTGTAGTATTTAATGATAAGTCCTGTTGTGTTTAGGCCATGATTCAGCAGAGCACTTCAACAGTTTCTGTGTTTGTTTATTGGAATCAGGATCTACCCAAAGGGCTCGGTGGGGTGCTTAGGGTCTGCTTGAGCTCCTCACTGAAGAAGAATTTCTTGAGGAACCTTTTGTGAGAGAAGTTCAGAATCCTATCAATAAGGGGATGTCACAGCAGATATCCCAGATTCATACTAGGCTTATGCCCAGCCCCAGGAACTTGAGTGGTGCTGTTAAACCTACCTGGGACAACTCACATGCTAACTGTTAAGGATGTATCTGAATTATGAGTTGAACTAACACCTAAATAGTAGGAACAGGTGTGAACGTTCAGTCTTCTGCAAAGTATTTGTGTTGCAGTTGTGCATTGGGGCCAGTTCTCCTCTGTCTGAGAAGGACTACATTTAGTGTCTGATTCCTTCTTCATGGAAAGCAGGGCACTAGTCCTGCCACACACAGGTGCAGGGAAACGAGCCAGCTCGGACACAAGGCACGGGGCAAAGAAGCACCAGGGCACATGCAAATTTTCATTTTCCTTGCAACCCCTTGTCAAATAAGTAATTACGAATTTTGGAAATCCAGTGTATGTTTGAGATTACAAAGCTGAAAAATTCCAATTCTTTTGAAGCACAGAAAACTCTGCTCTTATACCAAATGCCTGGCTTCAACATAGCAAGTGCCTTGGAGTAAAGAAAGGAAAAAAATTGTCTTGGTGGTCTTTCAGACCCTGAAGAAAGGTCAAACAGGAAAACCGCATAGAAAACTGCCTGTATTTTGTGCGCCTGACAGGCACTGAGGAGGAAGCAAACTGAATTCACTAGATAATTTGCTAAATCTTCATGTGTAACATGCGCTTGAACATACATGCACATAGAATGAATAATACTGTGCCACAATTTAGTTTATTTACTGGTTGCATTGAATTTGAAATGTAATGCAGTTGTTAAAGTTTCAACTCTGGAGTTATCTGACAGAAAAAAAAGTTAATTTGCCGTTATCACTAATGAGCATCAAGTTGTCACACTGCAATTAATGGCTATTTTATCCAAAGTTTCTGGAAATAACTATCCTGAATTTTTTATTTTTTATTTTTTTATTCTTCTAAGGATGACTTATACTGCATTGCCTACCAAAACAGTCATTAATGTTCTGTCTTCTGAACCTGACTGGTCTTTCAATCTTCCAGTTTTGTTTTTATATAGTGGTAAACTTGTCCTACTCTCAGAAGAGTTTAGTGGGATTTATGTAAAATTTCTCCTCATGTACATGGTAGGATGAAGGCCTTTATATTCCTTTTGAGTAGAACAGTGTCAATTAAAATTTAGACAGAAGTAGAAAATAGCAGCTATGACTGTATGCATTTCTGAGATTTCTGACACCTTTTATTGTTTTACCATTACATTTTTCTGTTCTAAAATATTTTAATTTCTGTGGCCGAAGTGTGGAACACTACCCCTTACTTCCTCTGTCACCCCCCAAGAAAACAAAGTGGAAATACTCTGTAGAAGACAACTATGCAAAAGAAATTCAGTCAAAAACGTTTGAAATATGGCTAGGGAAACGAGAGGTCTTTTTCCTTTCATGACCATGTTCTATAAAGGTAGGTGTTATTTCTAAAACAGATGTTGATCACAGGTGTACTTCTGAATTTGATGACATCACTCTAAATGTACGTTTATTGCTACGTAAGCGTAAATGCCCTGCTCGGTCTTCTATGTAGCAAATGTCTCAGAACAATGAGGTCTGCAAATGCCCTTCTCTAATTTAAAGGACTTTCAAACAAAGTTGGCAGTTGTTTATATGCAGACGCCACTGGCTGGCTACTAAGGTGTGAAAAGTCATTTACTTTTTCATAAAAAAGCTTACGGAGTGAATTAGGTTTTACATTTCTGGTAGAATTTTTATTTTCCCCCTTCCAGCCCTGAACATACCAGTACAGCGATAGGTAAATATGACAAACACTGACCGTTGATAAAGACGGTGGTGGTATTTCTTGCAGATGCTGCCTCTTGTATGCTGCTCAAACCTGTTTGGTGCTAATCTTTGTTTGAAAGTGTGATTGTAACTGCTGCTCTTACCTGAAAGTTTTCTGCAAGTGCTGCTTCTAAGCCTCCTTTAGTATTGGTGGGTGCAAGGCAGGCACTGCATCTGCTGTCAGGAGCGCTTCTCATTCTCTACCTTTATTCACGGTGCTTAGGTGGTGCAGCAGACACTAGAGCAGAGTTAAAGAAATTGGATTATTTTTGCTAATGTCTTATGATAGTTGGATTTTTTGTCTCCTGTTGAGCGGTGACCAATCCTCCCTGAAAGTCTCACATACGTGAAAGAGGACACAGGGAGGCAAAAGGCTAAAGGTTGTAAGAATTACTAGGCAGCCCATTACAATTAGGCATCATAATTCTGAAATTCAGAATCTCAGAATATTTCAGCAATTCATTATATAAATTATTCTTTCATTGATGACAGTGAAGAATTCAACTAAAAGGCAAAAGGAAAGGAGGGAAGATGTTTTGATCAGATATTTGAAGGCAAGTGAAAAGTTGATCAGGCAGAAGAGCACAAGAAGGCCCTTTCAGAGGGCATTTTCTCCTTAGGAGAGGGCTCTTACACCTAACAATGGTGAGATTGTGGGCAGAGCCAGAGTAGCTGGTCCTGGGTGCCAAGAAGGAACAGGCAGGGGATAAAGGAAAAGAGAAGCGTTTTAAAATAGTCAGCAGAGAACATTTCTTTAAAAGACCACATTCTATTAAACACAGGATTCATTCTTCCACAGCAATTTGTCTTCCTATAATGACAGCTTACTCTTTTGTATGAGGTCACCATATAAAAGGATTGAATTGTGCAGTTTCACACGCCAACACCATTTTGCTCTCATGGAAAGTGGCAGCCTGCCATCAGCTGCAAAGGTGTAACAGGTCACTTGGGGTTTTTGGCACCAATGACTCCTTTCTGCGAGCTAGGAAATTAATTTTTGCCATCAAAGCAGCAGCACTTGAGGTTCTCATCTCAGGAAAATCATGCAAAGATGCCAAATGAGAGAACAGTAACTACTGAACTGTCCTGCCTGAAGCCTTCCCTTGCATCCTTAATAAACCTCGCTGGATCAGACAGTTTCCTCTTTATCTTGGAGAGCGTTCCCATATACACACCTCACACAGTCTTAGAGGAAAAGTATCAGTCGAGATGTTATTGCATGGTGTTCTAAAAAATGACTCATCGCACACTGAAAGGATTTTCCAAACTTGCTCAAAACCGTCATTTGTATTCATTTTGTCATTAATCTTAAGAGTTTTTCTGCATCTTCTTCTGTGAGTTCTTCAGAATGTGCCCAGAACCCTTTCAACACAATACCACTGCTCTTTAATTTGTCAGGCAGCATGCATAGACTATATTAACCTCTTGTTTAGCTTCATTATTTTTGTATTTATGTTGCTCTGGTCTTTATTATTGTTAGTGAGGGCTTGTTGAATATACATCTGTCTTTTCCATCCTCTATTCTGTTAAGTGTGTGATAGTCCATCTGATTGAAATGGAATATGAACATCAACTGTATAAGAAAAAAATATCTCATTATATAATGTAAGTTATTGTCATAATCTTCCAGGATACATTTTCTTCTGACCTGTATCTCTTTTACATCTATAATCCACATAACTGCAGTGTTGTAGTAACTTCGATGTCATGCATAGTACTGCTAGATCCATGATGGTCAGGGTTACGTACGTGCCTGTTTCTAGCATACCTTTGTCCCAAGGAATACTTACACTTAGTACAGGGTGATGGACAAACAGCCCATGATGTTGCTTTTAGACCTTCTGGCTAATGCTGACAGAATTCTCCGTAACATTTGAAGGATCCAGAAGGGAGGTTCGAGGTGCCCTCATCATCCTTGAAGAGTATCTTGATTTTTGTTTCTATAGTGTTCTGCACGATTCCCCTCCGTTTCCATAAGGGGTCCCAGAGAAAACAGAATATCTTTGTTTTCCTGTGTGTTCTGAAGAAGAATCATAGCTTTGCATTCACCTTCCCTCTTCTCTCTTTCTTTTTCCTCTGAAATCTCTTCAGTTAAAGGCTGGAATTTGTCTTGTCCAGTGATGATACTGTCAGTTTTCCATTAAAGACGTTATGTAAACTCCTTTAATCTCTCTATGCAAGATGTTATAGACATGGGTTTTAATTTAAATGAAAGAAATATCTCATAGGTGATACTGAAAAGTAATGTAAAAATTGCAGAGAGTCTCTAAAACGTTTGTTGAGAGTGTGTTTTAGTGCAGAGAATAATTGCATACTTTTGGAGAACATATACTTCCCTGTTCAGTTATAAACATTTTTATTAGTACTTTGATAACCGTAATTTTCATGTGTTAAACATCTGGGTAAAATCTCACAGTTTGAGAAATACTCCCCTAAATTACTTCACAAGGAATTTACTATTTTAATGATGCTTGTTTATACAAAGGGGTGCTTGCCTGCACCTGATTCCCAAAATGAGCACTGATAGGTTCATGCTTTTGCTTACCTGTGTTTAGATTACTGCATGCAGGACAGTTTGGGTCTATCTCCCTGTCACCCTGGGCAGTCGTATTCAACTGTGCAAGTAAATGTCAAACAGTCCCATTGAAATACACTTTCTGTGTCTTTTTACTGGTAGTAATAACTCTAATGAAGTAAAGCAGCACCAAATGACATACCCAGAAACAGTCTTTATGTAAGATTTTTTTTTTTATTTATTTTATATAGCCTCATTAATGATTTTACAGGACTTAACTTTCAAGTTCTTATTGAACTCTAGCCTGTTTTCTAAGAAGTCAGTCAATAGATGCTGTGTTGTTTTACAATATAGGTTGGGCTTTTTTTAATGTCAATTTTCCATATACAAAATGCTATTTGTTTTTTTTTTTAATATTTTACTCTCAAAATATTTTTTGGAAATGACCCTTTGATTTGTCTTTTGTAAATTGTCTTAGTTTGCATTGTTGGAATAGTTTTTCCAACAAGATGTTCCATTCCTTGCACCTTGTCATTCAAGGATATGATTTTACACTGAAAGAAAGTGAGGTGTGACTTCCATGCACAACCATCAACAGCACCAGAGAGTCTTACTCTTCACAGTAAGAAAAAGTATACAAACAGCTTTATGATTGCTTCTTATGCCATTACATTCAAGATTTTTATTCTTTAGCATGAGGAACGCCATTTTTCATTCCTCCTCAAGGCATATTTATCTTTTTGTTTTTGCAAAGAGCTTTTCAACTGGTGGTACTTGCAGAATGTATTTCAACCAGCAGAGGCTACGCTGTTACAGTATTTGTGGTGTACTGCATATCTCTTACATGAAAAGTAAAGTGTAAAATAACTGACCTGTAATTATTAAATGAGACTTGGTCAATGGAGGGAGTGATAATAATTAAAAAAACAAACTGTGACAAGAAAATTTAGTTTGATCAATTTGAGTATCTGTTATTTTAGCTTTTTGTAGCATACCTATGGCTCAAATCCACTCTATCATGGCGCCACACAAAAAATTACAGATTTATGTTTCATTGTAGCCAGAGAGAGAAGAGAAAGATGGAGTAAATATGTGAAAATGTCTTAAATGATGAACAGATTAAATAAAAGCTGTATACCTGAATATACCTGAAATAAAATAGGTTTATACTGAAAGCACTTGACTAAGTTTCAAGCTCTAGGTCCGTTCTCAACCCTGCAGGACCATGGGCTCTCCTGTAAAACAGGGGTAATAGTTTTATTTTACTTCAATTATTTCCTTTTATTCTTCTCAAGGGTGGTAAGTTGGCAACAACCCATCAATATAAACACCTCTGCAGTTCCAGGTTGAAAATGTTTGTGAGGGCTATCCCATTTTTCTTTCATTCTGGGTGCTTTTATGATATACTGAAATGGTACCAAGAATGCCAAGTCATGTTCTTTGCCACAGACATCCGTGAGAGCAGAGATGTGCCCCGGCTGAACAGCAAGCATGGGAGAGGATCGTCCCGGTCCTCTGTTGTAGGGCTCTCAGGAGCTTCTTGTTTCATCAGGAGCTTCTTCAGGAGGTGGAAAGTTGCCCAAAGGAGACAGAGGCTGTTCATGCTCCATGGGGCTGGACACACAATACTGGATCCTTGCTGGTGACAGGCTCTCGTATGGTGCCCTAAATCATAGCATGGGTTTCTCCCATACCACAGCAAGGCTGTGTCCCAGTGGTCTTTCTATCTCCAGTTTGCCTGGCACTGTGCGTCTTGTGGCATTCTTGCAGTCACATTAATTTGGGGTGGGACATAGGGGCTGAAGACATCTTTTCTCCTATCCTATTGGAAGATTCATAAAACACAAATCTGGAACAGATGAAGGATGAATCCTCTATTTTGTTAGATTTATAGAAGCAAAGCCCTTTTTTTCCCTGCAATTGAGATCTCATCACTCTGATATACTAATGATGGCTTGTCTCATCTTCTGTCCATAAGAGAAGATTTTTTGAAAGCAACCTTTGTTTTCTGCTATCGTTGCTGCTTTTTTTTAAAGAAAAAATCATCCCCATTTGATCCCATCCTCAGACCTCTGTAACCTCTTGTAATCTCTCTGCTCCCTTACATCTTATTTATTCCACCAGTCAGTGGCTTGAGATGTATATCTGTGTTAAGGCAGGCGGTCTATTTCTCCTGAGTAAAACAATGATTTCTGCACTTCAAGCCCTTCTCTATTGATAGGTGTGCAAGAGAGGATATCTGATAGCACTTCAGTAACTACAGCGCTAGTTTGAAGTGTCCAGTACGTCTGCTTTGGATGTCCCTTTATGCTATCTCCATGATACCCTCTCTCCTCTTTTAGTTTGAATTGTGTGAAGCAAAGAAGCACTAACTCATGGCCTATAATACAGCCCTGTCACTGGGCATTTTCCCTCTTTAATATAATACAACTAAAACAGATGAGGCAGAAATGGCCTTAACACACTAATCTATGTTAGCACAGTTTAGGACCACTTACACTCTTAATGGTCTTAAAAGATTATTATTTAGAGTAATGATAATAAAAAACACACTTTCATTCACTAATCTCTCCTAATCTAGAGTCCAGTGCTGAGTTACTAAACAGTATTTATCAGAATATATCAGTCTTTTTTTTTCTTGCTAATAAATTGTCTTTATGTTGCTAATAAACTCCAGGAACATGGTTAACTGTAAAATGATAGGCCTTTTCACTTTGTTTTAGGCCTTTTCACTGTGTTTGTTTTTTTTTTAAAGCATAAAAGCCCACCTTCTATCAGGGAATTAAATCTTAAACTGAGTGTCTTGCTTTCAAAAGCATTTCTGAGTGCATCTCTCTGTTGTTTCACCATTTAATTTATGCACTATCATTTTATGACATTTTTCTCTTCTGACGATAGAGTGCATGGCTTTGTTTTGTGCACAATCTTTACGTTTATTAAGACTGAGTATTAATGAATGTCACTGAGTGCTGTGCTGTGTCCCCACAATCTGTGCTTTCTGTAGCACAGAAGGAGTGGCATTTTACACTCTGGGATCCCTCTGGGGTCATTTAACCGTGGTTATTTGTGATTTCATCCTCAGGTTACTTTGCCTGAATTATAATAATTATTTACTAGGCACCTGGCATATATATCACTTGATGTAAGTTTAGGGAAATATTACAGTTGTTAAATAAATTAATTAATGACAAGCCCTGCTGGAGTCACATTCAGTTAAAAGAGGAAATTGAAGAGTTAGGATTTTAACTGAAGACTGCACAGCGAAGTCATGGCAGATTACAAGGGCCAGTTCTTGTCTTTTACTCCTCTGCCCTGCTAAGGCTCTTGATTAACGCTTTGGGTTTACTGCATTCACATTTCAAAATTACTCCTTTTGGAAAATAGCCTCAGCTGGGAATAAAGTATCAGTCCTGTAAAGTGAAGTGGTTTCAGAAATAAATAAACAGGAGTATATTATTTCGTAAACGTAATTGAGCATCTAGTTGTGCTTGTTTTTTTCTGAGTTAATGCTAGATAAGCAAAAATTAGACATTCTGCTTGCTGCCTTCCTGTTGTTTTCAGTCATTTTGTAACATTACGTCATTCTCTCTCAACTCGCAAAGAGACTGAATCGAATGAATTTACAAAGTGACTGAAAACATAATTATTTTGCGAAATGGTGGGCATAACATTGAGAACACATATCTGTATTTTTACCCCCCACACTGCTGTACACTGCTTTCATGTTCTCCCCTCTTCCCCCGCGTTATTCCCTCCCCAGGGAGAAGCCAAATGGGTGACGTTGTACCCACTCTTCCCAGAAGTTCCTCTTTAAGATACGTTTTTCTGTGATCCTGATAAGTAGTCAGCAATGATTATTTTGGCCAAAGCAGGCCAAAATATTTTTTTGTAATTATTAATGACTGTCCATGCTTCATACGGATAATTGCAGCTTTGCTGTTGTTGTCTGGACTATCCTGTTTATGCACTACACTGCAAACTGTTAATCGTGTCTGCAAACATCTTTGGGCTACTGAGTCTGACCTCTGTTTCGCTGCCATTTAGGGGCCTGGCAGTGGTCTTCTTGTGGGCTGAAGGGAGTGAGTGAGGTCTTAAAAAAAAATGCCTAGACCTCCTGTTGATCTGGGTGTAGCACTCACTCCTCCGGCGTCTGCCTCGCAGGAGATGAGCATGCTGGCTGTCTTTTTCAACTCTGGGCAGCCAGAGTTTGCCTCTGAATGAGTAGCCACGTAGAAGAGAATTTTAGGCAGTAAGTACAATTAGCCAGAAAATTCAGATGGGGACATCTGGTGATAATGCTTTTCACGCAGTCAGGAGGAGAGAAAAAACCCTCAGTATTACGTGCACAAGATGAATGCCTTTGTGCTACTTTCTGTGGCGTGCAGCAGATGCAGGCATGACATTGCACTGTGTCGTGAATCTCTCTCCACTAGTCTGAGGAAAAAATGTCCCAGTTGTATTAAAACATTTGTAAATGCTGTATCTTTTGTATTTGAAAATATTAGGGGGTAGGGAATGAAAGGTAATACACACTGAAAGACAGTGTCATTTGATGTAAGTAATGTGATGTTCCCACGTTTTGTATGAGCAATAAATATATTTGCAACTTTTTCAAGCAGTATAATACTCTTGTATATATGCCGTGAATTTCTTTCTATTCATAAATCTTCTGCCAATTGCTTCTCTGATTTATTAGGCTGATGTGTGAATGCAGAGGATTACTTTCCTATTGTAGAGCATATTTTTTTATTACCGTTCTCATCATCCAGCAAGCCGCAGTAAGAGTTTTCACACTATATGTAGAAATAAAATAACCGAGATTGATATCAATATCTGTAATTTGATGCTTTCTCAACATACCTGTACTAAAAAGGTTGGCAGCAAAATGATTTCAATAAGGTGAATTGTAGTCCTGATAAAAAGGCTATGCCAATGAAACATCTAAGGTAAAGACTATCGGCGGATCTCCAAAATGTGTTTAAAAATTCAAAGAGGTGGCTGTTACTAAGCTACCGAGAGTGGCTGCAGCAGAACACACGAGTTTGTAGAGGCATAAGGACACCTGAGGCTCTAAAATTAAAATGCTTACTTGTCTATCCAGCCACTGCAGGAGACTATTTGAAGTTGCTTGAACCAGAGAGCCCTTAATGTCATCTCAGAGTCAATTTATAGCAATGCTGCTGAAGTCAATTCTGCTCTTCTAGTGTTTACACTGGTATAACTCAGAGTATGACTCATACCACATAAGGAATAAAAGAAAAAACAAGACAATTAAAAACAAGACATAAAAAGTGATCCATTTTGAAATTCTGAAGTTTTGTTCATTTTTTACTGGTCGTGGGCCAGATTCTCTCCTTCTCCTCATCCCGGAAAAGTACTACTTACTGATAAACGGCTGACATTTCTAAGGTTGGTACCTTGTAGAGAGCTTGGTTCGGGCAGATATGGAAATCAATTAGATCTGTGAGAGATGGCTTGAAAAGTTACTTGGAATATAATAATGTTTTTTAGTTTCGCAAAGAGATTTTATTTGTTCCTGCTTGCTCATCGGTATAAAAAGCAGGGATTGTGATGCCCGCTATAAGGATCATTTAACATATATAAAGAACTAGGTAGCGCAAAATAATAAATGACACAATAGGTCCGAATCAGCCTCTTCTATTTGAGCTGTTGCTGCTACCACAGTTGCAGAAGCAGGTGGGAACGCTGCCCACCGGTGTCAGAAGCACTGCTGGATCTGGCTCTTTGCTTCACTAGACATCCTGCAGGCACGTGGTTAACCAAGCAAGGCCCTAAAGAAAAGGGACACACTCCTTACTCCACACACAAAAATACTACACAGTTTTGGGTGAGGGTTTTTTTCGAGACTGCTACTTCACTATTCTTATATCCAGGAGCAACTGAAAAATTGCTGCAACTCACAGGCTTTATAGATTAGTAAGAAGAGTTAGTCCATTAGCAGTGAGGTCGCACTGTTTTTGATGGTTATTCTGCTTGTTCCTAGTTTCTGTATGCTTTTTCTGTATTCTGCTGATTGAAAAAGAGAGGTCTTGAGTTATGCTGGACAGCTTTTGGAAAGGGTCATCTGACGCTTATTCAGTTCAAAGAGCAAATGGAAGGTTAAGTGTCAGGAAAGCAATAGAGGATGAAACAGAGAGTGTTGCTGGGGCCTTCTGCAAGTCTATGTTACGCATGTCCTGGATATTGCATGATGTTATGGTCCTCCCCTAGTTCAAAGATTATAGGAGGTTTAGAAAAAAAATCAGAAGAAAGTTGTGAATTTTAGAAGGCAAAGAGAACCTGAGCTAGACAAAGGGGAAAAAAATAATACTCAAAGCAGTACAAGTATATATATATATGTATATACACTTATTATAATGCATACTTACATACGCAGAACCATAGAATCATAGAATGGTTTAGGTTGGAAGGGACCTTGAAGTTCATCTAGTTCCAACCCCCCTGCCATGGGCAAGGACACCTCCCACTAGACCAGGTTGCTCAAAGCCCCATCTAGTCTGGCCTTAAACACCTCCTTCCACAGGAGGAAGCTTCCACAACTTTTCTGGGCAACCTCTTCCAGTGCCTTACCACCCTCAAGGTGAAATTCTTTTTCCTAATATCTAATCTAAATCTACCCTTTTCCAGTTTGAAGCCATTCCCCCTCGTCCTCTCACTACATGCCCTTGTAAGAAGTCCTTCCCCAGCTTTCTTGTAGGCTCCCTTTAGGCACTGGAAGGCTGCTATAAGGTCTCCCCAGAGCCTTCTCTTCTCCAGGCTGAACAACCCCAACTCGCTCAGCCTGTCCTCATAGGAGAGGTGCTCCAGCCCTCTGATCATCTTCATGGCCCTCCTCTGGACCCACTCCAACAGGTCCACGTCCTTCCTGTGCTGGGGGCTCCAGAGCTGGATGCAGTACTCCAGGTGGGGTCTCACCAGAGCAGAGTAGATAATTTTGCATATTGAACTGTGGGTATTACAAAGAACACTGGCTATGAGGCAGGTTTGCTTGTGCTGACTTTTACTTCATTTATAATACTTGCATGAATGGGGAGATGGAGAAAAGGTTCTGCAGTGCAGCTTTGCAGTGGAACTCTTAAATTACAGGTCATGGTCGTAGCTGTGCCACATCCTGCCTTTGTGACCTTAGGCAAATAATTTAATGTGCCTGAGTTTCTGTTAGTGAAACTTCCCACCAAAGAGGGATGTTGTGAGAATGCATTCATCAGCTTTTCAGTCAGTAACTGTCCCCACAAATACTTCAGCTTTAAGACTGAAAATTCTTATGTGACTGAGAGATTCTTTGGAGGATAATACATCACTTATAAGGAGACAATACCTCTTGTTTAAATCACAGTAGAGAATGTCATGGGAGCAGAGGTCATCAGGGGGCAGTATGATGCTTGATCTAATAAATTGTACATGTATTTTTAATCTGAGAAGTGGCGCGTTGTTTATTCTGTGAGGCAAACTATCTGAGATAGCTACAGCAAACATCAAAAAAGGATCTTTTTGAGTTTCTGGTTAGAGCTTACATGTCAGATAGAGTTGTTCTCTTGCTTGGGCTTAAATGACTGACAAAAAGAAATGTTGTGTGGCTTATTGGTGACCACCTTGTTCCAAAATGGTATTTGTGTTCACATTGACTAAATCCCACAAATAATACGCTGAAGTGAATACAGGTAACTACAGCTTCATAAATTTTCATCTAACACTAAGTTAATGTCCTCTGTTACTGTTAGAATATTTAAAGTACTGACCTACTGCTTATGTCTAAAAAAGTTGATTTTTCTTTACAAAAGAAAAATTGTTGAATATTGTTTAACTTCCCTAGGAATCTGATTATAGGAATACCAAGATGTTCCTAGGTGAAGTATATACGTTGATTTTTTTCCCCCAATAATAAATAGTCCTTCATTCTCGAATAGATGTTTAGTTCTTTTTAAATACAAGAAAGTAAATGATCCAAACCCTTGGCGTTAATCATCATTTTTTCATTTAACTTCAGATAGTACTAAATCAGTGCTTGAGTAATGCCAATGTCTTTTGCATCCTAAATTACCGTTGCATTATCTATAAAGTGCACACTGCCAAACCTTCTTTAGTATTGTACCTTTTTTGACTGTTTCGAAAAGCGAAGACCCCAAATTAAAATCAAGTAATTACAATACCTTCTAAGGGCTTTGGCTTGTGTGTATTTTTTCTAATCTGTGTGTGTTCCTCAGTGTTACTTTATACCCCCAGTGACTCAAAAGCTGAGAAGCTTGGTTAATGCAGGTCAATGCCGATCTGTTCATTTTAGGAGATACTGCTTTTAACAGTGGGATTGAAAATCACTTTTCTGATACCTTCACAGTCAGACAAGCACTTTAGGTTAGCTCTGTGCCTACAGTTAGGAGTGTTGGTTGGATGATCCCATTAATGCTTGATGTTTAGATTTAGAATAGTATGCTTGTGGCAGCCTACAAATTAATGTTTTTTAAGAGTATTAGCGTAAACAGCTTTGCTATTATAGGTGACTTAAACCTAGCTGGAGATTTTTTTTAGTGAATAATAAAGTCATGCTAAAACCTTGATATGTAATAGGCATAGCCTTCCTACCAAGTATGAAAAACAAAATGTATCACAGTGCAGAATACATTAAGGCTTAGTGACTGAGGAAGCAGCACATTTATTCATGCCTTTTCTTGTCAATTTTGGAACATGATTTCCTGTCTCTGTTAACCCCACACATAGATCCCAGGATCTAAAGAGGTCACTTAAGAAACACAGGGGTAAAACAAGTGCATACTCAGTAACAGAAATGGAACATCCACTTCCAGAAGAAAATCTTCTGAGTATTGACACCATGTTGTGCATCCTCAGATGTCACACAACCATTCCTCCAAACACCTATGTCATTTCTACGGACGCAGAAAAAAGATCCCCTTCTCCAATGCGCTACAGTTTATCACACAGAGAGCAATTCTTATTTAATTTAAAGCAGAACATTGTATGTGTACCAATGGCTGAATTTATTTAAATTATGCCTGTTCACAGCTTTATGTTGCCTTTGTGTTGGATCTAACAAGTCCTTAATGACAGTTCTACAAAACCATTCTTAAATGGGACCCAGATCCAAACCCTGATTTAGATCCCTTAAACAAATTAGACTTCGGAGCTAATGCAGCAATTTGCATAACATTCCACTCTATTTTAAGCTAAAATTGCTCAGCACTTTTTTAAACTTGTAGCAAATTACTTTGCTAATGAGACTAAATTACCCTATGATGTTGCAGGTAAATTTGTCTGTAATAAATCTCATGTGCGCTAGCAATGTAGGATTTTGTATTGTCTACCTGCTGTTCCATAGGCATGTCTGAAGAAATAGTGGAGAGGAATTGAAGTTTGAATTGGTACATTTCTCTTAAGAGACATACTGTACTAAATGCTTTTCCCATAGTCTGCTCTGATGGAGATTTATTTTCTTCCCTTCATATCCATTTTAAGTTTCAGAAATCAGCCCTCTGAAACTAGCTGGCAATGAGGCTACCCATCTTCCAAACCCTTCTCTGAAAAATACAGTGTTTTTTTCCCTCTTAGATGAAAGTCATTTTAGTAATGTAAACAAGGCAAAGGTAAGCAACAGAAAGGTCTCACGGAGAAGATTTGGAATGGAAGTAAAAGAATCTAGAAATGTAATAATTTTATGAATACTGTGTATAAAGGGTCAGTGCGGTCAAGTTGCTGTGTGGGCAGTGGCCTCTTGGACTTTCCTGGAGTGCCCTGGTCTGCGTGGGGACAATGGTCTGCTCAAAGGGTGAGCCTGAGAGGGGTGGCCATAGTCAAAGAGTGTCTCAGAAACTGCCTGCCACTTCTTAAAAATGCTTTTGCCATTTGGTTCTGCTCACTTGGAGCTTCTCCTTCCTGCACCCATGGAACAGAATTGCTTGGAATCCGTTGGCATGTGAAATAGTAAGTACCTATTCTGCTAGTTAGTAAACCGGCATCTAAGAACATCAAAACCAATTATTACTACAAATTTCCAGAAGCAGACAAATTGAATTGTCCTTTTAATTGGGGGTTTATTGGATATATACCATCACCTATGCTAGCAGTCAGTTATTTTTTAGTTCTGTTCCATACGTAACACGGTGGCATTAGAAATATTTCCATGTGTTTAAGCACTTGTATTTTGATATACTGAAACATGCTTTCTTAATAATGGAAATGTCACAGAATAAGTGGTGGATGGTACAGTGTGTTACATCAATTAAGCTGGCAATTAATATCTATGATGTTATCAAAGGCTTGATTGTTGTTAGATTTCCTTCACCTCCTTTGGATGAAGAGTTATTCAAAATTTGTTATTAAGAAATATGTAGGAAGTAAGCATTTAACCGTGAATTAATCTTCGAATTAGGACTGTGGAGCTGTTAATAGTGGAACACTTAATGTCTCATTGGGAAGATGAGATGGTGTTATTTTAGAAACACACTTTATCACTCTGTCAGTCTCTAACAATTGTTGTCACCTGTTCTTAATCCTGTTCTGTTTCCATTATATTTTACTTTGTAAGGCAGGGTAGTCAGAATTAAATGCAGAAGAGGATGTTCCAGTTATACCTACTGGCAAATTTGAACAATATCTCAGATACCCACTTGCTGAGTATAAATAGAAGAGGGAAGGGTGTTTTGGTTTCTGTCACAGCAATATTTTTAGGCTGTGTTGGAATACTTCATTATCTAACAGTCTTTGACTAAACTGTTTAAAACTTGAAGCTTCACTTTTTTTTCTTTTTGTATCTCTAGCTCTGATTTTTACAGCCTTCCGAAGGATGGAAGGGGCGATTTCCATTATGCAGTGATTGAAAGAGAGGGTTTTGCTTCTTTGCTGCTGGGAGGAATAGAATAATTTTTATTTCAAAATAGAGTTCAAAACCGTAGTAATAGTCAAAACAGCTAATGTCTTTTTGGTTTGACTTAGCTTCTGCTGTTGCAAAGCCATAAGCAACAGGCAGATTCCAGGGCCAGTTTCCTGATACCTTGATACGAAGAAAGGTAGCTCACCTATATTTTCTTCACATTTGAGAAAGTATCTGTCCTAAATGTGAGAAAATAATACTTTTTATTGTAAGTCAAAGCATGAATTCTGCTCAGTCTGACAGTTCTGGTTGTCCTTACTTTTCATGCAAACCTTCCCCATCCCCAGGGAAGCAAGCCAGTCGGGTTTTCACATCCAATTGTTATACTTTAAACAGAGAGCCTGGAGGAACAGCATGGCTTCTCTGCTGAATCAGTGACAGGTAGCATGTTTTGTCAATTAAGGTCATGGACTGTAATGCTGTTACTGCTTACATCTGACAATAATTCAGTTTCAAGCTGTGTTACGATTTGTGCAAGCTTTGGCATGCATTTGTCATGAAAAGTAAAAGGTAAATTAAGAAGGCTGCAATATATTAAGAAGGCTGCAATATTCCCTACAATACTTATATTTTAATATTTTCTTTTTTCATGAGAGATTCCGTGTTCATAAATTGTCCGTCAGTTCTTTTTAGAGCACAAAAGTATCCTTCGACCAGAGTAGTCTCAAAACGAGTAAAGGTTGTGTTTAACCAGTGTAATACAAAGCAGGGAGAAGATAACGAAAGCTGCAGATCCAGACATGTTTCCCAAAGGGAGCTAAATATACCTCAGGAGATGTCCCTGGATTTTTTTTTAACAGAGCTCTGTATTTCATCCACTGACTCCAGTGTATCCTTTGTGTAAAAGTACTACTTGAGTGCTGCATGAGCCACCTCCTGCCATCTGTGGAATAAGTGGTAGTAGTCTTCAGAGTGATTGGGACCAAACCCTGAACTGCTGCTTGGAGAGGGAGCAGAACGTGTTATGGCATTGCTCAGAAAGCGGGCACTTCTCCTTTAGACTAGCTTAACAAGCCAGCTGGTGATTTCTCTTGTTCTGTATCCTTCAGTAAACGTGATACAAGGTTGAACATGTAACCCAGTTAAAACTTCAAGTATAGTTTAGTATATACTAACCGAAATCACATATCTACAAAACCAGTACAATAAATGAATGAGAAATTAATCATATATGGATCATGCTAGAAATAGAAGCGTCGCTATTAATTTTGTTAGGTATTTATGTTAAAGCAGCTTAGGTCACACAACAGATCAAGACAAACATGAGAACAGTGCCTGCACTGGCACCTCATGCACACAAACCCTCACGCAAACATGAACAGTAATATGTGGTCCTTAATCTCCCTCTAATCAGGCTCAAAGCTTGCTGGCAGGTCTCATCTCTCACACGCAGAGACACAAAGACATCTCTCTGGTAGCTGGCTCAGACCGTTGGCCTGCCTGGTAGCACGTCCTCAGACCCCAGTTTCGCCGTTATCTATCCCCTCGATCTACGGTGTCTCTGAGAGCTCTTTCCCAGATCTCCTGTCCTGCTCATCAGCTATTCCAGCTCGAGGTTCACTAGCATTACACCCATCCAGAATGTAGACTGTCCTTATCCAGGAAAAATGTTAGGAATTATGTTTAATAAGAAGATAAAACAGACTGCAGTGATTAGACATGGGGTTTGGCCAGACAAGTGTACTGAAGCACAACTTATCTATACACGACCAGCCCCTTTCGTCACACCCTTCTCTGTATTTTCTCATGTTGTTCCTCCCACGTGCACTCGGATCTCTCTCTTTTCCTACCTTTGCCCTTCTGCTAAACATTCCATAAGTTTTGCACATGGCCACAATCCCTTGAGAGCATCCCATAAGCATCCTTTTCCCCATAGGACCTGTGATTGTCATTCGTTCCTCCCTGCACGCCCCACCACCCCTTACCACTTAACAAAGCTCAGGCTGAACCTCTCCGAGCCTTTGAATGGTTTCTTCAGCAGCCCATCAACCAGTGACCTCGCAGACATGGTCTTTGGTATTGTCTCTTGTTCTATAGGGTTTGCATGCATAAGTGTGGTTTATTACTTTTCCTGTCTCGTCTCTGTTTATATACTGGACAGCCATTGACCAGATGTCCTCACATTCCAGGTATCTTCATACCCTTCACATCCCACATTTCTTTTCTTTCTGCCCATCCATCCAATCTCTTGTGTCGGATTAGAAAAGCAAGCTGTCAAATAATTCATATGCTAAAATCATGCAGTAATCTAGTATATCTATATTGTTTCAGACATATCATCAATGTATTATTGACTTGTTTTACCAATGCATATGATTCAGGCTGGTCACGTGTAACTCCTGGTAGATTAAATATCTTAACAGTCCACTCTCACGGAAAATTTGTTGTGGTAAACGCTGTTGGATCAAAGGTCAGCCTTGAAACTGATAAATTACATTTCTCAAAGGCTCTTGGTATGAGACATCCAGGCTTTTGTTATTAGGAACATAATTAACATCTTCACTGCCTCCAGCACTGGTCTGAACCCCTTCTCAAGTCCAAATTCACTTTGTGTCTGCATAGTGTGGACACAGATGTGTTCCCAGACACACTGCAAAAACAAACTTCATATGATACCAGAGGAGAAGACTCTGGTATCAAGCTGATGTGAGTGCACTCTTATTGGTCTGTGGACCAGAGAGTCTGGCACCTTTTCCTGTCCTGTCTGTTGTGGCATCGTGGAACCTGACCACAGCAAGTGCTTCTGACCAGCAAGTAGACAGTAACATTAATGGTGGAGAGCCAACTTCAAAAGGAAGGTTTAAAAATTTCCTGGAAAAAGAAAACACGTGATTGATCGGATGAAAGCAGCTCTAGGCATCACATGGAAAATTTTTCATGGCAAAATTAATGTAATCTCTGTTCTTTCAGCACAGGTTTACACTACACAGCATAGGTTCCTAGTTTATTAGGAAAGCTCAACAGAATGAATTCAGGCTTATGCATGCTGGGATTCCTGGTCTTGGTAGGATTTGCCATACACTCCATAATGCCACGTGTGAAAGAATGTGGCCTATTTTATTTATTTAACAGCTTTCTAACGGCATCTTCCAAAGACATACACACAATATTTCTAGTAAGGAAAAAAAGGAAAGGACATCCAGAAATTAACGGTGTCCGTGGATTAAAAGATTCTTGAGAAACACCGCAACATGGATCCACCCAGCATTTTTAATGCTCCTAGTCTGAAGACGGTGAGAGAAGATGGTGAGAAGAGATGGCATAAAGAGGGACAATATATTCAAGACAGGAAGAATAAACTTTATGATATGACCGGGCAAACTCAGTTGTGCTGCAGAGTTGAAGGTCTATCTTCTGACTTCGGAAGTGACTACTCTGGGATTGGTCTGTGTGAAACAGAGTTGGTCTCCTGTATCTCCTGATGACTTGGTACTATGCTGATTATTTGGTTGTAGCAGGCGAGCAGACTCCAACATATTCTAGTTTCTTCTTCTGGATGTAGCAAGGCAGCAGCCACTGATGTGTCAATAAATATTACATTAATAAATGTTCTCTTCATATAAAGTCAAGAGAGACACAGAAGTGTCTTATCAGAAGTCCTTTAGAGGAGTGGGATTTGGTGCCCCATTGGTGCAAATTGGTGCTTACCCACCCGTGCTAGTATTCTTGGGAAAGATATTTGGCAGTAGCACTGCTGAACTCTCTGCAGCCACGATAACTTAGCTCGGCTGAGATCTGCCCCAAGAGACTCACTAGGTCAGAATCGTCCTCCAGGCCACGGCTCTAACTCCGTAAAGGACTTGAACAAGTAATTTCTTTTCCTTTGCCTCAGTTTCTGCAAATATAAATAGGTACTGATAACATTCATCACAGTCTCGCAATTTGTCAGGCATAGTTAAAGCTGCTGGAGAATATAGTATTAAACAGCTGCATAGATATGTGATGGAAACACGAAGATGGGGTGAGACTTCTGGTGAATAATGGGCTGTTGGAAAAACAAAGACAAAGCAACACAGTAATCCAGATAAAGAACATCATTAGAAAGCGAGCTCCCAGTTGTGAAGAATCAGCTTCATCTCTGCCTGCATGACACAGCTACTTTGTCAAGTATCTGAGCTTGGAAATTCAAAGTTTGCAAAATAAGTCTTGTCTTTCCCAGGTAAGAACGGGTTCTTTCTTCAGTAGAATTTAAGAAATTTTGTCAAGTTAGTTAAAGTGTTATGTAACGTCCGTTTCATTTCTGTTGCTTTACCCGTATTTTTTTTCTGACAGAAATGCATTTTAGATTAATATTTAATGCCCTTGCTTTTAAGAAAGTATCTTTGAATCACTTCAGTCTGCTGCTGACTTCAGGTTCCTGGGAGAGGAGGAGCTGCGTGAGCTGAATACCAGTGTGCTGTCAGATACCATGACTGAAAAGGGAAGGTACAGCTCAGGAATACCAGCTGAACGAGGCAGAACCACACATTTTCCCTTAGAAAGGAGCAGAAGAGAGCAAAACCTGTCACCTGAGAATGTCCACAAGAGAAACTGATGGAGCCTGAGATGCCACTTGGCTGTGTCCAAGAGAGAGAGTGAGGAAAACAGCACAGGCACAGCATGCCTCTGAACAGAGGCAGAGCCCTTTGAGTCTTCAGATGAATTATAATGCACAGAATGATTTTTGCTACGAAGTTAATAATTTTTCTCATTCATAATATTTTTTTTTTACCAGTGAAGCAATTAGAATATTCATTCAGCATATTGTGCTTTAAAAATATAAACCACAAAGATCAGCAGGCTTGTTTTCATTCTGTCGTTCCTGATATTACTCATCCTACCAGAACAACTCGTGTATTTTTTAACTGCGTTCTTTTTTCTATCAGACCTTGTTTCTTTTCGGAGGTTGAAATGTAAAGCTCAGTTGTTGGTTCACCTTTTGTAGAACTGAATTTTTGTTTGTACTCTGTTGCAATAAATGTCATCTATTTTGTTATGTAGGTGGCTCTTCATGTAGTACGCTTGGTTTTGAGAATCTGGTTAGTAGAGGAAGTGAACATATTTCAGTCTTAAGATTAAATGGTGATGGATTGTGCAAACAAGCAAACAACCAATCCTACCCTCCACCCCTGCCAGATAAACTCGGTAATTTTTTCCTGGCTTGGAATGGAGCGAATGATTTCATTGCGGTGTTCACCTGGGTAAAGTTTTGACCAGTGAGATGCATTGCAACACCTTTTCTCTTCGATTTGTTTTTTTTGGTTTCTAAACTGAAAGATGTTGTGGTTTCCCTGAGCAGTAGGAGCATGGGCTCTCAAAAAGATTAATAAACTTTTCCACCTGAGGTTGATATATTGTACCATTGTCCATTCTCATCTCTGCACTCTCCGTGTAGTGCCAGCTGCTGTATATGACTCAGAGACTGGGACATGATATACTGATACAATGCCTATTTAAGGGAAAATATCTTAGTTTATCTTTAAATACTATCACTTCATTTAACCCAAAGCTGTGTTGTAGCTGTATACACATTTATAACGTTTTAATTTAATACCAAACATCTCGGTATATACACTTTTTCACTACAAAACTGCTCTGTTGGTCTTGCTGTTATTACAAAAATAGGAATATTCCAGATAAGCCAGTAGAAGAAGGAACTTCTGTTTTGTCAATGAGTACTTTTGTATAGCTTGATTTTGGAACCTCAAAGGCTGAATCATTTTTCAGTCTTTATTTGCAGTGAAGCTTGTGTTACATTCATGAAATGCCATACATCGGTTATACTTAAATATCTTGAAATTAGTAGGTAGAGCATGAGTTTCTAATAAATTTTACCATGCTTTGTTTAACCATTTCCTACTCCCAAGCCCCCCTCCCCCCCCGGCAAAGAGCCCCTAGAATGCATGTCCATGCAAAAGCAACTACACAAAGATTTCAAAACTTTGTCATTATAAAGTTTGATTCTAAAATTAACATCTCACCTTTCCCTGCAGGTTTGAAAACACTATAGCTGTCTCTCTTTTAATGTTTTACCAAAATCATTACTCGAGGTGGTAAAATAGCCAGCCAAAGTGCCTGGCTTGCTTTGTGCCTTAGCCAGCAACACACATGGAGAAACTTTTTGACAGAGATGTCTATATAACTTGCTTGAAGCTAAAGCATTGTACTCTTTGGATGTTAGTTATGAATTGATCTAGTTTCTTAAAATTAGATCCTAGACTGTTTACTCTTTGAGGAGCAAATAGTGCCAGAGAACAATAAGGATGGATTTTATAAACTGATTTTATAATATATTGTTCTTGGTATTCTTGACCTTCTTGATCATTTGCCTCAAACGTTTTTGTGCTTTTTCTAGAATGGTATTTTATATAAGATACTGCATTAGAAATTTATTTTTTAGGCTACCTTAGAAATGAATAAGACTCTGCTCCTGCATCACTTAAGGGTCTCCCTCAACCGTAACAGACCAAGCCTTCCATGATTTATCCATCATCCTTGTCTTTACTTTTGTGCAGAATTTCTCTTTTTCCTTTCATCTTTGCTCTTCCCAATTTTGTTGATATCCCATCCTTACAGAGGCTACAGTAGCTGCTCACATTTCAAGTAATTAAATGTACAGGGAGGGACTCCTAAAAACTTTATTACGTTAAGTGCTTTTTTTTTGTTTGCCGTAGTCTTGTGGGTTTTCCTCTGGCTTGTGATGTGTTACACTCCGAAGCAGATGATGTTTCTCCAGCGCAGGAGAAATCCTTGCCAACTCAAAACTTGCTGAACCTTGAGAAATCTTGATGAGGCAACACTCTTGACTAACTTTTGGCTGCTTTTACAGAGGTTCAGGTTTGTCATTGTACAGTTATGTTGCCACTGAAGAAGGAATACAAGCAATCAAAGCAGTGTACTGTAGCAACTGTGTGGGGCTACCTGCATACTTTTGCTGGAGCATAGCCTGCATAAACCACAGCTTAATTACATTGGGTAGCATATATAATGTCTGTGTTCATTCCCTAATTTTATGATTATCACTTTGGCCTGTTTCAGATAAGAAGACAAGGCGGAATACAATTACTGGTGGACCTATTGGACCATCGGATGACAGAAGTCCACCGTAGTGCCTGTGGAGCTTTGAGAAACTTGGTATATGGGAAGGCAAATGATGACAACAAAATTGCTTTGAAAAACTGTGGTGGCATCCCAGCATTAGTACGGTTACTCCGCAAGACAACAGATTTGGAAATCAGAGAACTGGTCACAGGTTTGAATCCTTCAGTATTTTTTGTTCTAACTCTGTATAGGCTCTGCAAGCACAGTTGTGTGCTGTGTGCCGCTTGCTCCATCAGTAACTCTTTATTATCATCATCTTTCCTGTAACAAAGCACTTTCAAGCCCTTTGGGTATATGTAATGTATGAATAGCTTTAGTCAGTATTATGCAGACAGTATACAGATGCAGGCATGATGTACACTTACAGTTGCTGGTCACCTCGGTTATCCATGAATGTTCTTGCAGGAGATGGTGGTGGGATTCCTCTGCTCTCCCTCCTGTCTGGTGTAGGGCCGCACATGCAGAAGTCGGGTTTTACTGATTTTTCTTAAAAGCTGTTATTCATTTCTTTTATATTCTATATAGCGAGAAGGAGGATTTGGTTGTGTGGTTTTTTTACCTTTCTTGTGGTTCTGATAGGAAAATGGAAGAGCATGTGGGAGAGATGGACAATGTCATCTTCTGAAGCCTTTTTTCTGAAATTTGATAGCATGCCATATGATCTATGTTAGACACAAGGCATGCAGGTAGTGTTAGAGTCATATTTCTTTCCTTGACATAGTAGAATCTGATCTTTTTAAGATTGTCTGGACATTTTCCCTTATGAAATTCAAGGTGGGTTTGGGTTTTGGTGTGTTTTTTTTCCCCCAGAAATACAGAGATGCTGCCAAACAGCACCGATCTGAAATGTTTGGAGATTTTTTCCCCTTGCCCCTAAGCTATCCTATTTAAAATGCAAACCAGAAAATAGATGGTTTTTTTTGATTTTTCACTGTGTGATTTCATTTGATTTGATTGCTAACATCAATGTGGTGATTAATTTAATACTACAAATAAAAAAATCTTAAGATCTTTTCATTATCCTATTTTACAATGCCTGTATTTCCATTATGACTTTTTGTACTAAAATAAGTAAGCAAAGTTCTCCTTTCTGTTGTAGAAGCGTCAGAGTACACACTATCATCTATGCTTCTGCAGAAATTACTTACCCTTGTGGGTCAGGCCTCATTTAGGATACAATTGATAAGATTATCGTCCTTTGGTTGACTGCAGGTTCCTTCCTTGAGGGTGTCTGAACAAACTATGTAGTGTTTATTAAATGTGGATTTTTATATTTAATTTTGTTTCTTCGTTACAACACCTATCACCATGTACTTGTTAGGCAGGATTAATGGGGCAGAGATACTGGGTTACACAAACTCGGATGGTGCCTCCTGCAGAGTGGCAGAATTACTGACAGATCTAATAAAGCGTAACCACTGCTTCGGATTCAACATACTTGTTTGTCTCTTGGTTATGTTGTCTGTGTCCTGGCTCCAGGGAACGTTCTGCCTATTTATTCTGAGTACTAAGTGCCAAACTGTTAATGAACATCAACAGTACACTGCAGCAGTTGCAGTAGCACTTCCCATGCTGCCTGTAGATGGAACACATCATGTCATTAGGTCATTTAAAGAAAAGGTACTAGGCTACAGTTTACATTCCTTCCATTGCACAGTATGTTGTTAAATTTTCCTGAATTCCCACAGAAAGAAAGGATGTGTGTGCTAACGTGCCCTCAGACTGGTACTACTGAGAAAAGTAGGTACCTACCATTGATGGTAGGCAGTTACCAGCCTTTGTACGGGTAGTTGCAGCTCCCAGGGATGGTGAGCGTCAGGAGTGCTGGACATCTATGAAAGGGGAGCAGAGGAAGATGGTGACCCTGAGGAATGGAATCAAAGTCACTGGTATTTCAAGATTTTTTTCCTGGGCCTGGTTTTGTATTGTTTTTTTTTGTTTCTTTTTAATAGCCAGTACATCCCAGAAGGCCACTGCTTGCCCTGGCCAGGTTTTGTGCCTTTCAGAATGCACATCACTGGTCCTTGCTTTGAAAACACAAACCTGGTAGTGGTAGTGTTCTGCAAAGCCCTTTTCCAAAGCAACACTCATCGCTGCACCTCTCATCTCACATCTCTTAGGAAACAGGGTGGAATCGCGCATCTGAATCAGTTCTTATTTGCTTTTTTTGTAAAGCACTGTATTATGACAGCTGCCCCAGTTAAGTTCCTTCCCTCTGTCCTTTCTGGGAAAGGGAAGATAGCTCCTGCAGCAGCTGCCTCAGTAATGAAAAAATTTGACTTGGTGGTGGGCACAAGGGAAAATAAAAGAATCTCCTCCTGCTTCCCATCAGCCTTCCTGAGTTGAAGCGGCAGGAAGATAATTATTTCAGTAGTGCCACCATAGCCTGAAGGAAGTACAGAGAAAATAATAGCGAATGTGTGTTTTAGAAGTAAACATAATACCTTGAGTTTTTCCATCTCATGTTCGCTGTGCATCCTGTCTACATAAAAGCTGCCCTTGTTTGTTACTTTTAGAGAGGGCACAAAGTTCCTGCCTTAGGAATTCATATAGGCTCTGTCATCGCCACTCTGAAACACTCCTCCAGCATTTGTCCTCAGACTGCTTCTCATAGGTGGGGAAGTGTCATTATCTCAGTTGTACGGATGGGGAACTGAGCCTGTCAAGTCTAAATGACCTGTCCAGAAATCTGGCAAGACAAAGGTGTGAATCACTCTGAGTAGGCACGTAGCTGCGAGGGAAGAAATACAGGCAGGAGAGGTTTTTACCAGCTCAGTTTGTCTGAACAGCAGCAGAGCATTCATCACCTGCCCCAAGTACTGGGAAGCACATGCCTGCTGAGCAAAAGTTGTGATATTAGTTCCATCCTCAAACATGCACATTTTCTTCCTTCTTGTTGCTTCTCTCTAAGGAGATTATAATTTCAATTTCCAGCTATCTCAAGACTAGTTTTGGAAATGTGTTTAAACCCGCAGACCAACTTTCTATCCCAGCAGCTCCTTGCTTGTCAGGATTGCCATCGGCGCCATTTGTGGCTTTTCCTCTTTTCCAGAGATTTCTTTCTGCCATAATCTCTCCAAAACGGAGTTTTTCACTTGTTCCTTTATCTCGTCTTTCTCTTTCTTGGCAGCGGAGGACTCAGGCTAATATAGGAAAACCTTACCATGCTCAAATTTTTGGATTGGGCAAACTGCTCCTTATTGCAAAGTGATACAGCTTCGAGGCTTTCTCACACGGAGCAAATGGTTTTGGTGCAGGCTCACATGTGAAAGCTGTGAGGGGAGTTTGCTGCCTGGCTGTTACAAAATTAAATGCTCTTAACGCCCAGGAAATACTTCCTGAAATATTGAAAGAGTACTTTTCCAGAAACACTTCCACAGTCACCGTTTTTTACAAGAAGAACCTGGATAAACTGAGGTATACCAATAAATATATACATTTACACATGAAGTGAAATATTCTGATAGAAATAGAAGCCTACAGCCTCTCAGAATTTCCAGAGAGTCAAGGAGAACCTGAATTACAACATCATCTTCCACGTAGGTCTGTAAATGAAAAGAAGTCAGTATAAGATGGATGCACCATACTTAATTTAGCCATCTTTTCACCCCAGTACTGTGCTACTAGTTTCCACAGTAGCTCCTGTTAATAGGAAAACATAAAAGCTTTCTATTTTAAAATAATTAAACGTTAACACTTTCCTAATAAGTATAAATAGACTAGAACACAGGACAAAATTAGCACCAATCCTGCAGATGGTAGAAAAAAATGTTTTCACTCGTTAATAATGACGACGAGTAGCTGATTTGTGACTACCGTGCCTTTCCTGGGTTAAAGTTAATTATGAAACCTTCCACAAAATTCAATTTTAGCATTCTTTCTATTTGTTTTACTCTCAGAAAAAAAAAAAATACATGAAAAATGTGAAGTGTTAGCAAGGATGACACAGGAATGCCGTTGATGCCTTGTGGAGGTGAGGTCAAGCAGCTGTTGCTAGCTTCAGCCTACGCTGGCTGCTTGTTCCATCAGCTCCATCTGATAACTGGGTACCTATCTCAGACAAAATGATTTAAACTGCTATTCTTCTTTGGACAAACAAAATCCATCTCAACTAGAAACGCAGTTTCTGCCTTTGAACAATAATCTGGCTGAATTAGAAGCAGCTCTGTTTTAAGAGGCCCCTTATATGACTGTATCACTCATTTTAAAAGCATATATACCTATTTGATTGAAAGGTAAAAGTGGATGATCCACTTTTAGAAAGCACACGATGATAAAGAAATATAGCTATAAATAATAACAGGAGAAATTGTTTTTTCCTGTGCTGGCAGCCAGCCTGCTGCTTATTTTGGTTGACATTAAAGTGTCAGAGATTTAACTATTGTCTACTGAAGATATGTAAATGATGAAAATTATCACATTTACAAAAAAAGTTTAAAAAGCATGAACTCTCAAATACTATGCATATATACTATAGATAGATAAATAGATAGATGTAGACTATATTCAGTATATTTCATTCACATTTTTATTCACTGAATCAAAAAACATATATTCCATTCCTGCAAAAAATTAAGAGACCTTTTGTACATAATGTTGCTCTTAAAGAAGCACTAGTTGTCCAAGTGTATTTGGCCCATGGTTGGGTTGGACAGGAAAGATTTTTCCTTTACTTCCTAGATTTTGGATTCCAGTATTCATTAGTGTTGTCTTTAATTTCAGCTGTGGCCAGTTTGTGTTTTGGCTTGGTTGGTCCTCCGTTGTCACCCCATGTTATGCAAGATCATTATGTAGTTGTTTTATATTTCTGTTCCGTTTTAGTAGATGCCACATGTTTATAACGAGGAATTTATAACCCATCAGTGGTATAACCTGTCTGTCAGTGTTACTGAAAGCAATTATATGTTGTCCTCCTTATATCTGTCTGGTTTGAGGGAAACGCTGCAGTTTAAACCTCCTTTTGCTTGCATACTGCTTATTAGTATGTGCATAAATTGTTGGCAGGTTGGTCAAGACACTCCAGAAGGTCCCTTTGAGCCCTGCATGTGTCTTTGTTAATCAGTGTAATTGCAAGTTAGTGAGCCTGCAGTGATGTGTAAAGCAGGTTTAAGGGAGTATTCTATTTAAATGGACCTTTTGGCTTACTTCAGTGGAAGATTTATAATGATTATGGGTTTTTTTTAGGTAATTCTTGTCATTTTGTTAGAACTCAACTTATTAGTAAAATGGCAATTCTTCTCTTGGGGGTTCCCAAAGTCAAAATCACATGCCTGTAGTTGTTTCCTATTTGTGGTGTTATTTTCTAAGTAGACTTTGTAAGTTATTACACTTGTGATTTTTTGTATAGTAAATCATATTTAACAATATTATGGCAAAGGGCTGACTATTTAGTACTTAGGATCTTGAAGCAGTGTATCAATTTAATAATTTTCTGCAAAAGTGCCCTTGACATTGGCTTAGTTACTGGAGTGTGTAAACACAGATGTGAAATTTTATTGTGATATAAACTTTTAATTTAGAGGTGGCAACTATTTGTAGCCCTACTGCTCTTTGAAAATTTGATTTGAAAATGAGTAAAGGCTGTTTTATTCCACTCTGAGGTGACTTTCCCACAGACTTAAGGAGAATCAAACTCTTCCATGAGTTGCATTCTTACACTATTTCACCTTGATGTAATTCTCAAAATCTCTCTTAAAACCCATTTTTTTGCGGGTTTATATTGGATGTCATTCCAGTGTTGATCATATTAACTATCCCATTTCTTAATTATATTAAAGTTTTGTAATGAAGCAATGAAAGTATAAGGAAGCCTGACCAGTGAAAGGCCTAATTAATTAATAGCTTTTGATATTTAGTATAAAAAGATAGGTAGGAAGATAAATGTGTAAAGCAGGTTGCTTTTCATAGAATCGTAGAATCATAGAATAGTCAGAGTTGGAAGGGACCATAAACATCATCTAGTTCCAACCCCGCTGCCATGGGCAGGGACACCTTCCACTAGACCAGGTTGATCAAAGCCCCATCCAACCTGGCCTTCAACACCTCCAGGAGTGGGGCACCCACAGCTTCTCTGGGCAACATGTTCCAATGTCTCACCGCTCTCAGAGTAAAGAATTTCTTCCATTAGGAAGAATCTAATCTAAATCTACCCTCTTTCCGTTTAAAACTATTACCCCTCTTCTATCACTACACTTGTTGATAGAGTCCCTCCCCATCTTTCCTGTAGGTCCTCTTTAGGTAATGGAAGGCTGCAATAAGGTCTCCTCAGAGCCTTCTCTTCTCCAGGCTGAACAACCCCAACCCTATTGGCCTGTCTTCATAGGAGAGGTGCTTCAGCCCTCTGATCATCTTTGTTGCCCTCCTCTGGACCTGCTCCAATAGGTCCATGTCTTTCCTACGTTGGGGGCCCCTGAGCTGGATGCAGTACTCCAGGTGGGGTCTCAGGAGAGTGGAGTAGAGGGGCAGAATCACCTCCCTTGGTCTGCTTGCCACGCTGCTTTTGATGCAGCCCAGGATACGGTTGGAACCAAAGAGAGGATTTCAGCATTACATTAACTGAAAATTAGATTGTAAATATATAATATGGTTTAAGTTCAGCTATGTATCCTGTTTATCACAAACTTTTCAAATAGACAATGTGAAAAGCCATCTATGTGCTTAAATTGTCATGATGGCGTAACCATGGTAATACTGCTGCTACAAGGTTGACGTAAATTTGGTTCAGTGTATGCTTAGCTAAGAGAATAACACTGCCAAGTGTCATTTGGGGCACATAACTCCACGTAGTTAAAGAAAATGGGGAAATGGGATAAATGCAGAAAGTATACAAATGCCTCTTAAGATGCAGCTCTGTGAATTACCCTTTCCCCACCTCCAACATCCAATCACTATGTCTTGTCAAGTCAAGGAAATTAGGAAGGTTAAGCGTGGAGATAGATAACCGCTAGCAGAAAACACAGCTTTCAGAAGTACTTGTTTTGATTTTGGCAAGAAAAGATGTTCATTCATTTCTTGCTTAGTTTCTTCACTGCACGTAAGCAAATCCTCTGTAATTTAAATTAGTACTGGGACTGATGCTGTTCAGTATCTTTGTTGGCGACATGGATGTTGGGATTGAGTGCACACTCAGCAAGTTTGCCAACACCACCAAGCTTTGTGGTGTGGTCAACACACTGGAGGGGAGGGGTGCCATGCAGAAGGACTTTGGCAGGCTTGAGAGGTGGGCCCATGCCAACCTCATGAAGTTAAGCAAGGCCAAGTGCAAGCTCCTGCACATGGGTCAGGGTAATTCCAAGCACAAATACAAGCTGGGCAGAGAATGGATTGAGAGCAGCCCTGAGGAGAAGGACTTGGGGGTTTTGGTTGATGAGAAGCTCAACATGAGCCAGCAATGTGCGCTGGCAGCCCAGAAGGCTGGCCGTATCCTAGGCTGCATCAAAAGCAGCATGGCCAGCAGGTTGAGGGAGGTGATTCTGCCCCTCTGCTCTTGTGAGACCCCACCTGAAGTACTGTGTCCAGCTCTGGAGCCCCCAACATAAGAAGGACATGGACCCATTGGAGCAGGTCCAGAGAAGGGCAACAAAGATGATCAGAGGGCTGGAGCACCTCTCCTATGAGGACAGGCTGAGAGAGTTGGGGTTGTTCAGCCTGGAGAAGAGAAGGCTCCGGGGAGACCTTATTGCAGCCTTCCAGTGTCTGAAGGGGGCCTACAGGAAGGCTGCAGAGGGAATTTTTACAAGGGCATGTAGTGATAGGACAAGGGGTAATGGTTATAAACTGGAAGAGGGTAGATTTAGATTAGATACCAGGAAGAATTTTTTCACTCTGAGGGTGGTGAGACATTGGAACAAGTTGCCCAGGGAAGCTGTGGATGCCTCATTCCTGGAGGTGTTCAAGGCCAGGCTGGATGGGGCTTTGATCAACCTGGTCTAGTGGGAGGTGTCCCTGCCCATGGCAGGGGGGTTGGAACTAGATGATGTTTATGGTACCTTCAAATGAAAACTATTCTATGATTCTATGAAATGCTTTTCATTTAAAAGGGAGATTTGAAGGGTACTACCTCTAATAAATCTTTCCTACTCTTTCTTTAAATGGATGTAATTTTAAGTACAATATCGTACCACAATCAATTTTAAAAGTTGATTCATTCCTTTGTACTAATTTATTTCTAATTAGTTTTTTTAAATAACAGTTGTTTTCAACATTAATGAAATTATTTCTGTGCTGAAAATTTGTTATCTGTTTGCTCTGGATGTAAGCCAACGGCTGAATGAGGAATTAGGTATTATAGTTTCTTCAGTATTTCTTTCTTCAAGTACAAAAGCCTTTTCGGTACCCAAAGGTTACATAAGAGTTTGACTCCCTCCCATTGCTTGAGATACTTTTAATCAAGGTATTCTTCAGACTCTGCCCTGAGGTTTGTGAGCCAGTGAGAATTTCATATAGAATGCCAAACTCCATCAAATCTCCAGCAAGTCTCAGATTGCAGTAAAAACGTGCATTTCATCTCACAGCTCAAACTTTGTATAGAATAGTTTATGGTCCCTTGTTGTATTTAAAATCTTGCTATGGGGAAAGAAAGAAACCAAGGATCTGTTAAATGCAGAAAAACTACTTGTTACTGCTGCCTTGATAAAATTCAGCTTATGCCACACCATTATGCAAAGCTAAGCAAAAGCAAAACAAATGAAGCCACCTTGTTTGCAGAAGCGCTTACTAAGGTTAATCAAGCTAAAGGTCCAAGTGCCCCAACATAGCTTCAAGCTATTCAACTTTGGAGGTCCCACCAAGGTAGTACAAACCCTCTGGCCTGTTACTAGCAGTGGCAATGGCATGGTTAGTGGGCTATGGGGCTACTTTGCTTTTCCACCCCTGTAATCAGTTACTGTAAGGTTTTACAGAGAGTTTTCAAAAATTGCTATTGCATCATCATAATTTTTAGACAATACTTTAAATATCCATTTGTACTTCTCCAGACAAAGAAGCTGACATTTCACAGTCAGTGGATGTGCTATAACAAGGCACAGCCGTGCAAGGAGGAACACCGTTGTACTTTACAGTACAATTCTGCATTCTGGCAAAGTTTAAATGTTAGATTTTAGCATCACCTATAGAAAACATTGTCATCATTTCTAGAATGATTTCCAAACAAATTCAGAGCAGGAATTAATTGCCATTTTATAAAGCCTTCCTGTGAACCCATTGTGCAGTCACTTGCTGAGACACCATATCTTCCTACCCACTTTCCTTGCAAACCAGGAAGGTAAAGAGCTGTACAGCTTACACCCGTAAGTTGTTGGGAAACTGACTTCCAGCCTGTAGGCTGTGACATTTTAAAGAAATTCTAGAGCCATTAAAAATGCATCCTATTTCTAGTTCATATGTAACAGCAAATCTAAAAGTAATTTAATAAATTATGTAATTTTGCTTCAGAAATTATGCTGTCTTATCAAATAACACTTATGCAAACAATATTGACAGTTCAACTGAGTCATTTTATACAAAATCTATTACAATTTACTGTTTAATTATAAAACAATCTTTGCCCCCTTTCTCAATGTGCTGTCACTATTTTGGCTCTGAAAATGGGAAAACCCACTGACAAGATTTGTTGTATTCATGAAGAGTAATTCTCAACTTCTTTATGAATTATCAGATTAACTCCTTCACCTCCTGCTGCTCCCAGTCAAGTAAGGAGAGGTTTTAAAATAGATGCCTTCTAAAATCTTCTGCCCTGCTTTCTTAGCAACAGGCTGGGGCACTGATTTATTCGGTAAGGTGTTGCACTCAAAGTATTGTTGTAGGGAAAAGGGAACATACTGATGAAACAGCAATGCAAAACCTTCCTCAGACTGGCAGGTCCTGTTTCCCTGGGGGCGAACGAGGGATAGCCAGAACAAGTCCCCAAGATGCTGAGGTCTCGGCTGGATGCTGAGGTCTCGGCTGGGAGCAGTGCAATGCCCCTGGCAGGGGAGTCCCTGTCTCCTCTATCTTAAGGGTCTGCTTGGGGCTGGTTTCCTCGATTTTCCCATCACAGCCTGCCTCCTTCTCCTTGCTTCCCAAGCAAATTCCCATTCACTTGTCCTCAACTTACTACACTCAGTCTCAGCCCCAAAATCAAGGTGGTCCCTTTTTGTTCTCTCTGGCACTGGGATCACTCCCATGTATGAACCACATCAACTTCCAAGTCTAAATGGGAAATAACTATTTTTCCCTTGTACAATCAGTGAGATGCATCTTCTATGGAAAGTTCATTCAAGTTGCTTTGATTCATATGGCAATGAAACCAATTTCATAATTTGCTTGTTAATATACTACCTAAATGATTTTTTTTTCCAGTTTGGTCAAATCTAAGTTTGAGAGGAAATATCAAACAAGGCAATCTGGAGTGATAAATTGGGGACATCTGTTGCAGCGTATGGCTTGACATAACAGCTGCATTGAACTTTTTCAGCAAGTAGTAATCCTTTGGAAAAATTCAGCTGAGCATATAAATTTGATGCCCCTGCCTAAATGATGGAGCCTAAAACACTTGCAGTTTAAAACCACTCTGAAGTTTGAAATGTTTGCCATTTGCAACACAGGATATTTAAATTTTATTTTGAAATAGTTTTTGTTTAGGAAGAGATCTGAATATTGCACTTTTTTGTTTACAAAATAAAGGATTGAGGATACGTTGAAACATTTTCATTTTGTGATGAAACTACTTTTTTCACTGTGGCTGCTAATCTTATTTTTTACTTTTAGATTCAGAGTCCAACCTCCCTTCTTCCCTCCCAAATGATCTTATCGCCACTGCTGTCTTTATCTTAGATAACAATTTTAAGATTTGGCTAGGAAATAAGTGTTTCCTCTTTTTTTTTCTTTTTT